>VYXC01001259.1:42840-106188 GCA_013397175.1 Platysteira castanea
CGCGGCTGCGGCTCTGCCCCGGGCCGGGGCTGGGACACGGCTCTTCCCCCACAGCGGGCTCCCCAGGGACCGCTTGGAAGTCACACAGTGCCACAGGACGTGAGAAAACCAGTGACTTACTGGAAAAGGTGAAACAGAGTTTCGCAGAGTGATGTTACAAGTTTACCAAATGGGCTTTTCATTTTTATTTTGCCGAAATGAAAAAAGACAGGATAAGGAAAGTTACCGTTTGCTGTCTCTCAACCAGACAGAGTTTTCTTATTAACCGTCAAGGAAAAGTAAAAAGAACAGACGTGGTACCCAGACACTTGGGAAAGATTTTCTTTTTCTTCGGGCACTGCCCAGACTTCCCAGGGAATGATCACGACCCCAGGGCTGCCAGAGCTCCCGGTGCACTTGGACACCGCTCCCAGGGATGCACAGGGTGGGAGTGCTGGGGTGTCTGGGCGGGGCCAGGAGCTGGGCTGGGTGATCCTGTGGGTCCCTTCCACCCCGGGATATTCTGGGCACGGGGAGCGTGTCCCGTCCCGGGAACAGAACTCGCTCAGCGCGGGGGTCAGAGGCAGACCCCGGCCCCGGCCAGTCCGCGGCTCACCGAAGGCTTTGCCCAGCACCTGAGAGTGCTCAAAGTAATTTTAAAAAGGTCTCAAAGCTCGTTCATGGCCACGGCCGCATCAGGGCACGCCGAGCTCCCCTTCACAGCCGAGTTTAACCCCAGGTTCTGCACGGGCCGGGAAACGCGGCCCCCGCACAGCTCCGGAGCCGCCCCGCGCCCACCTGAAACACCTGCAAAGACATTGGGTGGAGTTAGTTTTTTATAAAGGAACTCGAAAACACCTGAGTTAGATAAACAAATGAAATTCATTCCCAAAATAATCACGGTCTGGAGAAGAACCACACAATACTCCGAGCTGCAAGGGGCCCACAAGGATCGCCGAGCCCAGCTCTTAACTGAATGGCCCGTACAGGGATCAAACCCTTGGCGTTATCAGCACCATGCAAGAAGAAGGGATATGCAATAAGTATTAATACTTTTTTAAAAACAGATATTAACTCACAAATAATGTTTTCACTGTTTGTAATGACCTGTTGATTTGAATCAGTGGGAGCAGATTAAGGCTCACCTGCCTTAGTTTGTCCCTGACTGGAGAGTTCCACATGTGGTAGAAAGAAAATAATGCTGCTCAACAGGTGAAGATATTGAGCATTTCAGCTTAAGCTTTAATACAGAAATGCAGCACATTTTCAATGACGTGATTCAGTGGAAAAAGTTCTCACTCTGTGCTCAATGGCAGCTTTCCTTATCGTGATTTTAATCTCTTTTAAGCGTCTTTTTTGCAATTTACTTTTCTTGGCAATAAATTAAGATTAGCATCTCTTGCAATGGCTGACTGGAGTTAGTTTGGATTTACCTCATGGTAACAAATCTCTCCCACAAACAGGCATCACATTTACCTGAATTACGTACACAGAGTGAGAGACAGAATTTAAGCCAAAAGAAAACTTCCACCCAGCCCAGGGTTCTTACTGTGTGTGTGTTTCCTCTGACAAATCCATCATCCATCCAAACCCTTCCCTGCCACACTGACCGGGAATTCTATCTTGCAAAGACTGGGCCTTTACTGAAAGAAAAGGTGTTTTCAAATACAAATTATTCACATTCAGTTACAAGTGCAATTTATTCACTCCAAGTGTCACAGCCTAGAAACTGCTTGTTACACCCTGGCACCCGGAACCAGGGAAGCACTTTGGCCTACGTTACTCCCCTTCCTTTTGGCACAAGTCTTATAAACAGAGAACACAATCTGACACTTGTAAATATGTCAAGCAATGTGTATTAACCAACCCCAAACCACTTCCTTCCGCATTAAAATAGTGCAGCTTTTGTAACTGCAGCGCAGCACCACGCACCCATCCTATCACTGCAGGAGGCCAGGGACAACCAACCCTTTGATGAAGTATCCATCCTATTTCTGGAATAAAAGAACATCCCTTACCATGAAAAAAAGATTATTTTCTTATTATAGAAAATATTTTGGAATTGAGAATTGTGTTATTACTTACCCAGATAAATACTGTGCAGGATTGGGCACTGCAGAATTCCTGTTCCTTCCACATGTTGCTTAGCCTCCAAATGGTGTTTCCAGTCAGCACCATTCCTCTTACCTGGATCTTTCGAGTAGTGATGGCTTATTATACTTTATTTCGTCAGGAAAACGCAGGGCCCAACAGATGATTCAGGTCCATTTTCATAGGGAGAAATGTTAACGTACTCATACCGTGCTGCTTTGGCCACCTTCCGGTAGTCTTACGAATGTTAAATACTTTATAAATTAAAAATTGTGGAATCATAGGCTGGCCTGGGTTGGGAGGGGCCATGGGCAGGGACACCTCCCACTGTCCCAGGCTGCTCCAAGCCCCAGTGTCCAGCCTGGCCTTGGGCACTGCCGGGGATCCAGGGGCAGCCACAGCTGCTCTGGGCACCCTGTGCCAGGGCCTGCCCACCCTCACCATAAGCAATTTCCTCTGACCATCTAATCTAAATCTCCCCTCTTTTAGTTTTGCTAAAAATCGTGTGATGTAATTCAATGACGTGTCTTGTGGCCATGTTCTGGAGTTGAGTAGGCAGTTTGGAAATGGTACTGTCACACATTTTGACCACGGCCCTGCGCTGCCAAGCCCACTTTGGTTTTAAACTGAAAAAAAGATAACATTTCTTTAAGCACTTTGCCAGGTACTTGATTTCATACTGCATTCAGTTATCACAGAGAAGGGAAATCACTACAGTCTGATCCTTCCCTCCCCAGTACCAAAGTGGGGAAGTTCCCTTGCTGTCTCTGACAGCAGCATTGCTTCAAACAGGAATTGTTCCACCTGCAGATATCACACACAAGTGACACTTCCTCGTGTGTAATTACCTGAGTTGGTATGTGGTGGAACGTGTTCCCCAGCTCACGGCATCCCAGCGTTATTCCCTGTTTTCTTTTACCTCTTTTCAGCCATCAGTGAACGTGAACAGTAACACTGGGGTTTCTAGTGTAACAAAATAACCATTTTTCCATGGTGGGAAGATACAGTCTTAACTAAATCTGTCAATGGATTCGTTTGCAATCCCAAAGCTTAGCCACTGAAAGTTCCCAGGCTCCTGGAGATCAGCTGGGTCTCACTCAGCCTTCAGCAGCCAGAGCTGGGAATGACCCAGTCCCTACCTTGACAAAATGACTCCTAACAGTAATAGCCCAGCTTATTTCATTCTAGAACAACCTCCCCACAGCTCGGAGTAGTGATGAAACCTGTTCTTCCAGGAGGATGGCTCAGCACTCCCATAGTCTTTGTTTTCACCAGCAGGTGCTGCTTAAGCTTCAAACTGAACATGGGGGAAGACACAAAGGTGTCACAGGAGGCTCCTGCGGAGCTGGAATGGCAAACAGGGACTTGGCTTTGCTTTGTGCCAAAGTGTGGCCCCTTTGCTGTACATCCAACCCACGGGAAGAGCGTTTCCCAGAGGAATACGATGGGCTGGAGCACCAGGCTCAGGCAGGGCTCTCCCAGCTCCGGGTGGAGAATTTGGCCTTCTCAGACCAGGAGCACAACTGGAGTCCAGCCAAGCTTTGTCCATGTCCGAACTCAGCAGCATTGAACATTCCTTCTCCAACTCTTCTCCAGGTGAAAGGTATTTTTCTGTGTATTTGAGTTGAATGTTGTGGTTACTCACTAGAGCAAAGTCCAGAGGCTGCAGTATCACTGAGCATTGTCTCGTGTCTAATTTAATCAAGTGTTGTTTTTACTGTGTTCTGTGTTTTCCTCCCCAGCAATGGAAAGAACAGGGAGGGGAGGATGATATGATACCCAGATTAAGAATACCACTCAATCAAGTGATCTCCAATGGTTCTGTGTGGCAAAAAGCTAAAAATGAAATAATTCTGTTTGCCCCCTGCTCTTGGGTTGCTCTTAAGTAAATTGTACTCAAGTGAGCAAGTTCACTGGCAAGGATTAAAAGTCATAGAATTTTAGAAGATTTTGACCATACTTTATGTTGTTTCTTTTTGTATGTTCTTGTGATACAGCACAGCTGAGCACCCTCACTCCAGGTTTGTTCTCAGTGGTCTCACTGTCCACTTTTTATGAGATTGCATATATTTTTTAGCTGTTTTTAAATTCATCCAATACTCACATTTTTTTCCAAGTGTTTATAAACAAGAACTCAAAGTGATTTTGTTCCTAAACCAAAAAACTTTACTCCCACAAATTGGAGACTTAAGAGGAAAAAAAAGCAAACTCAAACCAGCCAAACTAATTCACTGGTTTAATTAACAATGTCTAATTTTAACTTTAAAATAATTTTAAAATTCACAGAACAAACCTATACCCAATAATTCTTTTTTTAAACACGGATACACATTGCCTGTAAACTCACCGTTTAATTTTAATTTATTAAGATACAGCAGTAGCTGCATTAGCAGGTTTATTGACTCCTAGTAAAGATTAAACTGTTATCTGAGTTTTAAAACAAGATACTGATTTTCTGAAGGGATGGGTACTTCTAGAAGGAAATTAAAACCATCAATAAAAGGTGTGTTTGTAGAGCAGGTGTCCACAGACCCGTGGTTTAAGTCCTGGCAGGGATCAGAGCGTGGCCTTTGAATCCGCCAGCCTTGCCAAGGGTTCCACGTCCCCGCTGAGAGTCACACACGGGAAAATTCCCTGCAAATGATTTTGTTTGTTTGTCTGGGTCCTGTACTAACAGTGCCTATTACGGAGCAGTTTGAGGAAAGATTATTGACCTGGAAAGCCAATTTGGGGAAGTTTTTCCACCTCCGAGATTATGTTGAAAGAAATCTGCAAACAGTTGTGGAGGACTTCCATTAACCGAGGGTCACATTAGGAAAGTGAGAAGAGAAAAAGATCAAATTAATCCTCGAGTCCTAATGACAAGAAGGAGACATCTAAGCTGACTCAGGAACAGATGTGCTCCCGTACTTTTATCAAAAACCAGACAAATTATCTGAATAGCTGCTTGGTTTCTGGGTTGTAAAAGATAGAGGAGAGGCAGGAAAGGAAGCAGAGGCAGGGAAGGGGAGATAGACAATCCCGTGCTGTCTGGAAAGAGGAAAGATCATCCCTGGCTGCTACGGATGGAGGAGCAGCAGGAGCTGAGTGAGAGCAGGGAGCAGGGGGATGGACAGAGAGGCAACTCTGAAAGGAAGGAAGGCACCAAAGGTGCCCAGCTCGTTCCAAAGAGCAGCGTGTGGAGCTGGGTGCCTTTGCTGGTGATGGAAGTGTGAGGCAGCCAGCAAAAAGGATGGCTAAATTTGTCTGTGTGAAGTTTAAACTGCCAGCAATGAATCCCAGAAAATCTCTAGAAATGTGCCTGTGGATGAAAGGATAAAAACAGTTCAGCAGCAGAGTAGATTGATTCCTTCCCTACATCCCAGTGATATTTAGATGACATTTCAGGTATAACTGGTAGGGATGAAGCAAGTAGTAAATGCAAACTGTTACTTTCAAGCGAGCGTAATGCTAAAAAATAGAAGTTGTTGGAAATAGAGATAAGATTTAAAACCAGGCTTCAGGCAGTCCCGTATATGCTGACCCATTTGACAGTCAAAATGTGTCAAAACCTGAGAACAGGTTTTCGCTTGGTTTTTTTAAAAGAAAAAACGAGAATGATCTGAGTTTTCAGAGGCTTTGGGAGCTTCAGGTGCAAGTGGGACACAGAACTGACCAGGACAATCTTGCCAGGAAGGCAGAGGAAGGTGTTTATTTTCAGGTGGAAATGAGGAACAATTTTGTGCTCCAGCTTGTCCTGTTGGTTTCTGTGAGACACCATTGCAACTTCACATTTAAATATTCTGCACAACCAAAGCAAATGAGCTGCTTGGAAAAACAGAAAGAAGCAAATGGCAACTGAAACTATTCAAGAATAAGAGGGGAGCCTGATTTAGGCAGAGCAAAATGGCAAATACTTTTAAATTGTAAATTATTTTTACACTCAAAAGAGGAAAGAATGGTGATTTGGCAGGATACCTTGCATTAGGAATAAACATACCTGAGTTTCTGAAGGATTTAATAATCTAGCATGAAGCTCCCAGTAGCCCTGCAGGCAGAGGATGGGCCTGTTGGGTCATGGTTTCATACCATCAAAGAGAGAGATTTCATCTTTCAGATGTTGTTGTGCTCGCTTGGTAAGAATTCAGCTTATTAAAAGGTGTTAAATAAGATACGGGATAAAAATACTACAAGAGGAAAAAAATGAAATATTTAAGGCTAAAAGGCGAAGTAAATATGGAAATAACATTTGGCAAACACGTTCTGAGAACAAGACTCGGAGTTTATTTGCTGGAGGAGGTTGTGGGGTGGCACTGGCTGGGTGATGCAGCTCGGGGTGCCCTGACCCTGGCATCAGCCAGGCAGGCAGCTCTGCACATGTGGGATGTGCAGCTTTTGGCCTGGGAGCCCAAATATTAAAATTGGCCCATAAATCTGAGTGCAGTTTTCAGGGTTTAAGGATCTTATTTTATCTGGATTGAGGTCCTCTTCCCCTCTGGCATTAGAAGGTGTTTATGGCTGTAAAAACAAGAATTGCAAAGTATTGCACTGAAATATCTAAGGGCTTCTCTTGCCAAGCTTGCAAGGTTTACTTTGCAGCTTAAAATTAGAATAAATAAGAAAATAATCTGCCAGTATGGCCTTTGTAGACAAAGTGCAGGAAAAGAATGGATAAATGAAGTCTATCACTCCAAATACTTTTTGGAATTCTAAAAATAGTTTTCCTTTCCTGTGGTAGAAAAAGATAAGGTGAAGTTTTTCTTGTAAGTCCAAAGAAATCTTTGAGGTTTTTTAAAGTCACGTTTAGGTAATGTTACAAAAAAGATGAATAAAACTCTGTCTCCTGTCTGTGATCAGTGACCACATCAGAGCCTGGACTAGTGCAGCTCTTTGCCTTCTCTTATCTTCCAACAATTCCTCCTTCAAATATCCGTAGGTGGAAACAGTTACCACAGTCTGGAAAGGTATAAAAATCACTTTCTAGGCAACAGCTCTGGAGCTTCAGGCCATTAGCAACCACTGTGCAGATTCTTTCATTCACATTCAGGTTCTTATAGACACCATCACACGGGAATTGCCAATTTTTCCTTTCCTCTTCCCTCTAGATTTATTTTTCTTATCATTAAGATGTATTTTATTGTTGTGCTCCCAAATTTTGTACATCTTGATTTCTGAGGGTACAAACTTATGTCATAAACTGAAAAGAGAACAAAGCACCCAGCAGGGTTGGGATCTGGAGAGGGGAGAGGAGCTGTGCAGTCAGTGAGTGTTTATGGGATGGACAGCCAAGGGTTTGGGGTGAATGTCACTGCCGTGGACTTCGTTTAAAGAGAGATTGAGGTTCAGGTCATACCCCTGGAAATAACTCGTCCACAGCTGCTCAGTGTCAGGTACTGACCAAACTGCAGGGGTGATGTCCCTGCCTTTCACTCAGGCACAAACATCCCAATACTTGCAATAATTTCTATATTATTCTCATTTATGTCTGTTCTTCCTTCTGTCTGTGCTTCCTCTCACCTCATCCCGAACTGGAGCCTGAACAACCCAGTGGAGGCTCATCAGTAATAATGAGATGGAATAAGAAATGTTCTGTTTTACATTCTGTTTCCACTCTGACCTCATTAAGGCCCTTTTGTTCTGGAACCTCGGTATCAGGACTTCCCTTTGGCCACGGAGCTGTCAAGTTCACTCACAGCTCACTTATAAGAAATGTAAATCAAAGCAAATAGTCAGCTCTGGCTAAATTCTGCCTTCAGAACATATATGAACTGTATTTTTATGGGAAACAAAACATGCAAAAGGCAAAGCTCGCTCTGGTAAGGATCCAACCATTAAAATAATTTACTAGATATCTTTGATGTTCATTTTCTTCAGCTGTAAGCGTTCAGTGATCCATCAACTGCAGATAAATGTTGTGCTGAAAGCTTTCGCTGAAATTATGAGAAGGAATAAAGGAATTAGAGCCATAAGACTTCCAGAGATGCCCTGTGCTGACATCCCTGTTTCCAAGCCCTATTAAATGGAACAACGCGTTTCTCTGAGATTTCAGGGTTTCACAAGCCCTAATTTACAATGGAATTACAGAGCAAATCCCATTTTGCTACCACTCCTACTATCAAAAATTTAAACTATTCACATTAAAAGATAATACACTCGTATACAATAAAATATTTCAACTGCTTTTAATTTAATCAACTGTTTTCTTGATTACTCAAGAAACTATCCATGCCTTGAAATGTTTGTGTAAAGGGAACCTATCTTTCAGCTCAGAGATATCTGTTCAGCCTTCTGTTTCCCGGCAGCCCAGAGAATGTTGCTTTTTTGGATTTTTCTGACACTCGTTTCAGGAAGAAACTGAAATGTTTGTCTTTCCTTGACACACGAAGAAAGGAATAACACAGGGATATTTATTATTTTCCTGTGTGGAGCCTGCAGCCCCTCGGCCTGGTTTAAGCCACACAACAGAACTCATACCCACATACCCACTCAGCCAATCATTTCAACTGAAAATCCTTTGACTGAGATTTTCTGCAGAAGAAAAATTAAAAATTTGAATGGATATGGAAAGGATGACACTGCCCTGGTGCTGGCAGGAAAGTGTTCCCTGGTCCAAACCCAGGTTCGCCTCCTGATCCAAGAGGGAACAGCCTCACGAGCCCCTATTTTCTGAAATCACAGAGGATCCTGGCCCAGACTAATCAGAGGCGACCTTCAGTTCCCTGGCACATGGCCCTCAAATGGACAAAGAGCAGCTCTGCTGATTTGAACAATCCCTCCTCCTCATGCCCAGAAACGAGCAGTGTTTGCATTTGCTGATTTGGGGCTTGATGGATACAAACTTATTGTGAAATGTGCTTGGTTTTGCTAACAGGGATGTTTTTTTTAAATGATTGACAAAACTACAAGTCACAGCGCTCTGCAGTGTCTAAATTCTATCCTACACCTTCAAGCTAATACAGTATTTTGACAAAACACAGTTGGTGTTCCAAATTCGTATTTGGAAGAAATGTGTTTGTGTAAAATCTAAACTCACATCAGAGCTGTAGAGTTTAAGGAGAAACTTAGCAGTAGCAATTGTACTGAATCTCTGGTTTGGTCTCAGTATTAAGCCACTAAGATGGACTGGATGGAGGCATGTAAATGATTGGTTTGTTGTTGTTTACATTGTAAATACACGAGATCTTTGCTAAGATTTGACAGGGTGCAGACCCCTGGGCTGCAGGAGGAGCCCATGCCCAGTCTGCCCCTGGGCACTGCAGTGATTTGCAGCTGCAGGTCAGACACACTCCTTGTGTCCCTGTGGCACCTGCCAGGGGAGAGGTCCCCATCCTATCCCCCAGGATGAAATGCTCCCGTCACTGCTCAGAACACTGAAAACTTGGAAGATGTCAGAATGGAAGGCAGGATTTGGGAGTGTGAGAGCTGGGTAACGCTCCCAGCACAGCCCTCACCTCACTTTGTGGTTTCAGGCAGAACTCCTGGCTGCCAGTCTGTGAGACAGGTCAAATATTTCAGGTGCTACTCACAGATGTTAAATGAGGGATTACATTATTACTGGAACAAGTTACTCTAGAATAGTATTTTTGAGGTAATGACACCGTTTATGAGCCAAAATCCAATTTGTACCTTTGTGTTGCCTTGTTTTCTGTAAGCCTTCTGTTTTAACCTTGGAGTCAGATTCTTTTCACACAGTTTTATGTAAATAGTAGCCAATGTTTACTTAACGGTGTTTTCTGGTTTTCATTCCTTTTGTGATATGACCACTTTGATGAGCACCTTTCTTCTCCAGTGGCATGGAGAAGGAAGTGACATGCTCTCCAATCCCTTGTGGAGTTGAGATGTGTATAAGAATAAGATAATGTCAATAAATCGATGTCGTATCCTCCTTTCTGCTGAACCTGGCAGGTGTAAGAGCCTCTTTATTGTGTCTCCCCGGACATACCTTTGGAGCCAAATTCCATCGATTTTCAGCCACTGTGTCACAGTGTCACACTTGCTTCTGTCCCAAGCTGTTTCTTGAGGTCAAATTCTCTCATCACGGGTGCTGCCTGCTCCCTGTGTGTGCTCTGGGATTAACCAGCTGTGTTTCCCTCCAGGACAGTCTGGGAATCACTAATTCAAGCCTGTCTTTCAGGCAATGAGGGTACAAACCACAGGAGATTCCTTCAGGAGGTACCACAGTCAACAGTGTCCCTTTAAGTCCTCTTTTCAAATATAATATGAGCTGTGGTGCTTTGGCCTGCACACAACATTTACACGGTAGCAGTCTGGAAAATCACCTTGGTCCACGTGTCTTTCATAATGGAATCTCCAAGAAAATGGAGATACATCCCCTAGGCTGGAGTAAGTGAGGTGAAGTTCCACCTCACCTAAAGAGAGCCCACTTCTAAGGAAGCAGAGTTTTCAGGTTTGATTTAAAGGCAGCAGCACAGCCCAGGTCCAGAGCGTGTCTGTGGCTCACACCCAGAGCTCGGAGCTGCTCTCCCTCTCTGGGAGCAGCGGGCAGGGAGCTGGGCAGTGCACAAATAACTCCCCAACTCTGCTCTCTGGGCTGCTCCTGTCTCTTGTAATTACTTCTACTCGGAGATGTCTGCCAAATCCTTCCCAGTGGACATATGGCCTCAGCAGGTAGGAACAGGCTGGAAGTGCTTTTCTTGCGCTGACGTCAGTGGGGGAAGCGTGACTGAAGGCAGCTCCCATGAAAATTAAATATTACCTGACTCCTGCCCTTTTATCGAGAGAACAGCAGCATGGCCTAGTTATTCCTACAGCTCCTTGAGAAATCTTCAGGCTTTTGCTTTCACATAGAAAGTGTCCTTACACTTAATTAGAAGATAATGCCAGTCAGCTTCTGCTAATTATTTGTATTTTTGCTTAACGCTTATAAATCTACTTGTTCAGGTATTATTACAAGCTAATATTTGTCTTGTAACACACATTAGTCATTACAATTAGCAAGTAGAAATAGATTAGTCATGCGTAAACAATCTCATAAATGAAGTATTTATGCCCCCTTTGGGGATGGAAAGGAAGGTAATTTGAGCCCTCTGTGATTATCAAGGGAAACCTGACTTGTGTCTTCTATTCACATTGTTGTTTTGGGATTTCTTTCGGGGCAAACTCACTGGCTGGGGGCTTCCTTTAAAGTCCAGTAGCACCACGAGAAGGGTTATGGATTTAATGAAAACCATCAGGTGTTACCTTATCTTAAACTGCTGGTCTGCACTGTTCAAAACTCATCACTCTTTTCTTTCAAAAATCTGGTTAGTTTATATTTCTGCTTTTCCTGTGGCTGCCGGAAAGCTCCCTGTCCCATCTCTGAATTTAGATGTTTTGTTTGAGCAGTGAACAGGAACATTTTTTTAGGGTTTCTGTCACCTCTCTCTGAGAAGGACAGACTGGAGATTACAAAGCTGTCACCCCAACCTGTGACACGGAGAGCTCCCTGCTCAAAGCCAATCCAAGCCATCATAATGAACTTCGAGAGGCACCTTCCAAGGAAAAGGTTATGCACTGAGTTGGTCAAAAATGTGAGTTACCAAGTTCACTTCGAGCAACTGTAAAAGCAAGGGGCCTGCAGAAGTCTGTACTTTTTACTCCATTTCCCAGTGGCTTTTCTTTGTCTCTTTTACACAAAATTTCATCCTGTTTCTTTCCAATTTGATGAGCGACTCAAAAACCCCTCACTCTTTGTGTGTGTATATGAAATCTCCTAAAATGTCACTTTTAAAATAATTTGGCTAAGCCAATGCATAAAGCCATTTTTAAGTGAAAACTCCAAGTGATTTCATGTAAATGAATTTACCAGCTGTGAATTGTTTCCCCACTGGCTCCCTGCACTGCCCACAGGTGAGGGCACTGTCCCTGACTGTAACAAACCACCACACTCCCAACCAGGCCTTCATTTTTCCCTTTGCTATCTTTATTTTCATATAATATTTCAAGGCAAAGTCAAACAGCTCTTCCTCAAGGAAGCATTTTCTCCAACTAAAGAAGTTGTCAAGCTTCCCGAAGGAAGGTGGGAAGAAGGGAATATTTGTTGCTATGTTTAGCACAATTACAGAAATAGGTCACATATTGTTTCTGAAGGAAATGGATCACCAGCATAGAGGCCCCCACAACTCATCCCGGCCTCCCTCCCTCCACCCCCGTACACTGTGCTTGAAGCATTCCAACATCCCTGCCAAATTCCCTCACAAATACTTTAATTCTTTACGTGCATGTCTCATTCCATCTGTTCCACATGCTCTTTATGCCATTTACATTCACTGGCAGGGGCTGTGAGATGACACCACCCGGTGTAAATTTGCCGAGGTTTGAAGCAGTTTTGGGATCGCACGAGGAAAAAGTGGAGCAGCCCCGGGTCTGGGGTTTGCTCCTTGAGCCCGGGGTTCTTCCAGCTCAGGGCAGAGTGGTGGGAGTGTCACCAGCAGGCTCTCACAGCACTGCCTCCAGGATCAGCAGGGGAAAACACTCCTGTGGAGGATATTGATGGGACTGCTGGTGCAGGAGACTTTGTGCCCAAATAAACAACGATGACAAGGCAAGTGCGATGTAAAGGAGGAATAAAGGAATGCAGCACTCGGTGGGAAAGGTGGAATCACTCCTGAACAAATGCTCTCTGTGTGCTCCTCCACCACAGGAGCAAACCTCAGCCTGGGAGCCTTCGGGCTCTGCCTTTGGGAAATACCCGTTGGCTTTGGGGTTTGGCAGCGTGGTCACCCCAGCCCACAGCCCGCTGCAAAGTCTGGAATGCACAGAGGGGCCATTGCAGATGTCTGTGGGACACAGATTTAAGGATGGTTTCCAGAATAAGAATAGGGAAAAACCCCCACCTCTTCAGGTTTCTCTGCGGGGACATTCACAGCACCAACCCACAGATCAGCTGTGTGTGCTTGGCCAACTCCTGAACAAATTAGAAGAAAGCCTCAAGCCCTGAAATTCCGATCATGCCCTGAGTGCTGGACACCAAATCTTTCCTTTCACCTCCATGAGAGAACCTCAGGTGAAAGGAACATGCCCTTAGAGGACACATAGGAGTCCAGCAGAGATTCCAGGTAAAACCAGCAGAGCTGTGAAGCTGGGGCACAGCCTGCCCTGGGGAGGGCACCTGCAGCAGCCCCCCAGGACCAGGGCAGCACGAGGAGTTTGGTGTCCTGGCAGTGACAGCACAGCCGGAGTGCTGGAACGTGTCACAGGTATCCATTTCTCAGACCATTATGCAATACAGCTACTTTACTACTCTTATTAAGAGGTTGTGAAAATTCATGCTAGATTTCATCAGAGGTCAGTCAACAGTTCTAACCTCCCCTTTTCCCAAGTGAGGCAGCTCAGCTTGCTTACCTGGCAAGACAGATTTCTCAATCTTTACCTCTCCATTTTTCCACATTCCTTTCCTCATCTAATTTTTCCTGCTTAGCTTGTGTGCTCTACCCATACCCTGTTATCTTCTACCCCATCTCTCTCTTTGCTCCCTGCCTGTTATTGCTACATTGTCTTTAATGTTTCCCTGCTCCCCTTTTTTGCCAAGCTCCAGTTTTCAACCGCTGTGAAAACGTTTGATTCACACAGTTCATTGTTTCTCCTTCAAAGGAATCATCATCTAAAATAACCTGCATGTGCTGGAGCAAAGGCAGGGAAGGGAAGCCTGGCATTCCCTGCTCATTCTCAGTTTGAAGCCTCGTAGCAAGGCAAATGAGGAATAAGGAAAATAACAGCCACTGTCTTGGAGGGGAAGGGAATAGAGAGGGTCTTTGCAGCACAACATTGGATTTTTGATCCAGACTTTTTCAGGCAAAGAAAAAACAGAAACCAGATTCTCCATTGTCCAAACACTCTGTCCTTTACACGTCCCAAATTAACCTGGAATAACTTATCCTGGATTCCTGCTCGTTTCATACCTGCCTGATAAAATATAGCAAAGGATCAAGAGTCTGAGGTGATGGCATGAACCTGGTTGGTTTGGTGTGAAGCTGAGAGCTCCAGAGGTGCTGATCTGCCAGGGAAAGAGCTGAGGGAGAGTTTGCAGTGGGGTCAGGCTGGTGCCTCACCTTGCCCAGGGGAAGGCACGGCTCTCCCAGGGTGGCATTGGCACACACGGTCATGGAGAAAGTTTGGTTCCTCGGCAGATGGACACACAGACAAAGTGTCAGTGGAAGCCCTGAAGGGAGGGGAGTGTTTGAGGTGTCTTCCTCCAGTGGGGTTTAAACCTCTTGGTCTCAGGTACAAAGTGCTGACCTCTGTGACCACCTTTGCTCATCTCCCACAGAACCAGAGCCCATCCAAGGACATTCCCCCCAAGTGTGGGTAACTGAGGTGATGCTTTCAGAAAACGTCCTCTGCAGATGCTGGGGCAATGTCCCCTGTTACTCCAGTAAAGGGAAGTGGGAGACATCTCCCTAAGGAGGTTCAAGCCCACATCTCCCGTGGAAATGACCTCAGTACTAAATTACAGGGTGTCTGCTCCAGGTGGAGCATTCCCCACCCTTGCTTTGATGATAGCCCAGTGTGCAGCACAGTGAGAGAGACACTGGGCAAAAGAGAAGAATTATTAAAGCCTAATGAGTAAAGCACAGACTTATTTTGCCTTCTTTTGCCACCGACTGCTTTACCTAATGACAGGTCAGGCCCTGTGCAAACACATCCCTTTGATCCCCATGAAACCATGGGGAATGGGCTCATCCCATGAATTCCACTCACCTGCAAGGAATTTTCCCTTCTAAGCTTGTTATTCCACTTTTTAGATTTTCTTTGCTAATTCGTGCATTATCTTTACCTTTGGACATTCCATCCTTAGCATGTGCTGCATGCAGAATGGTGGAGAGAAAGAAATCCCATTGGCAGCTCATTTAGTGTCCCATTGGGGGGAAGAAAACCAGGAGGATGGGATTCAATAAATGATCAGTAAAACCATCCAGGTAACTGTGTCCCACTGGCTCCATTTCACCAAATTTAAGTGATTCTACATTACAAGTGATTTCCCTATTTTACCTTTTGCCTTCTTTCCAGACAGATTTGAAATTTTCACTTGTTCTCATCATAAAGTATCACAGAACCATGTATCACAGTATATATAATTTATGGGTCTTATACTATTTTTGTGACCTTAGAGTTGGAAGCCAGCACCACTTGAGAATGACAACTATGAGAAATATTTCCTATTCTCCACCTAGGTTGCCAAGCACACAGACAGAAAGACAGGTGAGAAAAGTCCCTAATACAAATGTGTCCACAAAATCAGCCTTGTCCTTAGCAAAATAATTCTCATTAAGAAATAAGTATGGAATAAAATCACCACCCAGATAATTTACACGTGAAATACCAGGAGCAAGGACACTGGTAACAGCAAGGCCACTTACTGTTTAGGGTAGAGCTCAGTGTCTCCTGTGGTTTAGGTACAAAAAAGTCTCTAAGTGGAGGAGGGGAACTGCTCATGTGCAGAATAAGGAGAGGAGGAACAAGAGGAGCCAGTTGGGACATTGTGTCCGAGGAGACACAACAAAGACGCTCTTACACCTGCCAGGTTCAGCAGAAAGGAGGAAATGACATCGATTGAGTGACATTATTTCATTCTTATACACGTCCCAACTCCACAAGGGATTGGAGGACATGTCACTTCCTTCTCCATCCCACTGGAGAAGAAAGGTGCTCATCAAAGTTGTCATATCACAAAAGGAATGAAAAACAGAAAATACCGTTAAGTAAACACTGGCTACTATTTACATGAAACTGTGTGAAAAAAATCTGACTCCAAGGTTAAAAACAGAAGGCTTACAAAATTCCAGGGCAACAGGACATGAGGAGAAGCTGCAGCCTTGGGAAAACACAGCGTGTATTCACACCAAGCACCCGGCCCAGAGTGAATTGAATAAAATAGTTCTGAGTTGTAATCCCAGTGGGACTTGGGCCAAAGGGTGAAAGGAAGGGAACACATCGGAGCTGTGATTCAAGATGTCCTGGAATCCTTCCTGACCCGCTGGGTCGGAATTTCTGACTCGACACCCTGCCTTGACTCAGAAAAGGAAACTGGATCCTAACTGCAGCTTTCTTTTTATAGAGCAAACTTTATTGCCAGCTTCCTTTGGAGCACGGGTTTATCCCTCCTGGTCCTCAGGCACTGCACTGCTCACGAGACACAAGTGCAGGAGAACGTGAGCTCTGCTCCTCAGACATGACCCGGCCGTTCTCCAGAAAGCAAACGAGAGGCCCAGAGCTTGTCTTTATTCCCCGTGTCAGGGAATACAGAATGCACTGAAGGGTTTAAAACCAGCTGGCTCATCTTTGGCCTCCTCCTTCTCCCCCTCCAAACTTGGCCAACATGAAAGGACAGCGACGTGGGCCAAGAAATGCTTGCCAGGATTAGAGGCTAAATTGGAGATTTCTTGTGTAATGCAGTAACAGGCAGGGGATGGGAAATCACGCTCTGGGAGAGACCTTGATCAGCAGGATTCTCACTGAATTTCTCCCACAGGACAGAGTCTGTCCTGGGGGATCAGACAAGGCTCCTCCGAGCTGGTTTGGGGCACTGCAGGGCATAAGTTTGCACACCACGGTCTGAGATGTGTTCTAGCTCTGGGGTTGATTACAACTCAGAAAAGGAAAGCTTTGGAATAATTGTGGTCCTTTTTGTATTATTCTGTAATTGAAAAGGAGAATTTAATCCCTTCATTTCCATGGAAAGGAAAAGATCAATACTGCATTTAAAATATATAAACCGTGTAAGCAAGGCAGAACCTCTCAGAACTGTTTTTGATGTTGAAACAGCACCTCCTCTTTCAAAACCATCCACGTAGTTAAATCAATATTGATAATTTAATCCCATTGTATCTTACATGAAATTTTTGGAGTGAATTATAACCAGAACACATGATAGTAATTAATCTTGCAATTTCCTTCTTACTGAGGCAACTCCTCGAGCCTGTGAAGAGGGCAGAGTGAGCAGGCAGGTTCCAGCTCTTGGCACCCAGTTTGGGTTTGAATGAAGTGCAGGTATTAAGTGACTTGCCCAAGGTTATGAAAAAAATTACAGAGGAACAACCTAACACAGAAACCACAGAACCAAGAGAGGCACTTAAACTGAAAGGCCTCTTGTCTCATCCAAGAAATTTAAAAATAACATCTCCATAAAGAACAAAATTCCAGACAAAGGTGTATGTGATACCACATTTAACATTTGCTGTCCTATAAAGGAATTTCATTTTAAGTAGTCAGACAGAAATTTAAGTGCTAAGCCAGTAATAAGATGCAAAGAAAGTCTTCCTATTCTGCCCATAGAACACAAACTCTGTGGGTTTATGTTATAACACAATCTATTTTCCAGAGAAAGATCTTGGTTTTGGAAAACTGGGGGGAACTGCACCAGAACCATTTGCAGCACCAGTTCCCTCCGTGGCTTTAGCCCCTTCTGCTTGAAGTGCAAGAAGAGTTTGAGTGTTGGGGATTTGTTTCGTGAGCTCCCCTGGACCGACTTCAGTCCTTGCACTAGGAAAAATAACATTTCATTACTACTAAAATAACATTTTCTAAAATGGCTAAAGTGTCTGGGCCCCACTCATTTTTAGCAGGATGGCTCAGGTCTCACTTTAACATAAACTATTTTTCAAAATTTCCCCCTGTATCTTCAATTATTTGCCAAATCTGGCACAGAAACCTGGACTAGGCAACTTTTTCCCTCCTCTTTTTCAGAAATACAGTGATTTAGGGAGAAGAAGGAAATTGATTCCAACATGGTTGAATAAATATTTCTGCTGGAAATTTCTACCAAAATACATTTCCACCGGAGTCTGTGACTTTTCGGTTTTTCACTCTTTCCTAGGCATGAAGGCCCATATATAAATTTATTTGTGTGACTTTACAGCCAGAAAGCAACAGCAAAATTCAAAACTACATCTAGGTGAGATTTGGGGGGTTATTTCAATTAATATTCTCTGTTGCTGTTTCATTAGATTTATTCATCCTAATTAGCAGCGATTTAAAGAGAAAATCCTGCTTTCATTGCCTCGAGGCACACAGAACCAGCAACTGGGGCTGGCTTTAACACATTCTGCCTGCACAGGGGAAGGGACCTTCCCCAGCACAAATACCAAAAGGATTCACATCCACTTCATCCCCAGGGGCTGCTCCCTGCGGGATTTGTCCGTGTTATCTCAGGCGTGTGAGAGACGGGATGGGTTGGAGGGACAGCGGCAGGATGGAAGGAATAGAAAGCCACAAAGAACTTGAAGGCAGCACCACGGGGAAATTAATTCTTCCTGCACACACCACAGCCTGCCAGGATTTGGGTTTGATGGCAAATTTGCCCTCGCAGGTTTGCAGAGCTGTCACCTCGATGCGGAGAAGGGAGAGCACTCGCGGAGCCCTGCAAACCTCGCCAGGACCCCGGCTCCTCCACCAGACTGAGCGCGGTTATTCCAAGGAAACTTCCCGGCTGCAGAAGATCCAGCCTAACTCGGCTCCTCCCGGCGGGAATTCAGTCTTGTCCTGGTTCTGGCCAGGGGGTGCAGCAGGGGAATGTTCTCCCCGTGGCCGTTCCACGGAGCTCCCACGGAGGTCAGGGAGGTTCCTGCATGAGCTGAGTGCAGGAAGGCACCGGGAATCTGCTCCGCGGTGACGGCATCTGCATTGCAGATTGGAGAGGGGAATTTTGCCCTAAGTGCCAAATCTCATCTTCTAGAGCAAAACTATTTCTGTTTTATACAAGTGCAGAAAATGATCGTTTGGGTAATACAGAACTGAGGAGTTTAAAACTGAAAAAACCCAGTAACTGCCCTGCCATTTTGCAAAGTAATTTTAAAATACTTTTTTCTAAGTTATTTTAAAAAATATTTTTGTTCCCGCACGTTCCTAAGACTGGCAGTGGTGACACAGGGCATATATATTTATTTTCTTGCTATTTTTCAAAACTACTTGGGAAACTTGAGCTTCTGTGCAGAGATAACTCTTCACTCTTGATGTGGTGAAAGCCAGCACCATTCAGGAAGAAACTGCAATCAGCAAAGTTAGCAGAGATTTTATTCTGATAGGAACAGTGTGCAGTCATATCAGTACAACATTTCCTGTCAGTTTAGAACAAGAAGAGAATGAAACGTAAAATTTAAATGCTGAAACTATAGCAAGAATTAAGATGTGGGTGAACACATTCTCCCTCACTCAAATTTTGGGATAAATTTCAGATTTAACACATTCAGTCAAGACCATCATAAGGCCCATGGAACGTTTCATTCCACCTTTATAGCAACAACCAGTGTTTGAAAAATAAAACCCTTCCTTTTTCTTTATTCCTGCTCCAGACAGTGCTTTGTCCTTCTCTCCCCCGCCACCCTCTTAATGATAAACCCAACATGCAATTTTCTGCCATTTCAAAGCCCAGTTTAAGTATAGGTTTAACAAACACTGACAAGGAGTAGGTGCATTTACTGATGCACCTGATGATCTGAAAAATAGCTGCTTCTGCTCCCTGTGAGTGTGGTGAAGCTTTGTGCTGTGTTTCAGCTGGCAGTGGGGGTTTTCAGTGTGAGTGTGTTTTGTAGCAGTGGCTTGGGGTGAGGAGTGTGGAGTAGTAAAAGGAGCAGCTTTGGCAGTGTCAGTGACCACAGGACCCAAAGAGAATTTGCTTTGGTGTGTGAACTGCTTTGAAAATTGAGTACCATGAGTCCATGCAAGGGGCTTCAGCCTCAAGTGCACAATCAAACAATCTGTGGGGACAGTGGCAAGGACAGCCTGGACAGCCCTTGGAGCTGTCCTGCTTCTCCTTCTGCACTGGTTTGAAGATTGTGATTCCTTTAACCTGCACCAGTGATGGATGATATTATTCACGTGTTTGTAAAGCCCTGTACGTGAGCAGCCAGCTCTGAACACCAACCCCCTGCCTGACCTCAAGAAATCTCAACAGATTTTTATATGGCCACTCGAGTCTGTGAACTGCATCTTTTCCTGGGATCCACTGAGCAAACCCATGTACCCAGCAAAGAGGTGAACAAGACCACAGACCCAGATAATTTTGCTCAGTATCAGTGCTCAAAGACGTTGCATTTCACCACTGGGTTTTTCTTTCTCTGTTGGTGTACATGCACTTTAGGCCAACATTCCTCCCAACAACCCCTGTATTAATTCAGACTCTCTGTGGCTTGGATGAAGTAGATAATGACTTAATCTGAGATTCGATGTAACAGCAAATGAAATTTGGCCCTGACACCAAAAGCATTTGAAGGAAGGGACATGGTCTTAATAACTGCCTGTAAACAATCCATCGGTTCCCCTGAAAAAAGGCTTTTATGACATGTTCCATGTCCAATTTCAGAAGATGGCATTCTGTGATGTTTTCTGTGTGAGATGGCTCTTCCTCATCCCTGTTACACAGTCCCTGAACTGTCAGTTAATGAGCAGAGGAGTAAAACTCACCTATCCACCGGGCACTGCCTGCACTTTCCTATCAGAGAAACAATTACCTCACTCTCTGCCTCAGAAAATGGAAACAGGGGAAGAAGGAACTCTTCCTGACGTACTTGTTTTGAACACGGTGTGCATTTCTCCCCTCCTGTATCAATACAGTTAGATCATGTTCTGTTTTCATCAGGTTACAGAACATTTCACTCTGTCAGCATGAGATAATTTGCAAGCGAGGTGATAGATCTCCCTTGCTGAAATAAAGGATCTTCTCATGCTACTTAACAAAGCTCTGATTCTAATCACGTCCATCACTATTTGGTTCTGAAATTTGCTGGAGTATTTACATTAAGTAAAACAAAGTGATCTGCACAGACAATCTGAAAGGGAAAGAGAAGCTTTCAAGATTAAAAAAACGAGCTACAGACAAACCCTTCAGAGGAGAACCCGCTAGGACTTTGCAAGTTGCCATTCAAACTTTTGTGGTAATCTCTCTTTCAAAGATTTAGCGAGGAAGAAAGGGTTTTGAAAGAGACAAATCAAAATTTAATTATGCTAAAATGACTTAAGAAATACTACACACTTCCCCTTTCCTTTGGTCCAGGAATGATGGATGCCTTGCAGGAGCAGTGATTCACGAGGCAGGCGATGAATGAGGAGGTGTGGGAGACTCTTCTTTCAGTGAGCACTGCTCAGTTCTGAATGGGCTCACTCTACACCTCTCTTACACGGGAATATTCATATTTTGGAGCCAAGAGAGTTTTGGGAATGTGTCCTGGGAATGATGCACATGACCAAATTTGCAAAACCTAATGCCTCTAACTGATATCTGTGTTTTGTAAGAAAATCCATTTGTGAATGAGAATCACCAAACTTTGCTCAAGTCACCTGTATTGATCCCTGTGAATTAATTTATATGCAGCCTTTGGAACGCTAAAATAACATTTTTTCTGTGTAATAGTCCGTAAATTCTGTACAAGCACCAGTTATGATGTGGGGAGTGTTGTCCTCATTTCACATGCACACCAATGGAAGAGCAAAGCCAGGCAAGGACTCTGTAGCAGTGACAAAATCTGGACTAACTCATTATCTTCAGCTCAGAGAAGAGAAAATGAAGACAGAGATGTAAATCCCAAGTGCCATGGATAAAATGGATGAAATATTATTATTTGCTGTTTCTCACATTGCAATGATTAAGGAGCCATGGTGAAGAAATCTGACAAATTTGTTTAAAACCAGACAAAACGAGAGTTTTTCTTCATAATTGAAACTGTGGGATTCACTGACGTGGGGTGTTTGGGAGGCACTGGGATCTGAAAGGACCTAAACTATTTCATGGAGGAGTGATCCACTGACAGTTATTAAAGGTGATGGTTTATGTGCATCCCTTGTGTAGGGACACACAAACCCCCACTGCCAGGAGCCAGGAGTGTCTGGGAAAGCACAATAAAGGACACGCTCACACCTGCTAGGTTCAGCAGAAAGGAGGGAAAAGAGAGACTTTTTATTTACATTTGACATGTTTTGTAAGATTCTCAACTCCACCAGGGATTGGAGGACATGTCACTTCCTCCTCAATCCCACTGGAGAAAAAGGATGCTCATCAAACTTCCTCTTATCACAAAAGGAATGAAAACCAGAAAATACAGTTAAGTAAACATTGGCCATTATTTACATGAAACTGTGAGAGAATTCTTTGACTCCAAGGTTAAAACAAAAGGCTTAGCAAAAAACAGGACAACACAGGAGGGCCCAGTAGGACCTTACCCCATGCAGGGCCCTCCCACAGCTGGGGTGTTCCCAGTTCCTGGGGCTGTGTTATTCACGTGCCACAGACACAGAGGGCAGAGGGGAGTCCTGGTGCTCCCAGGGAGTTTTCAAAGAGTTTCTGCTTTGACCAGGAGCAGAGAGGACATGGAGCTGTTGGAGTGAGTCCAGATGGAGCATCTCCCCTGCTAGGAAAGGCTGAGAGGATGGGAATTGTTCAGCCTGGAAAAGAGAAGCTTCAGCACGACCTGATTGTGGCCTTGCAGTGCCGGAAGGGGCTGACAAGAAACATGGAGAGAGACCATTTGCAAGGGCTTGGAGGGACAGGACACAGGGAATGGCTTCCCACTGCCAGAGGGCAGGGATGGATGGGATATTGGGAAGGAATTGTTCCCTGGGAGGGTGGGCAGGCCCTGGCCCAGGGTGCCCAGAGCAGCTGCGGCTGCCCCTGGATCCCTGGCAGTGCCCAAGGCCAGGCTGGACATTGGGGCTTGGAGCAGCCTGGGACAGTGGGAGGTGTCCCTGCCATGGCAGGGGGTGTGGAAATGGATGATCTTTGAAGGTCCTTCCAACCCAACCAATCCCTGTGTCAAAACCTCAGAAAGATGTCTGCATTCTGAATCAAGGCCACAGCGTGGATTTGGATTCTGTGTCCTGGCCCCGGGGCAGGAGCAACCAAAACACCACAGGAATAATCCATTTGAAATTCTGAATCTCAATTCAAAGACAATTTAACCAGTAAGTTAAAAAAATAATAATAATTTAAAAATATATATATAAGCATTTACATCCACAGCTTCTAACCCAAAATTCATCTTGAACTTGACCCTCATCAAATTTTCTCTTTTTCTCCCTCATCCTGTGTCTAAATTCTTTAACTGGGAACGAACAAACCATCACAGAGCTGTCCAGAAACTTGGATATATTTCCAGTACGTAGGACTTGCACATCTGAACATAGAGACGTAGCACGTTTTTTCTGCCCACTCCACTCCAGAGAACTTCATTCTTCAGAGAGGAAGGAAGACACCAAGTTCCAGGGAAGAAATGATTCTGTATTTTGCATTTTTTATCGAGCCCAGCTGACGGCTATGTCCCACTTCGGAGGAATCCTCCTTCCACAGCCCCTCAGAGAGAACACCTCGTGTCCAGCACTCAGGCAGAAGAAACTCTCTGCATTCCCCAGCTCCCTCTGAACTTCCGACCCCCTTGTATACTGGAACCAGCAGGATTATTTCCACGACCTACTTCCTAACCTTTTCCTGCTGCAGAGTGACACGGCCCAAGTGCCACTCAGTGCTGGGGTTTTAACGTGGCAGGAGCTGCTCAGGTGCCACTGCCCAGGCTCCCCAGGGAATGGGCATGGCCCCAAGGCTGCCAGAGCTCCAGGAGCGTTTGGACAGCGCTGCCAGGGACAGGGTGGGGTTGTTGGGGTGCCTGTGCAGGGCCAGGGGCTGGACTCAATGATCCTTTGGGTCCCTTCAAGCTCAGCATATTCTGTGATTCTGTTAAACCTGTATGGAGTGGCACAGTGCTCGTGAACTCTGGACAGATGCACAACCATTATTTCCTACCAAAGAGCCCTTAAAAGGCACATTTCTCTGCTGCTGGAAGGTCCCAAGACACTGCCACAAACAGTTTCTGTGTAGTCCTCTGTTCCTCAGCCTCATCAAGCCTGAAGTCAGAAAAGCAAGAAAAAAGCCAAACAGAATTTTCCTCATGGCTTTATTAATTAAGCAGCTGCTCCTGTGGGATTGCCATGTGCACATCCTCCTCCAGAGGCAAATGTGTGCTCTGCCCTTGAAGCACAGCAAGGTATTGGCTGTACCACGTGCAGCTGCCAGAAGAATGACTCTGGCAAAGTATTTTCTGTCCTGCGTGCTTCAGGGATGAACGCTGATCCTTCCCATTGTCTGTGGAGGCACTTTTTCAATGTAGGCCATCCTCACATTGCCCTGGGCTCTGAAGTTCATCGTTCCAGACACCCCAAACATTGCAGTGAGCGGTGCCACCTCTGTGGCCCTGCCTTTGGCCATGCACAGGAGTTGCACAGCTGTGTTTGCTCCTTGGAAGGCTGAGCTTTGCCAGGAAGATGCACTGTAGGAAAGGTGGGAGTTCCACCCTTCTGCAGTGCTTTACTTCTGCCAGCCTCACCCTTGAGCCCCTTTCACACGCCGGGCTGCAGGGAGGAGAAGTGTCAAAATTCCCAGAGAGAGATTAGAGAAGCCTCTTGTGATTCAGACAAGGACTGCAGACACCCCACAGCAGAGCCCTGTGGCAGCCCAGAGTGTCCCTCTGTCCGTCCGGGGGGGTTTGGAACCCCACCAGGCAGACTCAGGACTCTGGCAAGATTCCCAGGATTCTATTTCGGGCCCATGTCCATGGAAAAAGCTCCCAACATTACAAGAAGAACTGCAACGCCGAANAGATCAAAAGCTCGCCACAAAGAACTTCACGAACTCTGTGAGGGTGAAAAACCATCCCAGATCCCTTGGCCACACGTGGTGCGGGCAGAGAACAGAGGACCTGTGCTCCGGTACAGGGGTGGTGCTGGAGCCAAGAGCACCTGTCACTACAGGACACAAGAAAAGAGATGGACTCTTGCCAGGTTGAGCAGAAAGAGGAAAAGAGGAAAGTTATTTATTGTTCTCATACCTATAGGTTTCTTAATTCCACTAGGGATTGGAGGACATGTCACTTCCTCTTCAATCCCACTGGAGAAAAAAGATGCTCGTCAAACTTTTCCCTCATCACAAAGGAATGAAAACCAGAAAGGACAGTTAAGTAAAAATTGTCTATTATTTACATGAAAGTGTGTGAAAATTTCTGACTCCAAGGTTACAACTCAGAAGGTTAACAGAAACAGGACAACAAGCAGCCCAGCTGAAACCAGCGGAACTGGCGGTGGTGGGATGGAAAGATCAGCCACACACCTTTATCTGAGGGCTGGCTTTGGTTACCTCATGCCATGAGTGGATTCTCTGGCCAAGCCTTGTCTTTAGCACATTTTAATAGGTCTGTAAGCCAGGCAGGAGCTGACCCAGCAGAGCTGCTTGAGTGACACGTTTGAACTGACATCTGTTCTATTTTAAGTTCCTTTTTGAGATCAGAATAGCTGAGATTTTCCTTGAAATTGTCAGTGCAGCTTTAATTACTGTCTGAACAGCTCCCACCCAGCAGCTTCTCTACCTCACTGCTGTTTGACAGGGCTGTAAAAGCAGAGATACCCCAAGAGCAGGAGGTCCCTGCCTTCATGGCCATTGGCCTCAACATTTAACAAGAGGGAAAACAGAAACAAATCCTGAGCACCTGCCCAGGCTGAAGCCTCCCCCGTGCAGTCACACGGTTTTCATCTTGTTCCATGTGATTCCTTTTTGTTCTCCAGAAGCTTCTCCAGCCTCTAACAATACACAGCCCCTGTATTTCCTGATGGACTCCTGAATCCCTCAGGAGTGCCCCTGATCCCAGCCTGGACCCAGCCAGTGTCCCTTAGCCCATGCTCTTCCCCTGTGCTTTCTTCTGCCCCAGTTCCCACAGGCAACACCACTGGCATTCGGTCCCTGCAGTTCCCACCCTCCACTGCCACTGCTGCTCTCCTCCTCTCTGTCCTCTCAGCACCAAAAAAAGGCTACCCTGCTCTTTATGTGAGAAAAAAGTCATCCTAGCATCTGTAAAAATGGCAAATGTCATGTGGGGATGCCCCCAAAAATAAGTAGATGTACATTTTAAAAAACATTATGAATTATTAAAACCCTCAGCTTTGTCCATGGGCAGTAACTTTTGTTCCGTTGTGGTTTATGTTGAATAATTGCTCAAGGAACTCAGAGTTATGTAAACCTTAAGGAATAATCTACATGACTTTTTTCAAGAGAAGCCAAAAAGCAAGGACAAGCCACACAAGAAATCCGTGCATAAGGCAAATGTTTTGGGGTTATAATAAAATCAAGAACTGCCATCAAGTGAAATTCACCCCTGCATTTACACTGAGATTTTTGCACCATTTAAGCACAAGAACAGGAGATTCATTCCACCCTTGGAAGGTGCAGCACAAACCCAACACCCCTAATCCAAAGAACAGGTAGAGAAGTTCTCAGGATCAGAGAATTGTTAAGGTTGGAAAAGACCTCCAAGATCATTACAGTCAAGCTTTGACCCCCATGCTCACTAAATCACATCACAAAATGCCCATGAGTCTCCACCTACTTTTCGATCACTCCCAGGGATGGTGACTCCACCCCTGCCCTGAAGAGTCTGTTCCAATGTTTAACCACTCTTCCAGTGGAGAAAGTTTTCCTGATATTCGATCTGAACAACCCCTGCAACGTGAGGCCGTTTCCCAACGATGGGGATTGAGGGCAGTTGTGTCCTGAAGATAGATTTTCCAGGCTTTGTCTGAACCAGAGAATGAAATCGTTGGGAAAACTCTGGAGCTTCATATTGGTTTACATTCAAAGACTCAGGTGTTTGCAGAGTTCATCCAAGTTAAGCACTCCCAAGCCTGGCTCACCTCCCCAGTCACGCCTTTTTGGAGCAGTTAGGAGCTTCCTGCACACCCCTGCTGGGCTCCCTGGCCCAGGGTGAGGAAGAGCCCCCTTGGAAAACACGGGAATCCCCTGTTCCCACAGGTGAGCTGCTTCAGCTGCTTTGCATCCCCACAACCCCAGCAGGACGAAACAGCACCCAGAAAGTGAAACTGCTCTAAACAATCAGAGGCAACACTGTAAACAGTTCAGAGCACTTCTCTGGAGCACAAGGAAACACAGTAGCAGGAGCTGTTTGTTCTTCCCTGGTAAGTCTCTCTCCTGTGGAAATCCATAACAAACACTCTCTGAAGAGTTCTAGCCCTGAGTAATCTCCATGGCACCCAGCCAGTATCACTGATTCTGTAGGAGGCCTCGGTGGAGACATATTTGGAACTAGTCTTGACTGACACTTATCCTTCTCCCTCCTGCTATAAAAAGAGTGTGTTTGCCTGTGTTGTTTTTAAATGAACTATTCTTGTTCATGTTATGGAGGAAAACCCAACACAGGCATCATTAATGAGCCATTGAAAACAAGACAGTGGGACTGGAGTATCCACATTTCAGGTTTTTCTTAATGCAAAGGAAAACACTAAAGTGGTTGGTTTATTGACATGTGGAAAACACCAGAATTAGTCACCAACTTTTGACTTGTGCTGATCTTTCCCAAATAGATGAGAGAAAAGAATTCACACTGGTGTTTTCTAGAGGCAGAGCACGGGCTGAGCACAGACCCCAAACTACAGCAGAAGCTGCCTTGGCACGGGGAAGTGCCTGGGGGAAATCTGTGCCTTAGGATTAGACGGCGAATTTCCCTTTTTCAAAGTCTTCCCTCTCTAACCCTGCTTTTCCAACCCTTCCGTCACCAAATATCCACACAAGGTTGCTCCCTTGTTTGTGAAACAGAAAAATCAGAAGCTTCGTGTAGTATCAGCTTTGTGATTCTTTTTGTTCTCTGTAACAAGAGCATTTTCAGCACCCAGAAACTGGAGAATCTGCCATGAATTAAATATGTTTAGGCTTAAATGATTTTAAAACACTCACACTCTATAAAACTATTGTCGTAGTTCAATGTTATGGTATATACAATTAACTTGCACTGTAAGTTCATTGAATGCTTCAATAAACATGACATTTTGCTGGGCTTTCTCCTTCTGCTCCAGCTCCAGCCCCACTCCAAAGTAGCCATTTCTGCACAAAGGGATGTGAAATATTCAGAGTCTGGGGGTGCAGGTGCATTGGAGAACACAGTGGGAACCACAGTGCAGGGAAATTGCTGTTTTGTTCAGAAATCTGTCCTGGCTCCAAACCCAGTGCTCGGAGGAGGAACTGCCAAGCAGGAGTGGGTAGAGGAGAGCGGTGAGTAGGAACTCTGAGCTGGAGTACAAATCCTGGAGTGACACAACCAGGGATGTCAGTCCTTACAATTTCAGAAAAACAGACACAAAATTTGTCATCTTGAAACTCAGTACTGCTGGGCTGTAAATAAATTCTTTCCACAACAGGATTTTCCTTCCTGAAGGTGAAGGGACAGGAGATTCCCTCTGCTCCCCACCAGACTGGGGCTTTCTCAGCATTACCTCTACTGGAGAGCCATTTCCCGTGCTGGAGAGCTCAAGAGCAGGAGATCCAAAACAAGGATGGCAGGGGACAGAGAGCCACATGCATCTCTCGTGGAGAAGAACTCACTGATAAACCAACAGTCTCAAGGGAATTTGCTTTTCCATCTATGTTGCTACTTTTAGACCTGAAAGTCATAACTTTATAAGGAGACTGGCCAGCAAAGACTGAGAGATTTGGGAACACCTGAGCTAAATTCTTATTCAGAACTCAAACAACAAAAAAAGTAATAAAACCTCTAAACAAACACAGTTTTACTCCATCTTCTTCCATTCCCTTGGGAATGGGAAATCCATCCTGAAGTCCTGAGCTGCTGGGGCCAGGTTTTTCTCCTCTTACTTGGTTCTGCTGGCATTTCCATCATTCAAGAGCAGTTAATTTGCACCCCTTGAGTTTCCTTTCTTTCAGAGCCTGTCATTTCAGCAGGGAGGGCTCAGCACCAGGTACTGCTGCCAGCACTGCCATTGGTCTGTGCTGACCTTTGGCAAGTTATTTAACCTCCCCACGTCTCCATTTGCCAGCCTGATGAATGGCGATGAAAACCTCCTCACGATAATGTACTTTAAAAAAAAAGTTATTAAATACTTGGCAATTACTGGATAAAGATGGCTCTTAGCCCTTCAACACGGCTCCATCTCTTAGCAGATATTCAAAGTAGCTTTTGTCCATGCTGGGTGCCCAGCCACTTTTGAAGTGACAAGTTAATTTTCGCAGGAGAACAGCACCTTGTGCACATCTCAGCTGCCTGTCCTCCTTTCCCAGACACACGGCCTCCGCTGCATTTATTTCTCAAGCACAGTGAAATACACACAGTCCTTGTTTCTAGGTCAACTAACCATGACAGCTTGTTTGAAATGGGAATAAAACAAAGGATGGGTGGATTTAATTTTTTAATGTATTGTTGTTCCATTCATTCCTCTTCTTACTTATCATTCACCTCCAAGAATCATCTTTGACTTCACTTGCTCTTGTGTAAGGCTCAAATTACCAACAGCTGATCAAATAGCAGTTTCTAAGCAGTGACCCCAAATTCCTGGAGAACCACAGAAGACACAGAAATGTGACCTGACCTGCTTAACCCTGTCTGACCTCCCTGGCCGTGCAGCCTGACCTGACCTCACTCCTTTTATTCCTCCCAACATACTTTGATAGATTCCACCAGAGGAAAGCCGTGGGGGGAGAAGGAGCCAGCCTGCCTTAATGTCTTATTTCAGAGAAGTGTTTCCTTAGCTAAACATCATAACTCTCAGCAGTGATTTCCAAATTGCTGGAACATTACCTCCCACCTCGCCACTTCTTTGCCTGGGAGTTATTCAGGAGTATTCTGGAGTCACTGTGCCTTTGCCAGCAGCACCTCGGAGCAAACACAACACATTCCTCAGCAAGGATTTGGTGATATCGCAGAAAACTTCCTTGTTCTGCAGATAAGAGTGTTTGGGAATTTTATCCATCAGCCTGACAGACACCACTGCTCTGCATGGATTTGTTGGGAGAGGACAGGGAGGTGTCAGTTTGCTGCCGTACAATCCCCACCACAACGTAATAATAAATAATCCCAGAGAGCTGCAGGAGCAAACTGTCCCTCAGGAGAGAGAGCCAGGACTAGCACTGACCACACCTCTGGATTTCAGCCAGTGCCTCCTCATCACTCACTCCCTGTTTCCAGAGCACGGAGATCCTCCTGGCTTTCCAGGAGACCTGCGTTTGCAGGCAGGCTTGGAAACCCAGAGACACAACAGATGTCTCCCTCCCCTTTACATTTCTGCTCTTCTCTCCACTTACATAATGCTAATTAATTTGGGCTGAAATCTCTCTGATTCCTTGCTTGCACAGCACACACTCCAGACTTGCTGCTCTCATAAGCAGTCTGAGCAGCATTGCACTGAACCTCCCTGCCAAATTCATGGTGCTCTTGTATCTAAACCCCAGGTCTCCTCTTGTCCCCAGAATATGAAATATCCCTGGTTTTCAGTGGAAGCACTGTAGCATAATCATTTCCACTGCGAGGTAAATGCTGTTTTCCAGAATAATAATTCAAAAGCATTTCTTAATTACTATAAAGAAAGTGTTCTGTCATCCCAAGGAGAAAGATTTTTAAAATTAGGTGCACACAAGGGAAATAAAACCCCTGAAATGGAAGGAATCCATGACAAGGAGATCCTATGTATGGAAATCCAGACACCCAATGAAGTTCTACCAAAAGGTGGAGAGGAACTCATGGGAATATCAAACATTTAACCTAAGAAAATGGGTTATCCCATGCCGCTCTGCTGATCGGGATGATTCTGTAATTTTGGCACCACGGGGTGTGTGGGAAGAGCTGGCAGCGTGAAGCTCTGGTGCTCTTCAGGCCCAGCTGGCAGCAGCCAGGCCATGGCTGATGGGCAAAAGGGATGCTGGAAAACCCCAGTTCACGACGACCAGAGACTCCAGCACATCCAGAGACACAGAGCTGGGCTGAGGGAATGCAGCACCCAACGCTACCATAGGCACTGTGGGAAGCCATGATAATTTTAGGGGAATCCCCAAGGGATGTTTGGCAAACAATGCAGCTGTCCCAGCAATTAGGAGTAGACTTTTTAAAAAGAACATGAGGAAGCAAAGCAGCTCACCAAAAGATGATTTCCAATGCCCAAGATTTCTACAAAATTTGTCCCAGTATTCCAATAATAGAAGAGAAAAAAGTCATGGCATTGGGCTGGATACCTGATTTTGAAATTCCCAATGCCCACAGCATTGTGTTTACCTTGAAACAGTTCCAAGCCCCAGGTAATGAACAATTCCTTATGATCAGCAAGAGTCTGGACATCTCTTTGGCTGCTGAACTTGTGCACTGGGCTTCCCTTTGTTTTGTCCACCCATTTGCTTCATATTAGAAATCCTCCAAGACAGCTCAGTTTGTTGTTTGGAAAGAACAGGGCACAGAAGTAGTGTCTAACCCCCATCAAGCCTTTTTCTTCTGGGAGGAAAGTCAATTTTAGCCCAGTCAAAGTACATATCCAGCCCTAAGGAGCAAATTCCCTCAGCCTCTCTTTTCCTGAAGTGTCTGTTCTTACTGATCCCTGGGGTGTTCTTCACTCAGGGCCTCCAGACCTTTAAAATCTCCTCACAAGTTCCTGACTCTTCACATTAAATAGACATAGGCTGAAATTAAAGTTATACTTCCTGAATCATTTAATAATTTGACCTCAAAATTGTGGAGACAACCTCCCTCCTCAAGAGTCCTTCCAAAGGTGGCAGCAGGGCACAAATGCACCTTCCTAACCACTCAACCAGTTGGGAGAAAATCATTTCTTGTTTGGAGCTGATACAATCCTTGTCTCAAAAGAACAGGCAGAGCTCCGCTTCCAGGCAGAGCTACTGTGGGAGAAGAGGAGGAGATGTTTTCCTGCTCCATCATCAGTTGGTTACACACGTATACACTCAGAGAGGGCTTTGCTGCTGCAGTGCAGCCCTTTCTGAGCACATTAAACAGCTGCTGTATCTCTGCTAACAACTGGATTGTGATATCCCAAGGGATCATGGATCCAGCTCCTGGCCCTGCCCAGACACCCCAACAACCCCACCCTGGGCATCCCTGGCAGCGCTGTCCAAACGCCCCTGGAGCTCTGGCAGCCTCGGGGCCGTGCCCATTCCCTGGGGAGCCTGGGCAGTGCCCAGCACCCTCTGGGGGAAGAACCTTTCCCTGATCTCAGCCTGAGCCTGTCCTGGCCCAGCTCCAGCCGTTCCCTGGGTGCTGTCCCTGTCCCAGGGAGCAGAGATCAGAGCTGCCCCCGGTAGGAAGTTACAGATTGGTTTGAGGTCTCCCCCCAGTCTCCTCTTCTCCTGGATAATGAGAGTCGGGCACTCTGTGTCCCTGAAACTGCAGAGGGAATCTCAGCGGGCAAAATACAAGAACTTACTGTGGGCTGGAATCCGGCCAGCCACCGAACTTCTCATCCCTTGCAGAAAGTGCTAACACACAATGGGAGCTCAGAGCTCCAGTCTTAAGTCTCATTAGAAAAAAATGGCCCTGTCAGCAGCACGGGACCCTGCAACTCAGCAGTGACCTGTCTGGCTCCATCAGATGTTTCCCTCTGCTCTGGCTTTGCCACCGTAACTCCCACATGGAGCAGCACAGGCTGCTGGCACTAGCTGAGTTCAGATCTCCCCTTCCTGGGCTCCTGCAGCGTTTCCAGCACGGAGGCAAAGACTTAAAGAGCACTGCTGGAGCAGTCAGGCTCAGTTTGTCAGGAGGAATAGGCTGTGCCCAATCCACCCTGCACAAATCAGATGAATAATTACAGCAAAGGGCTTCAGGCGGTTCACAAAGAACCTGGTGCGTAAGGCTTTGTTCAGAGATGAAATTTCCTCCTTTCCAAAGCTCATAAATATCTTTCAAACCTTAAGCAAATAAATTTGCCATTTTTCTCATCACACAGAACCAGTTTTTCTCAGGGTGAAGCAGCAGTGGCTCAGTTCATACAGAAATGTGGGGTTTGTACTGTTCCAGCTCAGGGGTTATCAATGGGGAGAGAGGGGCAGAACACGCAGCATTCCATGTTGGCATATCTGGTTCACTTGCTCTGTGGTTATTCTGGCACCACAGAACAGTTTAGATCTCTGGGACTGCTCCCTGAACATACTGAAGGGCAGTGTCCTTGTCAGGCCTGTAAGGAAATCATGGAATTGTTTGAGTGGCAATGGTCTCTGAAGTCTGTCTTGTTCCCCACCCTGCCAGGGGCAGGGACACCTCCTGCTCTCCCAGGGTGCTCCAAGCCCTGTCCAGGCTGGCCTTTGAGACACTTCCAGGGATCCAGGGCCAGCCACAGCTTCACTGGGCAACCCGTGCCAGGGCCTGCCCACCCTCATAGGGAACAATTTTTTCCTAATATCCAACATAACCCCACCTTCTGCCAGTAGAAAGCCACTCCCCTTTGTCCTGGCACTCCAGGCCCCTGTCCCAAATCTCTCTCCGTGTTTCTTGTTGACTCCTTCAGGCACTGCAAGGCCACAATGAGGTCACCCCAAAACTTCTCTTCTCCAGGCTGAACAATCCCAGCTCTCCCAGCCTTTCATCCCAGCTCTCCCAGCCTTTCCTCCCAGCAGAGCTGCTCCATCCCTCGGATCATTCTGGTGCCTCCTCTGGACTCTCTCTCTGGTCCTCCCTGTGCTGGCCCCAGGGCTGGGGCAGCTCTGCAGGTGGGGTCTCACCTGAGCAGGGCAGAGGGGCACAAAGGGAGGTACCACAGCCCCTCAGCAATAACCCAGCAGATGCTTTCACACAGGCATTGAGCAGAAACTCAGGATATTTCTAGGCACTGCCAGCCATCCAGGAAGATTGTACTGGAGCTGGAACTGATCCTGGCTCACACTGCAGACTCCAGCAGCAGCCAGACCATCCTTCTCCCAGTTTCCCACAAAACACTTACACTCACAAAATAAATTTCAAAATATGAATAATTAAAAAGCAAAATATGTCTTAGAGTTTAACAGCTATGAGGGAGAACGTTCAGCCACAAAAGGTATGGTTTTAATAATTAATTGCTGCTTTATTTAGCACAGAAGCAAATGTCTTAGATCAGAATTAAAGCCTTGTAAGTGAGTTCCTTGAAAATGGCCACGCAAAAAGTGGGATAAAAACTTAGTCACAAAAAGAAAAAGAAGAAGCAGTAAAGAGTTCTATAAAAGCCTAAACTGAACAAAATCAGAAAAAGGTTTATTTTATAAAAACACGTGAGAATTTTTTTCTCAGTTCCAAAGGATGGATGCAGCCCTCCTGGATGTATCCCACTTGCCATGCTCCCTGCTGGAATGCCATTCCTGGGCAGGCAGCACTGCAGGAGCACAAAGCTTTGCCTGCCAGGACTCCCTGAGGTGAGCACAGAGCCCAGGCTGTGCCCACCCTGCTCCTCCCTGGCCCTTCCTCTCCCTCATCCAGCCCTGCCTCCACCACCACCACGTTTTGTTGGAAAAAAGCAGCTTTTGGGGCTGGAAGGAGAGGAGGCAGCAGAAGGTCCCTCACCGCAGGAAGCTGCAGGGAGGAGAATGGGGCAGAGCACACAATAAATAGCACAGAAAGAGGAAGAAAACTTATTTTTCTTGATTACTTTCCAGTACATTAATAAAACCTGCTTACTTCATGTACCCCTGAGAACAGTAACATCTCAGATGTGTTTGCAACCCAGTTACCACAACACTGTGTTAGTGCATGGGACTGAGAAAGAGAAAACGTGTTAAAAAACCCTAATCCTGCTTTCTAGCTCCCTTAACCACTTCACAGGCTGCACTACACGAGTGTAGAGAGGAGAAACAGCAATAGCTACCAGTTCATAGCAATAATTTATTTTGTATAACAATTTGCAGCATGGCTACAAATTTTCACTGTTTATTTCTGTGTTTTTAGTTTCCAAGACTGAGCGTGGAAGCACAATAACCTTTTTGTCTTGAGGATTCCTGCAAACTGATGGAGGAGATGCCTTTTCCACTGCAGTCTATGCAAAGCTAAAATGTAAAATTTGTTCTGCAAGCCCCCCAAAATGAAAAGGAAAGATGAAAAATATAAATGTACTTTCAGGACTAGAGTCTCCCACTCCTGAGCTTTATGTAAAAGGATGTTCAAGCAGGAGTAGAGTCACAAAGTGGAATCAGAGTCCAGCCTAGGAACACCCCCTTCAAACTGCAGCTTCACCTAAGCATTCGTAGTTTTATGGTATTTTTGAGTAACTTTATTTGCTTAACCAGCCATCAGAATCTTATTTGGAGTTGTCTTTCCTCCTGCATTTTCAATTCTCATGTAGCCACCACTGCACATCATTTGCTGCACTCTCGAAACCAATTCACGAGTCAATATAGATGGTAATCAAGTGGAAAAAAGTATTGGAAAAACAAAGATATCTCTTAAGAGAGGGGAACTGAAGACCTATAATGATGTTTCTGCCTTAATGTTAAGAAAACAGAACTGGCTGCTTCCTCCCTGTGCTGCTGTTTCTCAGGAGAAGCTTCGTGGCTGATGCAAAAGGCAAGTTGCAAATCCAGCTGCAGCTGCACATGACAGAGGTGGGACTGGAGTAACAGGGATAGCCCAGTCCCAGGCTCAGAGAGAAAAGCAGGAGCTGTATGAGAACCACGAGCTGGGATTAGAAGGGCTGAAATCTCTCTGCAGAGTGGCAGGCAGCATTGCATGCAGGATTAGGGCTCGGGGAGGGAGAATTCCAGAGCTCCGGTCCAGCAAGGAGAACGAGGTGAGGAGTTTGAATGTGCTCTGTTCCAGGAGCTCACAGTGAGCAGGAGATCCCTGAGCTTTTCCTTTGACTGTCACCTCGTTTGTGGCAGCTGGAAAAGAAGAGGCAGGGACTGGTTGCAAAGGGGAGGAGTTTTCCTTATGAGATAATTCTGCTCATGAGAAATAAATTAGAAACATTTGGAAAATAGGGTGTGTAAGTTATTACTGCCTGAGGGCAGCAGGAAATTATGAGAATAATAGTGTATGCATGTCTTTGGCTATTATTTACCTTGGCATTCAATAAGCCACGGGGAGTTGCCAGAGCAACTTCCACACCAATGGCACAAAAGCTCCATGAGCGCTGTTTCTCCATCGCAGAGACACCCACACCCACACATCCCAAAAAATTGAAATGACAGGGTGATTTTGAGAAGGAATCCTGGAAGTAGCAGCCTCAGGAGGATCTCCCTCTTTTGCTGGAGTGAATAAATAACTTCAAGGAATTCCTTAGGCTGAAAAAATGTTCACTTTAACCCACTTCTGAATGCTGCAAGTGCCTTTAGCTGGAGCCTGAGCGTGGCCAGGGTGCCACAGAAAATCTGCATCATCACACACTGTTAACAAACCTTTTCCAGCAGTGAATCCTCTACTGGATACTGAATCCTCAGTAAATCAGATTTCAATCAGACAACCCCTCTATCCTCTGCTTTCAGCCACTGATGAGCCAAACTTTTTCCAAGTCCAAACCAGAAAAGGTATTGAAAATCATAAAAAGGGAAAAGCACAGCAGCCAAGGGCAGGGGCAGAACTGAACTGAGCAGCCCTGATTTACACCTCATTGCAGGGCCTGGCACCTCCACCTTAAAGGTCACACACGTTTATTAACTTGATTTAGGAACCAAAAGGCTGAAGGGAGACTCAGAACTTGATTCACTTTTCATTAATTTATTTTGAAAATTTATGGACAAGTAAAACACCATGATTTAGACAAGACGCCCTTCCCAAACTTAGATCCACATGTGTGCTTTACATATTTGGAGACTTTGAGGGTGCTCCTGCAAACTGCTTTTGCAGGACAAAGCCACTCTGCAGAGGAACTTTGGATAAAAAGACAGAAGCAGGGAAGGATGTTAGAAATTAAGTGGGATGCAGGAGAAGGCCAGAAGGAAAAAGAAACAACAAAAGCAGTTGCTGGGGATGGAACAGTTCTACATCTAATAATTCAGTGGGGGTTGAGGTGGCGTTGGGAGAAGCAAATGCCTGAAGCTGTGGATGGGTTTATGATTGTGGAGTGAATATCCAGCAGCCCCAGTGGTGCTCCCTGCAGTGCCAGAGGACACTCACAATTCAGAGCTGCAGCCACTCCAGCAGTCCCTGAGCTGGGGGTGAGCACAAAGCACAAACACGCGGAGCAGATGCTCGGGACAAAGAGCCCAGGCTCCGACCCCAAACCTGGAATGCCAGGGAGATGGATTTCCATTCCAAACCTCACTGCACTGGGCTGGAGGGGAAGTGTGTGGTGGGGAGGGACACCAGGGCAGGCCAGCAAATCCCAAATCCCAAATCCCAAATCCCAAATCGCAGGTCTGCAGTGGCTGTGTGGTGCCAGCATCAGCTGGATAAAGCTGGGATGGAACTGAAACATTGCAAATTTACAACCAATGGACAAAATTATCTTCCTTCTCATTTGTGAATGATACCACAGAGCAAAGTTATCCTCAGAGTTACACTATTGATTCTAATAAAAACATTTATATTCTGGACAGAGAAAGGGATGCAATGTGAAGATAAGCAAGAGTCCAGCGACAGAGATAAATTAGTTATTGCCAAATTTTTCATTAATTATTCTCATACACAGCAAAGTTCACTTTCCCCAGACTCTCTGAACTTTATTCCTCGTTTTGTGTTTGACCTTAGGATCTTAACCTAGTTTAGAAAAAATACCAGTCAGAAAGCAGATGGAGGACATTAATACAAATAAATAACTTGGGGGTTTTTTTCATTTGGGGTTTTTTTTGTTGTTGTTATTTGTTGTGCTGTGGGTTTTTTGTGAATTTTCTCTCGAGCACTCACCATGTGTGGTATTTGGGGTTTTTGTTTTTCTTGTTGCCTACCACAAGAGCTGTTCCATGGGGGTGAGTGCTTTGTCCACTCTCAAGGTCTTGTAATGAATCTCTCAGTTTTATTATGTTTTCTTAAAGCCCTAGTTTCCATGGCCACACAACTGGAATTTTTATTTTAGAAAAATTAAAAGTACGTTTCTTAGATTTTTTTTTTCCCCTGTTCTGGATAGTGGAGAGAAAAGGGAAAAAAAACCACCAAAGAATCACAGTTTCATTAATCCCATGGGGGTTTTAATTCATTTTTTAAACGACCTTGCCATAATCCAGTTTAAATAGGAACACTTAGGAGGCACCGGATCAGAGCTCCAAACCTGAGCTGACAGTGAGGTGAATGTAGGTGGCCAAAGGAAGAGCAATACAAAACCAACTGAATATTTCACAAAATATACCAATGAATGGAGAGAGAAGCAATAGCAGGAATTCATTTTCTAGGGAGAGACAAAGCTCCAGGAAGGTTTCTGGAGTGACTGCAGCAGCTCCAGCTCATCTGAGAAGTACTGAGCACAAAGGACTGTCACTGACTGCAGCTCAGTGCAACTGAGCACTCAGAAAAGACTCAAAAACCTTCCCTTGGTTTGTGAGCGTGGAAATTCAGCACCACAAAGGTGACCTCAAACATCCTTGAAGCCTTACCTTCCCCTTCAAAAGAGATGGGATGTGTTTCCTGGTGGACTGGGCTCTTTGGATATGCAACAGTTGTCTGATGGAAGAGCAGAAGTGAGGCAGCACCAGCACCTTTCTTCCTCACCTGCACAGAGGTGAGCACCCCCTGGGCTGTACTGGAGTCTGTTTGCTACAGAAAAACCAATCTGGGACTTTGCTTCTTCCCCTGTGAAAATTATAAATACTGACTTCACAGGATTCCCAGCGTATTCCTACAGCAGTCCTGAGATCTCCTTTGTCCCAAGATTTCAGCCTCACTCTCCTCCTTTCCACAATGGACATTTTATCCCAGAGTGGGGCACCTTGAGCCCTGTTCTGAGCTCCTCATGACGGGGAGGACATTGAGGAGCTGGAGCATGTCCGGGGCAGGGAACGGAGCTGGGAAGGGGCTGGAGCCTCAGGAGCAGATGAGGGAGCTGGGAGAGGGGCTCAGCCTGGAGAAAAGGAGGCTCAGGGGGGCCCTGGTGGCTCTGCACAAGTCCCTGACAGGAGGAGGCTCAGGGGGGGTCGGGCTCTGCTCCCAGGGAACAGGGACAGGAGGAGAGGGAACGGCCTCGGGCTGGGCCAGGGGAGGAGCAGGTTGGATTTTGGGAAAATTTCGTGGAAAGGTTGTTCAGCTCCGGCTCAGCTGCCCAGGGCAGGGGTGGAGTGCCCATCCCTGGGGGGATTTAACAGCCCCGTTAACTTGGGGACAGGGGGCAGCGGTGGCCTTGGCAGTGCTGGGGAATGGTTGGAGTCGATGATCTCAGAGGGCTTTTCCAACATTAATGATTCCATGACTCTGACACAGCGCGGGCTCTTCCCAGGCTGGAGAAGCACGGTGTGACTCCTGTGCTCTCTGTGACAGAAATTGCCCTCTCTGCGCTGTGCAAAATCAATGAAAATGCTGCAGGGGGCCGTGGCCACCAGCTGGGAAGCACTCAGGAGTGCTATTTACGGACAGCAAGGGGGCATTTTCCTGCCTCTACCCTGCAGCTAAGGAGACCCACAGGGCTGCTGGTTCGGCCACTGCTGTGCTGGGGGAGTGGCAGCACAAGGGGAGGGAGCCCAAAACCAACTGCTGAGCTCTTGAAACACAGGAGGTACGAGTTCACCTGCACAACTCCTGCTAAAAGCAAGGGAGGATGGAACAGGTCACATAAAAAACAGACTTGATGCTCATCTCAAATGGCAATTGCACCTCTAAAGGCAATTGCCAAATTACTCCTGGTTAAATCAAGAGAGATCAAGACTGGGAGCTCAGTGGGGGCAGCAGCTGGAGAGCTCTGGCTGGCTGAGGCTGGAATTCAGCATCAGCCCTGCAATGGTTTTTGTTTTCTCTTGCACACATTGCAAAGCTTCTGAGAAGATTCACAGGAACACCCACAAAAAGACGGATCCATTATTTGGTGGAGACCACTATTTTGGGTTGAGGCAAAAATCCCATATTGCCCAGCGGATTGAACTGGATGTGACATACATGGTTGCAGTCAAATCCAAATTTCTAAATCACTGTGTCTGGGAGGGCTTTCTATCACTGGCTTTCCTGGTTTGCCCATGAACACAGTGAGACAGAGCCGTGTTTCACCTTTTAGAGCAGGATTTAGGGATCACAGGCATTGCAGAGCAGTGAGGGGTAGGTGCTGGCGAGCTGCCCACAGACTCCTGCTCTCATCCACGATCCTGCTCTCTGCCCTGGACATCCTGGCATTCATTCCCCTTTCACAGGAGAAGAGAAGTAGTAAGATAGGGGAGAAAATGTCAATACTAATTTTACCCAAATTAATTCTAAGGGAAGAACTCCATTGTGCTGTCCTTGTGTTTTCCTCCCTAGTCCTATGTCATCCTGCTTACTCTTAGGAGGGAAAATACTATTTTGAATGTGTAAAAGCCAAACAGTGATGAAGAATTTAATAAAGATTTACAGCAAACAAGATGGTCATACATAAACATCAAATTTTGGGGTTTTTGGAAGAAGCTGGTCTTGCAGTATTTTGTACATTTTGTATTTCTCATCAAGACCCAGATCCTGGAATCAAGAAATTACTTATCAATCTTCCCTGTCAACTATGAGATTGTAGAAAAATCTAGAAAACTGAATCCTAAGGGCCATCCAGAAAGTAAAATCCTGAACACTCTCTTTCTGGGATCCGATTTATGACTTTGGTACACTTTGGTCCGTAGTCATATAAAAAAATTAGGTTGGAGTTTTTCCTCTCCTTTAAAAATCTGGTTTATAAATCAGTCTGAAGGAATGAAACTGCAGTGTTCTAGATTTTTCCTGTAGAAGTGTTAAGCTAAAATACTCAGCACATTCCAGAAATGATTCCTACATGCAGACAGGGTACATAAAACTCCTTCTTTCTATTTCTATGCACTCTTCTGGGATCAGACTCTCAGCTGAGAGTCCAGAAATGCCAAATCTTAGTCAATAATAATGTATTTTTACTACATCCCAGATCTAAGACACAGATAGCACAATTCTGACAAGTCCAGCAAGTACCACTGGGAATGGTGTGGCCAAACATGCCCACATCAGTGTGGAAAGGGCCATAGAAATTAAGAACCGTAATATTCCCACAAAAACACAGCAAGAAGCAATAGCAATAGGAGGTAATAATTTAGACTGGTTCACCATGAAATTTCCTAGGACTGAGGAGAACAAAAAGCTGGACTTGAAAACAATGCCAGCATTGCTTTTCTGTGAGAATTCCTTTGTTTCCTCACCCCGTCTGACCCACTCCATATGGCAGAGCCCCCTGTCCTCTGACAGGATTCCTCCAGTCCTGCTCCAGCCCATAAATCCATTGTGTCCCATCTCTGTCCGTGTGTCTGGCTGCACCAGGCTGTAATCTATCCTCACACCCACGTTCAGAGGGGTTCTCTTCTCTATAACCAGCAATCCAACACAGGATCCAAGGGATGCACATTAATGGTTGAAAAGAAACTCAACCTTCTCAAAAATACAAACACAATCTTGCTCAATAGAACCAAACAATTGTTTGTGCTGGCCAGGAGGCAAGAGGAAATCGGGGCCAGCCACAGGGCCCGGGGTGGCTGAATCACTCCAGCTGTTCCCTAACCCAAAGATGAAAGTTTTAAAATCTTTCCCTTTTTAGAACAGTGGCAAAATTGATGGCTCACAGCCAGTGACTGAGAGTGGCTGCCCCACCCCAGAGATGAAAAGCAGGAACATTTACCTGCAGTTTCCTTCTTCATAAGACCTTTGTGGGGAAGGGAGGGAATTGAAAATTCAAGTTCCCTGAGGTTCCCTCAGTTATCCTTGTCCTTTGAACCACAGGGAGCCCAGTCTGCAGGGAATGTACAGGCATGTGGGACATACTAATGACTCCCACACCACATCATTTACCCTTCCCATTTCTTGATATTAAGTTCTAGCTTTAATTCTTTTCTGATAAGTGAATTTCCACAAATTTTCAGCTGAGAATTGCACTCCAGTGTGAAGCAAAGAGGGGATGGCTTCAGCATAGGGATGTGGGTTTGGAAAGGTGACCAGAAGTTGTTGTATCTGACACTGATACAAAGCTGAGGGGCAGACACGGGGCTGCTCACAGTGTGAAATATTGGGATTAAATGATGTATTCCATGGGAGCCATTCTTGGTTCTCCTGTTTCTCATCCTTGGAGTTAATTCTGGCATTTAAACTGCAACCACTTCTGCCTACATCCTGCCAGTAATTTTGTACAACAGCAGCACCTCAGTGCATCAAAGTGAGCACTAAGTTCAGCCCTGGAGTTCTGCTTTGGACCAGGTTCAGCCTGGTTCCATGCACAGAGCAGCCCAGCTGTAGGTTTGGTTTAGGAGGATGCACAAACCCATCCTTGGTTTGGTCCTTTACATCCCAGCTGGAGGGTGTGCTACTCCTAAAGCCTGTTCTGAGTGCCTCCAAAGGAAACAGATTTAATGCATTCTAAACCCTCTCCAATGCAGAGAAAGCAGAACTGATGAGGAGACTCCCTTCAAAAGCGCACTCTTGCTCCAAATCAAAACACTAATTCAGGTAAAGCTCCTTTCAGCTGAAAAGTAATCACAGAGGCAGAGGCTTAGTGCAGTTTGATAGAGGTTCATGCTCATTGCCACAGCCATTGCAGGGGATCCCAGCAGCTCTGCACCTTCTGACATGCTACTGTCCTTAATTTCCTTAAGTCCCCTGCAAATCTTTCCCCAAACACAGGAAAGGCTCAGATTGCACACAATGGGAAGAGGGATGGTTTGTGGTAAGCCGATGTCTGAACACACCATATCCCTTCCCTGAACAGTGGAAAGAAGAGGGACTATTTTAGAAAATACTTGGATATGTTCCCTTGCTATGCATAGGGTATGAGGGCTCCAAAATACTACAGTCTAGGCTGTGGGTGAGAACCATCAGATTTAGGAACCTCCATCACATCACGTGTGGATGCGACACCCTAATGTGGCACAAAAGCAGGGATTACCCATTGAAAAGATGACAAGATATGGAGGTAGAGCAGATCTCTAGTTCTTCCTCCATTAATCCTGGTGGATCAAGGGGTTTTCTCTGCTTCTACAGCATCAATGAACAGAATTTCTCATGGGGTTCCAATGCAGCAGTGGCCACAGGAATCCTACACAGTCAGTGCCTTTAGTCCTGAATCTGACATGTAACTTCCCCTGGGCAATGTGAGCAGCTGACCCACCCTGAGAGAGGCATTAAAACCCAAACCCCACCTCAGAACCAGCTCAGCAGAGGTGCCAGGTCCATGGAAAGGCTGGTACAACTGAGTCTTGACTGGCTTTGCTTCCTCAGCAGGTCATTTGCTGAGTTTTGGACAAATGTTCCTGTTTGTATTGTACAAGACACTACTGGGGGAGAACAAGCTGAAACCTTTCTGTGGCAAAACCTCCTTTTGAGCTTCTAAAAAGTTGCCTCTGTGAAGAGAAGATTTAGCATTAGCATTTTGCACCATAAGAAGACAAAGGCTTGCATATTAAAATTAAAAATTATTTATCTACAATATGAGACCTGCCCCTAAAAGCACCCACTGCCAGCTGGGCAGCAAATCCACGCAGTCCACGCTGTCTTAGTGACCCTTGAGGATTCTGCTCTGCTGAACGTTCTCCTTCCAGCAGCAGCTCTCAAACCACTGAAGGGCAATGCTCTGCTTTAACACTGGCCTTGCTCAAATGTCTGCACTTGTCAGCCATCCCCCACTCGGATGGAATGAGATAAGACCCCAGATAAGAGCCTTTCAGGACAACTGCCTTCCACTCACCCTCCTTCCCTGCCTACAGACCTGCCCGCAGCAAAGATCTTCTCAGTATTTCTCCTGTCCAACCCAATCAGACACTCTGAGTTCAGTGCTCTCTTTTTATCCTTCCACATGACAGAGAAATGGGGAAAAGAGCTGAGGGGGCAAAGGAGTGAGAATCCTTGCTGCTTTTGTGTACAGTTAAAATGAAAGGGAAGAGGGCATGTTCTGCTACTCTTATGTTATTTTTATTAAGCCCCTTCATAAACCTCAGCTTTTTTTCACAAGTAATTTTAGAGGTTCTTTTTCACCTATCAGAAACTCCCAAATACTGTAACCTGTTATTTCTGGTGCATCCTGGTATTCCACACAAAATGCTCCTCAGGTCTGAACTCGATTTCTTCACTGACACTACCCACTGGTGCACCAAAAAAAGATCCCTTCCCTTCAGGGCAGACATTCACTGCTTTACCTTTTTTTTTTTTCCCTAAGAAGATCCCAACTGTGTTTCTTTCATACATCCTTCAATTGCTGATCACCAGCTAACTACTCCCACTCTGGAATATCAGCCTATGTATTCCTTGTGTGTTGTACATCAGGCTGAGGCTGTAAATTCCTCCAGGCAGGCATCTGCTTAACCTACGTCTTTGGAAAAAAGGGAGATCGGGGCAGAATGATTTTTTTTCAGCTGACAGGGGGGAGCCAGGCAGAAATAAAGAAAGAAAATAACAATGAGGGCAAAAAAGGAAAACAAAGAATGGGGAATGAAGGTAAGGAAGGAAAAATGAACATAAAAGGATTGCTGGAGAGTGGGAATAGAGAGCGAGCTAATACATCTGATGAAAATGCAACATTAGCAAGCACAGTGTGATTTGACAAGTGTGAACGAGCCTCCACCAATGTTAAAAAGCACTACATCTGGCAATGTGTCAATGTTTAACAGCACTTTCCTTCTCCTTCCCATGCTGGGATTCTGCATCCTTGATACTCCCTCAGATCCACTTCTAAGCTGCTTAGGTCTACAGGAATACATTTGTAGAGGTGGATTGGACAGAGAGCAGATATAAATTTGGAGTAATTACAGTCACTATCATTCTCTCTCTCCCCAGGTTACCTCGTTACAAAGGAAAAGATCAGCAAAATATTGTGAAATGCTGATATCCATCCAAACATGGGGAATCATTTAAAACAGGAACGTTGGGGTTAACCATATGGCATTTAACCTACCTATCCCCTTGTGCATACTCCTTTTACTCCGGCAAATATATGGCAATGAGATCACTTGTCTTTTGGAATACAGCAACAGTGCTGGGGCACTGAATTCAGCAGCTGCAGAATCTTAACCAGAGAAGGATAAATATGTGAAAGTAATTTTAAAATTTCCTCTAACAACTTTCTCTCAGAACCCGTGTTGATATTTTCCTTGAGGAAAACTGGGCTGTGTGCAGATACACACTCAGATAGGATTGTAGGGCTTAGCAGTGCACGTTATCAGTGAGTTCATACACCACATACTTGTTATTTTCATGGATCTGAAACTCCCAGATTTGCTATGTTAACTGTTAGTTTTTAGCAGGTTGTTCTCAGCAGGGTCTGGACATCATTCTACATTTTAACCGTGTTTAATCACAGCATTTTTTTCTTTTTTACCTATGGGTTCACTGGTGGGGATCCATCATTCCTGCAGGTCGCAGGACAAACTAGACAGCTCTACATTTAATAACATGAACTACCAAATCTGTAGTGAAATTTGATTTTGGAGGTATTATGGAAGCAAAATATGAATCCTCAATACTTCATTCTGCTCATGATTATACTTCATCAATTTAAAGCAACCAAGCCCACAGCAACACAAACTTCCTGTTACTTGCTCCTGTAGAGCTCACATGAGCAGATTGTTGTTTCTCCTCATATGCTAAAGCATTTGGAAGCTATCAGTCTTTTGGAGGGGGAGACAAGAAAGGAAATTCCCAAGATTTTGCATGTAGGGACAAATTCAGTCCCTGATTAACAGGTGCAAGAGTTGTTGTTTTTGCCAGATTTATTTTTGCTTCTAGCAGGACAGAGCTGAAAAATCATGGGCCTAATAAAGCAGATTTATCATCTAGATAAAAATAGTTTCTTTATCCTCTGTGCTCTGTGTCCCGTGCTGCTAAGGAACTCTCCAAAATTCTTTTGTTTTTGACAATAAAACGGTTCCCATGGCAACACCATCTGATGTCACAGAAACAACGCACGTGAGGTCATAAATCCTTCAGAGGAAAAAATAAAATCACAAAGGAGGCTCAAAACTTTACATATCTCTGATTTGAGGCTGATATTGCCTTCTTTGTTCTGTGCAGCTTGGTTTCACTCCCTTGCCCTTCTTTTTTTTTCCCCCTAAATATTTGATTAAAGAAAAAAAAGTGGAAAGATTTGTCCCAGGAATTTCCTGTTGGCTGTTGTTCAGAAAGCAGAGAATACCAGCAATAATGTGAACAATGCAAATTTCTCCTAGGCCTGCCTGGAGCACGACTGAAAGCCCTTCTTGAAGTTGGCTGAGATATGACAGTGCTTTGGAAAGGTTACTGGGCTCCCCAGCCAGAGGTTTGTACAGAAACATTTCAGTCTCTCTCCTGCTCCATCCCCCTTCTCCAGACTCCAAGTTACAGGAATCCAACAGTTCATGTTATGGAAATAAACATCCTACTACTGCACGGTGGGGAATCCTTTCAGCAAATGGATTTGCAAGGGAAAAACACGAGCTTGGATGTGGGATATGGTGAAACTCAGGCCGTGGTCAGTGTAGGGGAGGGCAGTGGATGAGCTGAGACTGTCAGCCAAGTGCTGTGTCAGTGGTCAGTTCTAGACTTTAAATCCTAGAAAACCTGCAGAAAATCAGTAGCTGGGAAATAACTTAATCACCATTTTTCCCTGCTCCATCCTTGCCATGCTTCCTGAAAGCTCTGTGCTGGAACCCCAGGCACAGACAGATTTTTCCTCCCTTTCCCTGCCCTTTTCCTCTCTCAGCTATTCCCTGTTCCTCCCTGCTCCCAAGAACCAGGCAGCTCTGAAGGGGTTTGTGGAGTTTAAATAAGGAATTAGGCAGCTCCTCGAGAATCTGCCTTCTAGAATCAAGAGAAGCATCAGCAGACTTTCAGGTCACGTGATGAAGATTTTAGGAGCTGAATTTTTAATGTGCCTTATACATTAATGCATGTTTAAGAGGACAGATGTGTTTTTCACAGCTTCCATCCGAAGATCTCAAAACATTTTTAAATAGGTTTCTAGTTTAATCTTCACTCTTTTATGAGGTAATGCAAAGGATGTTCTACCAGTGAGGGAAGGATATCCAAGCTCCCAAGTATAGCATGGCAGCAAAAATAAACAAACAATACCTCGTTGTCAAGTGCAAACATCCAAAACTTATCAGTCATGCTTAAGTTAGAGACTTCATTAAAACGAAGACACTTTTAAATTACCTTTTTCTCCCAGTCTTACAGTGCACTGAGTTGCTAGTTCAGACTTTTCCCCAGCTGAGAACACCAGAAGTGTGCCCTTTATGTAATGAAATAGAGTTCACATATTTGCATTGCTTCAGGAGCTGGGACGTTTTGAAAATACAACTATCCTGAGACTCCATAAAATCATGAGAGCTGGCAGCCCTGAGATTCGGACAGGAAGTAATGAATGGTAATGCTTTCACTCAGAACTCCAGGGATGGGTAGAACACAATTACTAAAGTATGAATTTACACCAGGCTGTGCTTAAATATGCTCCCTGAAAAAGAAAAAAGTCTCTTATTACCAGAAGAGGCCAAAGTTACCAGGTGTGTAATACATCATCATCAACAAATAGCTCGTACTTCAGTGTCTCCTGGAGCTATGCAGGAGCTACAGGTCAGAACTGGCTCCAGGAATACTTTCTACTCTGCCTTTGCTTCCTGCAATGTTTGGCATTCACCTGTGAAAACACTGACTCAGAGCAGGGCAGCTTAAAGATAAGAGGATCACAACCCAAACTCTTGGTTGTTATTCCAGAGGGATGAAGTACAGGCATGGAATATGGGCATGGAATATGTCCCTGCTGGAGTGAGCAGCCCAGGCACAACCCCGTGGCACCCCCTGTTGAATTGCTGGATGTTAAATCCAGTGTAACACAGAGTTGGGCCTACGGGTACCATTTTCCATAATGCTTTTCCATAACCCTTTTCCATAACAACCAAACTTCCTCAGGAGGTGACTTCCTTCTGGTGGTGAAGTGCTTGGCTGTGGAAGTCAGGAAGCTTTGTCTGAGGTGCACAATTCCAGTTGCCATCCTTTGGATGTTGGCAGCAGAGCGTAATTACCAGTGCTGACCTAAGACTGCTATATATATTTTATACCACATATGTGGTTATGGAAACCACCACAAAACTGCTGTATTTTCAAACCCATGAGATAAATTTCCAACTATTACATAAAGTGGCTTTCTATTTCACTGCTAGGGTGCACTAGCCTCTTTCTATACCATTCCCAGCATAGTTACTATAGTAACTAATGCATTGCAAAAGAGAGAAGAAGCTAAAAAAAAAGAGAAACTTAAAAAACTACGGAAACCAGAGAAGAGGATTGTCTTTACAAAACCCGAAAACACATCGTGAGGATTGCAGGCACAGTTGTGTGGCCATTTGTTTGGAGCTGCCAGCTCCATCTCACTCAGGATCTTGTCCCTTAATTCACATCAAATGTTCAGCCTAACAGTTCTGTGGCCGTGAGCACTGTAGTACCAGGCAGTCTTAGACTTCAGAAAACAAAGATTTTATTCCCTTCATGAATGTGCAGAACTATAAGAAGAATTTCCTCCATCCTCCAATTAATACTGAAAGCTTTCAGGTGCAGGAACACTTCTGTAGCTTGCATCAAATGATCATTTTTAGGAGAGATGAGTGTCTGAAACCCATGAAGAGTTTGAAATTTCACATTTTCAAGTTTCATGTGCAAAGCAACTGTCTTTGGCTCTAGCAGAGCAGTGTGGGAGTGACAGATCGACACACAAAGTAACAGAAACTGTTACATAATAGTACATACTAACGAGAAGAAACCTCAGCAGAACACAGGGCTCTCTAAAGTCAGGGATTAAAGACCTTTTAAGCCTCACTTTACCTGTGTGCATGTGCATATTCACACAGTGCAGTCTGATTTTCCACTACCACATGCAAATCTTTGTGTGGAATCATCACCTCAGCCCCAGATTCACCCTGGTGCTGTTCCACAGCTACAGAAAGCAAACCAGCCGTGGGACAGCAAAACCAAATACAAGAATAGAAATTCAAGAGCTTCAACTTAATCAACATTCCCTTGCCTAAGGATATTCCTGATAAAGCCCATAGCTCACTCTCTCTGTCAGCAGTTCTCTTTCCTCAACCTTCTCTGATATTGTCTTCTTAATAGCAAAGCCATCATCTGGGGGTTTTTTGTTTGTTTTTGTCTGAATATTATGCTGTTCTCTGGAGTCTCCGTGATGCTGTCAGGAAAAGCCACTCTCCCCATCATGTCCTGGAGAGTCATTTCAGGGATGCTTTCTGCTACTGACATTTCCCAAACACTTTTGAGAGAATGTGAAAAGCAGTAAAAATGGTTTCCACTAAATCTCTTGGGACTGGATAGGTTGAGCCATCAGCTATTCAAAGGCTCTGGCAGCTGCTCAGAAGTCGCATGTCAGCCACACAAGTGAACCCGTTTGGCTCCAAAGCAGACAAAGAACACATGGAAAACGGCCAGCACAATCAGTTCAAGAATAAAAACATAGCAAACCAGTTGGAAATTTTTTTAAGACCTTCTTTCATTTTGCAAATATTTTGCAAACCTCAAAAAAACAAGCGGAGCTCAAAAATAATGGGTTTGCCACTGGTTATTTGGGTTGGCTGCAGGAAATGTGGCAATAAAGCTCAGCTTCAGCCTGCCCTAGGTATCAAACCTCACAGAGAAGAGAATAGAATCTCACTGAACTAATGGCTGTACAAATAAACCTGGAACAACTGGGGAGGGAAGAAAGAGCTACACAGAAACTTGACTCTCGTCCTCTTGTCTAGAAATTCACTGGTAGATCTCAGAATTTTAGAATACAGAAACAAAGAAATTGCATTTCCTGATCAGCCAAACTACAGCAGATAAAGCGCATGTAACAAAGAGTTCTAAGCTTTTCCCAGTGAACCTGAATTGACAAGTTCACCTGTATTTCTCATTCCTTTTGATTTTCCTCTTTCCCTCAACACACAGAAAAGATAGCACATACTCTTCAGACAGTCTAATATTTTTTTAATCAAAAGGAAATTAAAGAAGAGGCAATGATGTACATTCCTTCTGGGGAAAGTAGAAGCCTCATTCCTATCCTGTCTTAAAATAGCCTGATTGAACTACAATATTTGCATTACAATTCTGGGTCAGCTGCACCATGGGATTAGGCTGCAGATCAGAGGGTTGTTTAGTTTTTGTTTTCAGCCTTGTAGATTTTTCACATTATATCCATTCTCCTGCACATTCCTCCTGATATTGTATATCGATGCAGTTTGGAACAATTGGACAGACTTAGTCCCTGGATATTTGGAGGAAGAAACAAGCCTAGGGCAGTTTTATTCATTGGAAGTGGAAATCTTTGCTGCAGAGTATCAGGTGTCAAAGTAGACAAAAGAGCCTTTGATTCTTTTCAAACATTGGTTCAGATTCTGATATTCTCTACTTTTGGGTCAAAATGCAGCATTCTTCACTCCAGCACTCTGGATTTCACCTGGACTATATAAAATGAGGAACAAATAATGCTTATGAGGTGTCATCTGGGATAAGGGTCTCTCTGTCAGGAACAATTGAACAAATATCTACCACAGCTCAGCAGGAGCTGCCAAATCATTTCACTTTCTTCACATATTGTACGTCAAATTCTTGAACATATTTTTATCAGAACGATGTAAAAACTTATCCACTGGCAGGTCTGGGTGCCAGCTCACCTGTGCAGCTGGGGCTGAGGTGTTGGTTACCCAGACCAGGAGTTCTCCTGTTTCTCTTCAGGCAGCAGTGACTCAGCAATGCCCAGACCTTGGGAAGGCCTATCCCTGCAGAGCTGCACTTCCCACTCCTCTCCCATCACCTGAACGTGCAAGGAGCACAGCACTTGTTGATCACAAGGGGAATTTGAAGCATTAATTAAAGCTCTTTAAAATCCTTTGCTGAAAGGAGCTGCAAGAATATGAAATATTATTATCTGCCATGCAGTGAAGTAGTGAAGAAATCTTTGAGATTGAAGAGACTCTCCAGTCCCTAATCCTGAGCAGTGCAGCAATTAAAGTATTCTAGGAACGATACTCAGTCTTAGTCAGTGGCTGTGCTTCTATCATATTTCTTAGAAATGTGCTCCTCTGTGCGCTGACTCAGTCAAGAACAAATTTCGTCATCTCTTTTTACCTCAAGAAATTACACTCTTTTGTGTCATCTTTAATGGTTTTTCCCCAGAGTTTTTTCCTTAGGGTTTTATGTTGCGTGTTCTGGGTTTTCTCTTGCAACCTCACGGCATTTGTGACTTTATGAAACATTTTACATTATCAGACCATTCCTCTCTTACATTTCTCTACCAAGTTGTACATAAAAATTCTTTTGATTTGCCTTCATGAGTCAAACCTCCAGATATTTCATGCTTTGAGTTGATGCTGATTTTCTCTTGTTTTGTAAAAATCTTTTCTTAGACTAGAACTTACACACAGTTAATGCACGCATATTAGGGAGAAAATCACCAGACGTGATCTGACTGGAGCAAGGAGCAACCTTTCCAAGGAAAAGTTAATGTTCTTGACCCTGTACCACAGAAAAAGATGTTTTATTTTCATCAGATAGTTTATCCTTATCACACCACTGTAACTTCAAAGTGACCTGATGGTGGATCTTCTTGTTCTGAGAAGTTAAAACACTTGGATTTATTTTGATACAAAAATCTCTCCCTTTATTAGCATAAGAAAAGGCCTAGACAAGGCCAAGTGGTTGATGAGCTGTAATTACTTTCATGATTGATTAATAATCCAAGTATATGTCCTGTTATTTTTGTTATTCCTTTGCTATCATTCCTGATATACTGACACACAGGGACCTCACTCTGATTTCTATACCAGTGTGATCTGTCGTGCTAACAGAGGAGGAAAAAAGGGCCATCCAGTTTCAATTCTGTAGAAGATGTTTGATTTTCTGTGATAGGAAATTCTGATGAAGAAGCCAGAACACGACACACATTCCAACACGACACACACCAAATTGATTAAAAGCTGGCTGACAAGCCTGAAAATTTAACGTTTTGGAAAAAACTCCCCTTCTCACCCTGGCTGACACGAGTCTCTGCTCTGAGAGTCTCCTGGATATGTAACATATACTCTACAAGAACAAAAAGGATTGGTTTTTTTTAGACTACCTGCACGTGGACACAAACCAACTCTCTCCCTCACTTCCCCTTCCCTCGCTCTTTGTCTCTCCCACTTTCACACATCCAGCTCAGACCTGAGATGGAAAAGCCCCAGTTACCTCCTCAGCAGAAAACAGGAACAGCATTTCATGTATATTAATGAAGATGCATTAAACATCTTTCGCTGTGACTGAGCAAAACAGTGCTTGAAACCCAGAAGTTATTGAGAGGGGGAGAGAGAGAGAGCAACACAGAAACAAACACAACAGTCTGAACATGCCAAGGGCAAAGCACAGATTTTCACCTCCTTCCTGGGAGCATCTGTAATGGAGAGAGCACACCCCGAGTCTCATCAGGTTCTAGTGCTCTCTCGGAATACGACACTCCTGAGTACTTTTTTATGGCTTAATTTTGTTTAATGTTATTGTTGCTAATATCCACTTAGAAGCACGGAATTAAAATGGGTTTTGTTACTACTACCACCATATTTTTCTGTTTGGTGGGCTGATTATTTAGCCTTCCTTCCTAATGGGACCTGAAAGGAATATGATGTGCAGTGCTTTTGTGCCCCAGGTTTTTCCCGGGGTGTCTCCATCCCTCATTGCCCAGGGATGTTCAGTGTTAACTCACACTCCCTCTGCTGGTTCCTGGGCACTGGAGCAAAGAGACTGTTTTGGTTAGGTCCTACAAGACCAAAACGGGTTTATTATCAATTTTATAGAAAAACAATAGTAGCATTTAAAGGAAATTCCCGCTAGGACCATTCAGTCTTCCTTCCAAGAGATCCTTCAGGGGTTCCCACCAGCCATGGACACAACCCAAGCCCAGCAGCCCAACAGGAAACATCTCAATTGCCAGTCTCAAATTAGATGTCCTAGAATCCTACACCACCAGATTTTCTTTAAAAAGTACATTTGATGTAGTTATCAGTCACAACTATGAACAACTTTTGGAGAAAATCAGCAAGTCATAGTTTTAAAGAGATAAATATGAAATATGGATGACGAGCAAACCAACAGTGTGTAGAAGGAGGAGCCCAACTAATCCCCTGGATAGCAAGGGGAGTCTAAATTGAAAGATTCAGTTCTGCATGCCTATAAAAATATGTTACCAACAGCAAACATGATTCCTGGTGATAACAGAACCCTCTTAGCCCATCACTCATGGCTCTTTTCTGTAATAATTGTGGAATTAGTGCGTAAGAACCAAGGATACTCCCAACCACTTTGCAGCATTATGCAAGAACCACCTCACTATCTGCATCTCAAACACAAAAGTCTTTTTCAACCTTCCAGCTGGCCCTTCTGCTCTTCCATCAGCACAGCTGACACAGCTGACAAGTTTATCTATCTTAACTGTGCTCTCCCTAGCTCAGCAATAATTGCTGACAAGTATCTCTGCTTTCAAAACAAGCTGAACGCTGGGTTTGCTGCAAAATCATGTCTGGAGTGGTGAAAGGATCCTGTACTCACCCAGAATCTCTTTTCCAAGAGTCTGGGTTTATTTCAGCTATTCTTCGTGATCCTCCACAGAACTGCTGTCTCCAACAGAGAGATCAATTCCTCCTAGGCTGAGGAGGAGGATTCCCCCCAGTTCCTCCTCCCTGCACAGGAGCCTGGGAGTCTACTGACAGGACTATGCAAGGAACACCAAGCTTCCATCTCACCTTCTACTGGGACCCTCCTAATACTCTGAAGAGACCAACAACTCACTGCTGAGTTTGTCAGATCAGTATCTCAACACCAAAACAGAAGACTTTGGACCAAGAGATCGGAGCAGAAATCTTCTACAATATTCTCTCAGCATCTACAGCAAAATGTAGAGACAACCTGGTGGATAAAAGAGGGAAGAGAAGGCTCAAGCAGAAATAAAATCAATTAGCACCTTCTCATCACTCAGAAGTCACACCTGTGTCTCCTAGGTGGTCTGTTTCCCAATGGCAGGGTGCAGAGGTGGGAAAAGTAGAAATGGTTCAGTCCCAGTGAAAGAGCGGCCACCACCAGCTCAGGGATGGGTGAGAAGGGAAAGGTTCCCAGGAGCTGCAGAACCTGAGTGCCAAGAGATGTCCAGAGGGAAAGGTCATGGGAATGACAAACAGACCTGCATCCTGCTCAGGGCACAGCAAAACCCAGGCCTGGCACCAGCTTGTTTTTAAGGATGGTACAAAGCATTGCTGGAAAACTGCAGAGACGCACAATGAAAATAAAGTATTTTAGACTCTCTCTTTTAAAATGAATTTTTTTTTCAGCTCCTTGTAACAGGTCCCATCAGAAGCTTTCCTCAGGATTTCTGATGCTTTTCTGGGAAAGTCTTGAAATATTTTGGACTTGAAGGAAACAAACGTAACTAGAATACTGGTCTTTCCATGTCAGTCTGAAACATCCGTGTTCAAGAACTTCTGCATACCCCTGGGAACTTTCTGAGCATGGTCCCTATTGTTGGTCCCCAGTGGGTCTTTATGAGAGAGTTCTGCAGGCAGTGACAGTATGGTTTAGGATAACTAAATGTTAATTTTACCATCACCAGGCGGGTCAGTGCCCACTGCCTGCAGTGGCTGCTCCTACAAGGTGACTTTCCGCTCTCGTGAAGTGGAAGAAACACAATCCCTGCCAAAGTGCACAGCACAGCTGAAGAAAACATTAGAGATACAACTACAGCTCCCAAAAACCGAGGAGCTTTTCCATTAATACATTAAATGAAGTTGCCTTGAGGTAAAAAAATATTGAATTACCACTCAGATGAACCGAATGTCATCTACAGGGATTCTACAGGTGTGTAAATAGGTAGAAGGAGTATAATTTTTATGGGCCAAATACAAACCCATATCATATATTCATCAGACCCAACCTAGGGTCACTGACACTGGCATTAATTAATCATGCATTAATAAATCAATTTACCCTAAAAGGAAGCACAATTATGTCTTGACTTCACTCGACAAGGGGTGTGTAGTGTGCAGCTGGAACCCCCTGGCACCTGCTGGCCCTGGAACACATCTGGGTGGACAGTGCCCGACTGGAGGCTGCTGCCAGTGCTGCCAGCCTCCCAAGTGCTGGCACAGAGGCTGAGAAAGACTTGCTCAGCTTTAACCTTGGCCTCACAGGATCCACATGGATCATGTGCCAGTGTGGGAACAGGCCAAGGGTGTAACTGCAGAGTTTAGAAACAGTTCTTTCTAAATTTCCCAGTCGTCTTAAACTCATGGAGTCGGGCTTTGGATTCCTGGCTGGGGCAAGAACTCCCTGTTTGTGTCTAAATGGAGAGATGCACAAGAGCAAGAAAGAGGCAAAATAAACATTCCTGGCCTTCTCCCACTCTGTCTATGACAGATGAATAGAACTGGGGCAAAACAAACTCTGCAGCACAAGCCCAGGACTTTGCCCAAATTATAACCAAACTATAAAACCATGGAATCATAGCCTGGAAGAGCCTTGCAGTCTAGTCCTTCTCCCTGCTCTGCAGCAAGATCCATTTGTCCTTATACAAAGTCTTCTAAAAAGTCTTTCAGCTTCCCTAAGAAATCCATTTCAGTACTTTATTACCATTATTGTTGGAAAAGGTTTTCTAAACTCTTGTCTGAGGCTCCTTGCCTAAGTGTAGACTATTTTCTCTTAGTTTGTCCACCATAAAGAAAATGGATCCCTTTTCTCTTTTCATCAGCCTTTTATATACTCTAAGACTAATATCAGGTCTTTTTTATAGCTGGGTAAAGAATTATATTTCTGCTTTTGCTACAGAAAAAGGACCAACGTTATTTGCAGTCTCCCTCAAGCTACTGAGCTGTAAATCTGAACATTCAGGTCTCTTCTCCTTGTCTCACTCCAGACACACTCCACCAATTCGAGACCATGAAGACCTCCCCAAATCTTACTTGTCAAATTGAATCCCAGGCAGGAGGCCTTACTGGGAAAGAGGAAGGAATTGGCACCTCTCAGGCCTGAGAAGCAAATTTACCATCATACTTTGCTGAGTTTGATTTCAGTGGAGCCAAAGCTGTTTCTGGTACTGCAACTTCCATCCCTGCTGTTCCAGCTGTTCCCTCAGCTCGTGCCAAAGTGTAAGGAAGCTGAAGGTTTTGTGGTGTCTGGGATGGAGACTTCACATTCTCCAGACTTCTGTAGTTTGCTGCAAATATATTGGACATGTGTGAGCTGATAGATCCTCCTTCCTCTCTGGGATGGAAAAGGTCAGACACCACAGTCCTTGTGAAGGTCCTGAAGGTCAGCTCAGGTCTGTGTTACTGTACAGGGCAAAGCCCACAATGAAATAAAACATGGACAGCTGGGAAATATGTCCTCAGTTCCAAGGCCCATTTTATTCAGTCATTCTAATCAGGGCATGTTGCATCTTTGTTCCAGCAGAAATAACTAATGAGGAAATTATTTCAATTAATAATTCTGCTTTTTCATATTTCGTATTTATGCTGAAGACTCAAAAATGCCACACAAATGAGAAATGAGGAACAGGACTGCAGTGACTGACAGCAGGGCTGACACACAACTTCAGTGGAAGAGACAGGAAAATGTGTGAGGAGCAAATCAGTGACTCAAGAAAAGTCCAAATGCACATTTTCAGGCTGGCCACTCTGTTCTAGTACTTAAGTCATGTGAACCAACACTCTTTATGCGAATTCTTCCAAACTCCAGAACTGTTGAACTAGACACCTAATCTTTTTAGAACCACACCAGAGAAATAAAGAGTTAACATTTAAAGGTTTAGGGTTTAACAAAGTTATCAGGAGGACACTGGTATTCCCAGTCTGACAGAAAATTGAAGACAGGGATTACATCCTGCCCAAAATAAAACAAAAGTAAGAGTGATGCTGATGAAATAAGGCCGGCGCTGCCTGCCCGCAGTGATCCTTGAACACGAGCATGCGAGTGCGGTGCATTAGTGCTCCATCACCTCGGCCAAAGTGAGCCATTACTTACCCAAAGTGCTCTCCTGACGGGCCCTTCTGGGACAGCCAACCCAGCGCTTTCGGAAGGGAGTTGGGAGGATTCTTCCCTTTTTGTTGGGCAGTCCCCTGGGTTTCCAAACCTCATGCATTATGGATAGGATCTTAATGGAGCCTGGCTGCCTGAGCAGTGCTTGCTGAGCCTTTCAGCTCCAGACAGTCACTGCTGCTCTGCGCTTTCCGCTTCTCCTTCCATCTTATGCAAACACAGATTTTATTTCTGTTCTATCTCTGTGAACCCCATTAAAACCCAATTCTGCTTATTACCAACAGCTTTCTCTAAGCTCCTTTCCCTCTAAGGATTCCCCCAGATTCAGGACGAATCAATCTGCCATGACCTGGCCTGTTGCCATCCCTGGTTGCTCGGACTGCTCCCCGAGTTTGTACTGGAAGAGCACCTCCACCTCACTGTCACCTCCGTGGCACCGTGCAACCTGCCACCGTGTTGTCCCTCTGTGCCCTTCCTGGTCCAAAATGACAGTTCTTGTTCATAAATGCCCTCAAATTCCATCTCTCTCCTGTAACACAACGCCAGGATATTCTCTGCAGCACTTGCCCACAGGCTGTAGCTCTATTAGTGGTCTCTCACTGGCAAATGCACCAGCAATCCGACTTTAGGCAGAAAAGAACTTGCTTATGAAATATTTGTCAGTATCAATAGACAATTAATATCTAATAACCTCTTACTGGTTAATGAAGAGTCTCCAATTATAATGAAGCTTTGTAGGTATGTTCTAATCTTTAGCTAAGAAACTTGGGAGGTTTTATGAAGACTATGAAACCTCACCATTGCTAGATACAGAGGAATGTGAAGGGGTTCATGTCTGCTCTTACAGAAAAGAAAGAGGCAAAAGAGAAATATTTTTCTTCCACATTAATACTCTCAGTTTTCTATGACTCCTTGGAAAAGAAAAAGCTTCAAGAGGGTGCAGTGAGGCTCCTCTTCTCATCTTTTCCTGGTGAGGATTACAGTTTTAAAAGCAGAAAGCTGTTGTTTTGAAAACTATGTCAGAGTAGCTCAATAGTAGACAATAAAATTGGCCCCGTTCCATGAACAGAGGATCTGCTGCCTTCTCCTTGATGGTTACCAGTGCCTGGGCTTTCCCACAAGTGCATATGAGCACTCCTCTATTGCAGGCAGCACAGTCTTACAAACAACTGGAGACAGGAGGCACTCCAGATTTGGAGGAGACTACAGTGAAAATCTTGGAAATCTGGCAGTTTGAGTAATGCTTGAACGCCTGTCCATCGATGCCGAGGCTGCTTCCAGAGACAATGAGGACTGATGCAGACATGAGCACTTCTCCACCCAAAGAGCTCTGCTGGGAAAAGGCTGATTCCATGTTGGAGCTGGAGGAACCAGGGGCTTTGTGCAATGATCTCAGCTGGAAGCGGGTTTGCTGACATAATACCCGTTGATGGGTACAGTTTATTTGTAATATTCTTTGTCTTCCTTCTCCTAACAAGTTCTCCCCTGAAGGTTTCTACATGGAGAGAATTCCCTCTTAATCATCCCCACGTAACACCAGTAGAAACATTTCAGGCTGTTAAACAGAAACAATATCCAACCTTCCCTGAGCTGCTCTGCCTTTACTGTCCGGAATCTATCCATAAAGAAAGAGCAGAATCAGACTAAAGTGACCAAAAAGCCAGAATAGAGATGTAGGAAGTAATTAAAACTCATTTTGTCATTTAAATTTGTGAACTCTTTGGAGCAAGAATATGTCTGGCTATTCTAAGAATTGTAGCAAGTCCTTGTTGAGCTTTATAACTGACCAGCAAATACAGACAAGAGCTGGCAGTAAATATAATGGTATGTTTTAAAGTGTGTACATAAAATGGTAGCAAGATAAGCTGTAAAAACAGACAATAAATCATATTTTTCACTCAACCCTGGCCACATCACTTGTGTTCTGTACATAACCCTTCTCTCCAAGGATCCATTCAACCCTGGCCACATCACTTGTGTTCTGTATGTAACCCTTCTCTCCAGGGATTTATCCTATTCCAGACTCTGGGAACAGTTGGAAAGACAGTTGTTATTTAAAATATAGAATGGGAAAATCTGCCATGGCCTGCTTTCCATTGATTTTCCTTCCTCTGGGTACCCAGGCCCAAAGTGCAATATGGGTAATAGTCCATGAATTAATGTCCAGATGAAAGGTGTATTGCTTTAATCCTCGAGGTCTGGATCTGGATGCTGTAACCCACCTGTCCCACTGCTGCCAAGTCCAGGGGAAGCCCTAATTCCTGAGAAAGAAGACACGCAGCAATCCCAAATCCCTTCCTTTCAGCCACGGGTTCCAGCTAACCCAAACTTCCTGCTCACGTAACGATGGAGACGCATGGGGCTGCTGCTTTTCCCACATGTGAACAATAAAACTGGGGTTTAACTGTGGCTGAAGCCTCTGGGCACCGTGTGAGAGTTCATGTGAGCTCGAAAGAAGGTAGGAAGCTGTATTTACTTTGGGGAAATCCTGAGTAAAAATAACATGTTTGTGTGCTCCTGACACACGCACAGGGAGCTTAACAGATCTGGGGGGTGCAAGATCCTCCTTTGTATCTTGCTTGCAGCAGTACCCCCTGTTCTGACCCTGCTGGTGGCCTGCTCAAACTCCAGATGAATGGAAAAAATCCTCAAATACCACCCAAAAAATATAATTTTGGAGGGGGCAAAAGGAAGACATAGTCAAGATGACACATGTATGTGGGTTGTCTTAAGATGAGGGGATAATACTCTAGTTATTCCTCAGCTTAGACAAGGTCAGATACAGGATTCCTTGGAGTAACAGAATTTTTCTTTCTTATTTCCCGTCACTGGTCACCACTGTTCCTTCCTTAAAGCTTTCAGCACTTAAAGACCTCATATCCTCAAGGATAACTACAACATAGACTTACTGCTGTAATAATATCACTCCCTAGGGGAATGTTTTTACATGGAAATAAGCATATCCATATGGTGAGATACCCTGGAATGGCTGCAGCATTGGAATTGCACCTCTGGTCAGTCAGTAGAGGTTTCTATGTGGACAAGGCCAGCCCAGCTAGCCCAGGTAACTCACTCTTCTCTGCATATCTGGTAGCAAAGCAGCCTTCCAGTACTGGCTGCTCTTAAAATCATCAAGGAGTATAATTGTGTACACTTTTGTCCAGAGCAGCTGTGGCTGCTCCATCCCTGAGAGTGTCCATGGCCAGGTTGGATGGGGCTTGGAGCAACCTGGGATAATGGAAGGTGTCCCTGCCCATGAGAACCAGACAATCTTTAAGGTTCTTTCCAACCCAAGCCATCCCATGGCTCTGTAATGTCCTCCTGGTCTACACCCCCTATGACCACCAACAGCACAGAGTCAACCGATTTCTGATGAACTCCAAAACTGTGGTTTCCAGGTGTGATGAATTGTTAAATGGCATCCTGATGATCAGACACAAAGGCACTTCAGAAAGCATATAAATGAAGATGCTTTCAAACACTTCTGTGTATTATTATTCCCTGGCAATGCAGGTGGGTGATATCAGAATGAAGAGACTGACAGAAGAGTTGGTCAGTACAGTTTTCCCTGCCCTGGGAAGTTCTGTAGGCTCAGAAGGCAATCAGTAAAGTCAAGCAGATGGGAAAAACAGGAACCGAAGTAGAAAGAGGGAAAAAAGAAGTTCCTTAAGTAACACTCAGAGATTTCCAAGGTCTCATTGCGAACCAGGACAGCGAGTCCCTTGCAGAGGGAGATGAATTGCACAGCACTGAGCCATATCACTGCACACACAAAGCTGCAGTAAATGAATTGACTGATGGGTAAATCAGACATCAAGAGCTACTGAACACTGCCCAGGAGCTCCTGCTGCTCTACCCTTCCCATGGACACACAGATGACACAATATTGTTTGCAGTGGTCAGAACCAAACCTTATCACGTGTGAACATCACAGTCCCTTTACAGCACAGAGCCAGCACAGATTCCTTTTTTAGCCCAACAGCGAAGAGCCTTTGCTTTTGGAACAGGACAGTTCAAATTCTATCTCCAGTTAACCACAAAGCCCCAAGTGGCTCTGAGATGCAGTAGTGACATCTCTTCACAGCTTCAGAGGCCACAGATTGTTTCCATATTCCAATTACTACATCTCATTACAATGAAGAAAAATAACTTCTATTTTTGAGTCACAGATGCAGTTAAAGTAAAAGGGTCCACAGTATCCAGAGACCAAAATTTTTTTCTCCTTCCAAATCTGTTGAAGACTTCTAGTGCAATAACACTCACTTTCTTCCACTGAGTGTTGGAAAACTTAACAAATCAGTGCTCATAAGCATTTTGAGGTCCTAATTTAAATGCCTCACATTGTCATAAAATACATAAAATACCTTACAAAAAGAATTTTTATTATCACAGATCAGAAAGTTTGAAAAGAGGAGACACTAAATTGATTCTGTAGGGCTGATTTTTTGTGTTAACTTTATTTTTAGAACATTGAGCAATTAGGGGATACTATACAGTGTTTGAATTTCCAAAAATGTAATCCTCGATTAAATCATGGTTATTTGAAAGAAGTCTGTAGAAGGTAATGTTGAATTCATGCAGCTCTGGTAACCTCCCAGCCTCCCTAAGGCATCAAAGCAGCCTGTAAATCATGAACCTTGGTTCAGCCAGAAAAGAAATGTGACTGGTTTGATCAACCACACCATCACGGGGTTTTAACTCAGTGCCACATCCTTCAAACGTATTGATATTTAAATCTAACCCAGAAATAAACTGGGTGCTTATACTGACAGGAAACTGTGATTCTTCACCAACACTTGCAGGCTGCAGCATCTTCTTTGGAAACCTGGGTTTCATGTGGATACTTGACCACAGCTGGCATGATAAGGCATGCATGCCTGTGTCCAAAACTATGCACTGTGGGTGTGGTACCAGGAACAAGGTCAAGGGACGTGTCCCTTCAAGCCTGGGTACCAGCTGGGAAGTGCTCCCAGGTGCAGGAGAGCTTACCTGCTGAGGCACAGCAGAGCTCTTTGGAAAGGGTTTTCCATACCACATTACTCTGGAAGTCACTGATGGACAGTCAAGAAGGCGATGAGTTTGACTCAGAGTGTTTAAAGGCACAAAAAAATCACAGGGTGTGGATCTCCCACTGAACCTCTAAGAGGCTGAATCCAAATTACTGTGAGAAAACCCCCAGGTGAGGCTTTGTGGAACATAAGCAAATTAATTCAGAGGACGCTTCGTACCCACTCCTATCAAAAGCACTCCATGTAATAAAGGAGTTCTGCAGAACTGAGACCCACCAGCTGCAGACAGAGCTGTTTCCCTGTCCAAAAAATTCAGCCTCATTGTGCCGTGGTGGGGGATCTCCAAAGTGTGAGTCACCCTCAGTGAGCCGCCACTTCTGGCCTAAGAACTCAGGAACTGGCCTAACTTGTTCCTGTCAGCAGCAGATGCACCAGCAGCACTCCGGGCTTTCATCCCCGTTCAATCCGCAGTTATCCCCCTCAAACGGGGCTCACGCTGATGTTCTGCAAAGCACAGTCAGCTGCAGAGTGAGGGACATTATGGAGTGACACCAGGGCTCTGCAACCTGAACCCTCCAGCAGAAACAAAAAGCAGAAACGGCTCCCCTGCCTCCTGAGCTTCAGCAGTGCCTGAAAAGAGCAAAGGCAGAATTGCTTCGCTTATGGTCAAAAATGAATTCTGTGAGGAAGGGGCTGGAGGGCATTTCAGATTTCACGTTAAAGAAACAAAGCACAAATTGACTTTTTATAAAGGTCAAATGAAAAATTGGGTATCTTAAGGCTGCAGAGAATTTCTGCTCTCTGCTTAGTTCTGTTTACATTTATAAAAAACAGGAGAAAAATATTGTCATGTCCAACTTAACAGATGATCTGGCTGGGACAAAGGAAAGGGGGAAAAAAAAGAGAAGGACTGCATTTGCAACAAAGTCTGGAATTTTAAATAATACTGTTTCTAGTAATGTTCCTCGATGGAAGCTATTATGTTGCCCTTTCACAAACCATTAAGACAGGAATAAAATCAGTTCAGTTTGTACATAACCTGAAGGTTCCAGCATTTGCCACATGCTTGTGAATTAGTGGGTTATGTGCTGAAACAGGTATTTAGGATATATAATTCATCCTCTAGGCTAAAAATACATAATGTAACAAATAATACCCATACTGAAAATTATATTTTACATTCCTTTCACATGGACTAAGCTGCATCCCATGAGAACTGACTAAACAGCTTTGCAGCAATTAAAAAAAAAAAGAAAAAAATGAAAAAAAAAATCCTGATTCTGATGTTTTCACCTGAACAAGTTTTAATCATTATGCACCAGGTGACTTTGATCCTACAGTGTGCTTTGTTCATGCCATTGCCAGATTCCTTGCTGGCTCAGTGCTCTGTGGTTCACCTCCTACACGGGAGATGAGCATTAAACCCAAGGACACCACAGGGAAGGGAAGGGAAG
>VYXC01001259.1:106331-118902 GCA_013397175.1 Platysteira castanea
AAGGGAAGGGAAGGGAAGGGAAGGGAAGGGAAGGGAATGGACGGCCCTTGGGGAAGAGCAGCAGCACTGATGGAAACAACAAAAGCTGACATGATTGAAACACACAAACACAAAAAGCCTGGGCTGCCTCCTTCCCTGCAGCCCCCCAGTCCTTCCCGGTCCCTGCACAGATACTGGGAATTTGGTGTGGTTGCTGGGAAGGAGCTTACTCCCTGCCCAGGGATCACAACCAGATTTCACACAGGGCTGAACAAGCTCTTCAGAGTAGGAGTTCATCCCCCTCCATGTGCACAGGGCCTTCCTTCCAGTCCCCTTTAAATTCCCTACTCAGGGAGCCCAGCGTTGTTGGGTCTTTAATCTCCTCCTCACAGTTTCACATACAAACCTTGGCTTCAATATTTGGATACATTTCCTGCCTCTTTCTTTTTTTTTTTTTAATACTCTTTTGAAGCCAAGTTGCTGAGTGAATCGTAAAGGGGGAGAATTCCAAGAGCCTTAGTTTCTCTGCTGTTCCCAGGGCAGGTCTGGGCCAAAATAAACCCCCGCTGTGCCAGGAGCAGTTACTTACAGTCAAAGCCAGGCAGCACAGCCCTGCAGCTTCCCAGTCCGAGCCATCTCCCATTTCCCTTCAGAGATAAAGCCTCCACTGAGATCCCTCACTTCTCCAACTGCATCCCTTCCCATGTTTTCCTTGAGTCACAGAACAGCCACCAGAAAAGAAAACGGTGAGAAGGTAAATATTCCGCCTTGGATCCAGGGAGTCTCTGCCCAGGACACATCCTGCTTCGCTACAAAGCTTTTCCATTCCCACCCTCATTTCTGCTTCTTGGGAAAGGGTTTGTTCCCAGTTTCAGAAACCAGTGGTTTGCACTGTGCCTTCCCCTCCACCACTTCTGTTCTCATAGAAAACTTGGATGCCTCAATCAAATTCCTGCGAAAGAATTCAAGGAACAAATGGCCACTGCTTCACCGATCGCAGGATTTTGGTCGGACAGGACTGAAATTTGACATCTGGGCAGAGCAGTCTCAGTAGGAGTTATGTCCACAGTCAGTTATTACACAAAAAGGATGGAATTATTTTTACCGTCTGGAACAAAGCTTAATCCCAAAGTCTCAGACACATCAAGAAATCTGTTTCAACTACTACTTGATCAAATAAAAATTGCTGCATATTTAAAGATTTTTATAATAATTTTAAGTATTTTCACCATGTTTACTTCATTCTTCTACCCCATTTAGATGAATTTGTACCAGCCATGTTCACATCCATTTTACACAAGCTTTTACATCACAAATTCTGGTGACTATCATGTTTGCAGAGAATGAATTTCGAATGTTTATGGGCGAAGGTCTGTAGGGGACCTGTCTGAGCAATTTGATCAAGCAGCAAATACAAATAATACTGTGGCAATTACAGTTTGGGTGATTGTCATAATGCCATAAAGCTGTCCATAAGCAAGTCTGAAAGACATAAAATTTCCCAAACTTGGAAAAAAATTGTCATCATTCATACTGCAAAGACAACAAGTAACACAAAGAAAACTGGGTATATTAAAATGGCAAATTATATCGGTTGCTTAGTCAGCTTGAGCACAGAGGGTGGAAATTGGAGCATGGGGCTTCCCAAGAGGTACATCTGCAAATATTCCGGAAAACACCTCTGTCCTTCTAGCCAGAGACACCGTTTTCCTTAAATTTTTTTTCCAATGTGTCTTTTTTTTCAACACTCCTGTCCAAGAGCAGTCATTTTCTCCCTGGAAAGGCTGGTCTGAGAAACAAAAGACCTGAGCTGCTCTAGACTGCTGTCCCCCTCAGGAGAGAACCGTCATTCCGATCACTTGGATTCTGAAACAGCACCACTGCACACCACAGGCCTTCACAGCCCTCAGGAACCAGGGCACACATTTCCTCCCGGTTGCAGTCCCCTCTCACTTCCACTGTGGCCCTTTTTTCTATTCTATTCCTTCTGTATCTCTGTATGAACCTGACTTCTCATTTCCCTTGCTCATGTTCCAGCCCTCTCCCTCTCTCCCTGTCTCACTGTGGTGCTGGAACATGCAGCAGGAATATGATGGATGATCACCTGTCACAGCTTGTTTATTATAATTCAGACAATCAATTACACATCCCTAATGCCGCTTGTCCCGCTGGAAATTTACATGCTCGGCACAGACCAATGTGAAAATGGAATCTCATTTGCCAAATGTCTTTCCGTGGGTACAGCACGATGATTACAGCCTGGTTGTTTCAACAGTTGTGTGTGTCTGACAATGTCATCACTTACTGCTTGCCACGGGTCACATTGCTCCAAGGCATTATTTATTGTGCTGTGCAGGCTCGGGCTTTCAGAGGACAAAGATGTTGTTAAAGCCACAGGCTCAAGGCAAGGTGGATCACAGAGCAGGGGCAGCCCCAGCACCCAGCACCTGCCTTTGTTCCCACTGATGGGAATCCTTGGGAATCTCCACCTTTTTTCTCTCAGGGGTGACTCGTACTAAAGGGCTGGGGAGTTCCTGCACTGACAGGCAGGGCTGCTAAGGGCAAGTGCTGCTCCTGCAGTTAAATAATCCCAGCACAGCCAGTGATTTAATGAGAGGCAAAGAATTGTGGAAAAATGAGACAAGGGGGAAAGCAAAAAGGGCTCCTGAGCGCTTGGCTAAAATGCTGTGCAGCAGGAGGTGCTGAATGTACTGGGAAAGGGTTAAGTGCATTTTACTGATTGAGTAGCTCTCCCCTCTAGGTAAATGGGATGTGGGAGATCAGATCCTATGGAAAAGAGGATGTAGAGTATGGACTGAGCAGCCCATCCCGGGACTCAGGTGAAATACTGGATTTGATCTGAAGTAGGTAGAACTTCAGGAAGAGGAGGAAGGATACAGAAGATGTGAGGGAAGTTTCTTCTCCCTGAACAGGGCAGAAAGGCAGGGAAAGGAAGACATCTTTCTGCACTAGGAGCCAAATTTCTAACACCTTCCTGTTAACTGGAAAGAACAGGAACAGTCCCATCAAACCATGTTGCTGACTTAGGCTTGCTGTTCTCTCACACACCAGTCAGCTGCTTCCCTCCACCTCTTTCTGCACAACCCAGCCAGACTGGTTTGGGATTTGTACCTACACTGCCTGCGCTCTGAAGCACCCACAAAACGAGTCATTCCTGGAAGACTCAGGTGGAGGATGGTGAGTAAACCTACCAGACTGATTTTCTCAATGCCAGTCCCAGTTGTGGAGGTGGTTGAACATATTCAATATAGCCAGATTAACCACTTCACTTAGTTAAAATTATTTTAAAGCATTCAAGATCTAAACGGTTAATCCAAAGGTCTGTGAGAACAAACACATTAGCATAACCTGCAGAAAAGCTGTGATATTTATTACACATAAGAGAAAAACCTAGATTAAATAACAAGTTTCTACTCCTTCAGTAAACAGGACCGACCTTGAAGAGGGATGGCTGTTGTTCACAGTAGTTATCTTACCAAGGTGGAGGGCAGGCAGTGAAATGGTGTAGTACTGATAACACTTTCTAGGCTCTTACGAGCCACCTACGAGCGTTTTGTCAGTCCTGTGTGCACATGAGGGCAGAGAAGAGGCCCTTTACCCTCCCTCACAAAACAAGGGCAAAAGACTGTATTTGGCTTCCAGAGGAGGCCTGTGCTCCCTGTGTGAACAGAGGTACGAGATGGAGCTGCCTGTGACACCAGAGGACTGGACAGATGAAGTGGGAAGACTCAGAAACTTTCCTTCATAATGACATCATTTTTATGTCCATGGGACAGGGTTCAGCAAGTTTGTGTGGAGCAGATCATGTTGGTTATTTATTCATACATTAAAATCTCTGTCTCAGCAGCCCGATGAGAACTAATATTGGTTGCAAATCCTGCTGAGGCAACCCAAATCATGACAAAGTGCTCCTGCTCTCTCTGCATACACGTATATATATTACACACACATAAGCGCACTCACACACATGGCTGGACTAAGGTGGTTTTGCTTTTAAAGAACCTGTTTTTCAGCAGAGGATCAGCACAGTTAGTACTGAGGCTACATGTGCATCTAATTTCACAAATGACACAAGAGCATGTGAAAGGGCTCAAGTCCTTCTTACAAAGCAGAAGGCTTCCTGTGCTGCTGCGAGTTCAGTATGAGTTGGCATTAAAAAGTCTGCTGAGGGGGCAGGGAGGAAATGGAGCAATCAAGTGTGTAAGGAGTCACTGCTGTCCATGGAGGCAAATTCTGAAGCTGGCTGAAGTGAGTCATGTTGAAGCCTCAAACTTGTTTCTCTCTTTTTTTTTTCTTTTCTTTTTCCTAATCCTGTCTTCAGAAAGATGCCTTTGCTACAACTTTGAAAAGAAGTAAACAAATATCAGCTCTTGTTGCTATGAAATCCTAATTGTACCAGACAGGCAGCCTGGGAGAAGGAAGGCCTGCTTGGATGCCTTGTGTGGGGGGTGTGGAGCTGTGCTGAAGCTTTCGGAGTTCCTCCAAAGGGAGGGCAGTGTCATCACCACTACCTGCCCAGGTGTAAGGCTGTGAGGAGCAAAGCAGTGTGGCCTGTGTGCAGGGGCTTTGTGGAGCGAGATCTCCAGAGGGACTCTGTAAAACAAGGGGTGTTCTAATGAGGGTACAGCACTGCCCAGGCCTGGTGCTAAGTGCAGCTTGGCTGGGACAGCGGTGACGCCTGGGCCTGGTTCTGAGGCAGGACAAGGGCAGTTCCTCACCAGAGTCAGTGCTTGCTTTAGGACACAACAGTCCTTCTGTGCCAGATCCATAATGCACTCTGTTCTGTTTGGAATGGGAAGCACTCCCTGCCTCTACCACAGGCAGACTACTCAAAGACAAACACAGCTACATGCCTCAGGGAAGGCTTCTCTGCTCCCAGAGGAGAAGAATTTTTTTGCTCTTCTCCACCAAACTACAAACTTGAGAGCTTCCACAAGGCTCAATTCCAAACCAATATGCTGCCAGAAAATCGTATTAGTTAAGGAACCTTTCCTCCTGTACAGGTGAATGATAAAACTGTCACCCGTGAAACAGTCAGATTCTCATGCTTACAGGGAAAGTTCCTTTCCTGCTGCCCCCAACAACCTCAGTGCAATTGGAATTTTAGGGGCTTTTTACAGTGGACTCAAATTACACCAGACATTTAATTCCTCCTCACTCTAACTGGCACTTGCTGTTCATGCAAGTTCCTCTGTGTTTTACAAAACAGATTAATTTTTACACTGTTTTTGTTACGTACTTGTAGCATAGTAGTACCAAAAAGTTCTCCTCAAGCTGTTTTAAGCTGTTAGACACTATAAAATCTCACGTAGAGGGACCACATTTATATCAAAAATTATAGTCAGAAGATACAATGGAGACACACGGTAGAAAACCAAGAGAAGCAGAGAGAGTTCACTTGCCCAGAGCTGGTAACACAATCTCCCTACTCTTACTCCATTACTCAAACCACCACACCAAGGTGTCTTCCCAGCCTCCTCCCTCACCAGTTCTTACCCACCCTCTCAAAACCCCCCAAATTCTGCAGCATGCAAACGTCCTACAAATCAGTAGCACATGTGGAGTGATCAAATGCTGCCCCATGCCAAAGGTGTGATGAACCTGCCTGGAAAACGTGACTCAAGATGCTTGTGAGACATTTCATGTTGTCATAGGACTGAAGCATGGGAATGGCTCGCTGTGTTTTTTAGGGCTGATCTGGCAAGGTCCAAATCCTGGAAGAGGCTCTCACTCTTTACAGCACCCCAGCCTTGTGTCTGGTTCTTTCTACATCAATGAGAGTACTTTTACAAACAGTAACAACTTCCACACATTTACAGTTTTGAAATAAGGACCAAATAAAGACCATGTATTTGTCCTATCTGTGGGCACACTCTTCAGAGTGACTGATTCCTGTCACTCCAAACACCTCTGTCCGTGTGACTGAGCATCCCTCTCCGCTGGCTGTGGCAGGCAGAGGAGGCACCCCCTGCTTTGCCCACAGCACTCCCAGTCCTGCTCGAGTGCACTCGGGGAGTGCTGGGGCCGGAGATGTGCTGAGTCAGGCAGCTCTCCCAGCTGCTCACCGGAAGCACAGCTGTTAGGCAAAAATAACCACGGGGCAAGCACTCGCACTATTCTAAAGAAAACAGAAAGATAAACACATTGACCCACTAACTCAACAACAGCCTCCTGGAGCTACTTGATCAGAGGAAATCCCTCTTCATGCATTCTCCACTCCTGGGCCAGAGGCTGTGCTGAGTTCTGGGCTGCTCGCTGTGGGCTGGGCCTGGGTGACAGAAGAGGAGTCAGGGCTGTCTCCTCTCCTGAACCCCAGTGGGAAATCTGAGCTCACTGTTGGATCAGGAAGGGCCAGGGGAGGCGTCAGGCAGGTGGACAGCTCGTAAGCACAAGCCCATACAGACGCCCGTGGCCCGTGTCAGGCTGTGGAACAGTCTCAGTGCTGAACAAGCCCCTGTCTGCTTGTGCCTGTGTCCGGCCGTCCCCAGTTGTGCAGTGGCACCTGTTCCTCTCCACGTGAGCACAAGCTGTTCCCAGCGCTCCAGCACAGACAAGTCACAACTCCCAGATTCAGCAGCTACTTGGATAATGCCCCAACTTCTTAAAGGGCTCCAACCCCACTGCTGCTGGTTCTCACAGTGTCACCCCACACAGAAACAGCTCCAGCAAAAGCCTGGGAGAAGGCAAAATGCAACGTGCTTGTGAGCTGAGAGCTCACAAGCTAAAAAAGAATTGTATTATTTTTTAGGTAAAGAACTGCAAGGGTTTTGTTAATCCTGAATGTGACCTGCACTGAGGCATCCAGTGCATGGCAGCATTTATCAAGGTCCCCTAGGATGCAAAAAGGGTAGCAATTCCCAAGGGACTGCACAGCCCCCTCGTCTATCAGCTGGGTGAAGGGATAGAAGGACAGTGACTCCCAGTTTTGTTCCGTAAAAACCAGAGCAGGCAGTGCCCACAGCGTGGTTCCCACACGGCAGATGCTGGGGATGCACTCAACCCTCGGAGCATCCTGGGATCCAGGGAATGGATCTGCAGAGCCACCGCTCCAGCCCTGGGCCCAGAGCTCTCCTTGGCTCTGAAATGGCCCATAAAGGTCAGTCCTGAACAACCCCAATCTCATTTCCCCTCTCCCAGTCACTGAGACACGAGCTGCCCTTTCCGTCACCATAAGGCCAGGCTGCCACCTGGGGAATTTCACTTCACAGTCCCATACCTTAATTAATTAACAGATTAATTCAGAGAGGCCCAAACTGACAGACAAACACCAAATGTCCTGCGACAAGCCCCAGAACGCATCACGTTAATGACCCCAGAAATCAAAAGGAAGAGGATAATTAAATATAAGCTGGGGAGGAGGGAGCAGACAGGAGGCAAAAAAAGAGAAATATATAGTGGTCAGAGCCCAAAAAGGCAGAGAGCAGATATCAATTTGCATGATAATTCTGAGAACAACAATGGGTGCCCAGAAATTCTATTTAAAGACTGTAATATTAATTTAATGGGGAAAATATCTAATACAATTCCAAGAGAATTTTTCAATTAAATTAATATGATGGGCTTTAATGGATATCTTAAGCAGAGAGTGTGATTAAGAGAAATACTGCATGAATTATACTTACATGTTTTATAAAAACTGGCACACAGCCTGGTCATGCAGGGAACCTTATTCTAAACTCTGGCATCCAGTTGTAATTCTGAACAGAATTTCCCTGCTCAGACATGAATCATTTCCTCTTGGGATTTTTATCCTTCCCATAGTCTGGACTAGTAGCAACGTGATGAACCAGAAAGAACTGGATATAGGGACTGTTGGGGTGTTTTTTCCCCTGTTCGTACAGTGTTTAGGGAAACTGGGTCTGGTCTGGGGGTAGGACTTCAGAGGTGCTGCAATACAACCAAAGTGTCATTGGCAGCAGCTCTCTGCAGGAGCAAAACACCTTTTCACAGCTGAGCTCTGGGGAGTCCTGTCTGCAGTCACACAAAGCCCAGCAATGGGGCAAAGAAGAACCTTACTGCCCATGCCACCGTAGTCTCAGCACCATGAACACAAACACCAAGGAATAAGAATGGTATGAAATTGATCCCAGCATCCAACTCTTTCCTCCACAGAGCTGTGGTAACTGACTTCCAGACAAGCTCCCCAGGTTGCAGAGTTGCAAACTGTTGCAAGCCCTGAACTGTGAGGAAATCAGCTGCTACACCAATAACCCATCTCCACGCATATCACAAATCCTCTTTCCTGGTGGTAACTACCCCCGTTACCATCCAGAGCCCACACATTTGCACCCTCATCCTGAACAGCAGCCTTGGTGCCCAGAACTCTGAAGAGTTCCAAACACTGATGCCTTAATACAGCATTGCTGAGGCACTCCTAAACATCACCCTGTGTTCCTTCCACCTGCTTTTTGCAGCTGTGCATAACAGGAAACAACACAGAGATGTCTAGCTGCAAATGTGACTGTGGAGTGACTTTTAATTGAGGCAGTAATTGCCCCAGCAGATGAAGCTGGTGTGCAGTGGGATGGGCACTGCACACAGGCAGTGGGACTGCTCAGAAGCCTCTCCGTGTGTGCCAGGAGAGCCATTTGCTCTTGTGATTCCAGCTGGCTCAATGCTGTATTAATTAGGGACTGCTGGCAGATAACTCCATTACAGACTTTAAAATTCAGAATGCAGTGGTGGGAAGAATTTTGGTGAAAGCTCCAAGTATTAGGTGTTGCAGTAGAGCCACTTTTAGAAGCTGGGTATGTCATACATCAGATGAGCTCAACACAGTTGTACCCTTGATCTAATGTTTTTTTAGATTATACCCACACAGCGAGCTAAATCCTATCAGAGATACCACACATACATTTCATACTTCCTCCCACAGAATCCACACAGAGAAGTATTCAACAAGCTTCATAAATATTTGAATGAGAAGAGGATCCTGCAAATAAAATAGCTCTTCGTTTTATTCTCAGCCTGACTACTATACTGTTGTCCCTTTGAGCAATTACTAGACAAATTTTCTGCAGCAGCATCTTCACAGCTGGTTCTTAATTTTGGGGAGCTGTTGGCCCAACTCTTCAATTTCTTCACATTTAACCCCTTCTGAAGAAAGTGGGAACCAATCTGCTCTGAATATCAGGACCCAGTTCCCTCAAATTAAGCCTTGAAAAACGCTGACATTTTGAATTAGTGGCACTTTTGAGTATTAGAGAGACAAAAATCAGCTTTTCTTGTAAGCCCAGCTCAATACAATGTTACCAATTTCATAGTCATGAATCCTAATAGATATTTCTCCAAAGCACTCTAAGATCACTGGACAGCAGGTGTTAGTGAATGCTAGATGTTATTATTTTTCTTGTGAAAATCCTATCAGCAACTCCATGCTGTGATATCCGGAAGAACAGCTTCCAATGAAGAAAAATTGCTTGTCACTTGCTGCCACAAGATGCAAGATAGTTCAAGTTAAGCAGAAGCCATATTGCTGTGTTTTCTATTTCTTTCATAAAACACAAATAAAGTACCCTGTGGAAATATGTGAGCTGAAGTGACAGGCATCTCTTGAATGCTTTTAATTGCTGCCAAAAATAGTCTGAAGCTTTCACCAAAGTTAACACAGACAAAATTTCCGTGGAAGGCATCAGTTCCATGTGAAAAGAACTTAGCTTTTGCATCAGTTAAAATAAAAACAGCAATTACCCAGTTTATCTCTTCTGAAAATTCCACTGTACCTTACAACAGAGATGCAGATAATGCTGTGCTCACATCAGTGGAGAATGCAAGAAGCTCAGAACGCCATCTTCCTCCTATTGCTGTATAGTAGCATCAACCCCTGCCACTAGTAGGCAGATTTTAATCATCTTCTTTTCATTATTGTTACAATAGTGCCTAATAATGTCAGTCAAGGACTAGAATCTCATTTGCTAAACTCAGCATAAAGACAAAATGCTCCCAGCACGTTCAACAACAGACATCTTTAAAATCGTGCACTCAGAGCTTCTAAACTTTCTCCCATTAATAAAAATTCAAGCTGAGTTAGCAGATTTGCTCCCCAGTTACAAAAAATTAATTTTCTCTCATTATAAGTGTAATCAGTGAAGGCTCCCAGGCAGACAGGGCTCTCTCCCTGGCTGTTTGCAGTCCTGTGCAGCACAGCCATGGACAAAGCTCTGACCAAAGAGGTCAGCACCGGGAGCAGATCCCAAAGAGCATCTCCTGCTGCAGCACAAAACACTTCTCTTACCTTACCAAGCTTGCAATTACCTTTCTCTTCTTCTCCTCGTTTATCATAAGCTCTCACAGGATCCATTTTTTGATTGTTTCCCACTCTTTCCATGACACAGGAGGGGACTAAGATACCCAGGTACTCAAGGCACTCATGTGGAAAATTGTCACTGGCTGTTTGAGACCTGCGACCTGACCGAGATCTCTACCAGCACAGGTGAATTCTCCCAGCACGAGGCTACATCACTATCAGGTAATATTCTGGGACAGGTCTCTCTTGTTTTAGCAAGAAGGGTCTGACCTAAAGGGACTACCCTGACAGGGTTTCCTAACCGCACTCTTGACAAAGACAACCGTTAATGAACGGGTGTTTTCTGAAACAAAATGTTAATAACGCAAGCAACATCCCGAGCAGCTGTAGCCCAAACCCTGCATTTCCTGAACACTGACAACTCCCAGTCAAGTTGATGAATTCACAAGATACACAAGATGCAGGGTCAGGCTCCTTGTAGTTAAAATTACTATTTTTTTCCAATTTTCTTTATTTAAGTTTTGTTTTCCCAGTATCCAGAGGAAACATACATCAGCATGAAAAGAACCGATTAATATGTCTAATTCTTTTCCCCTAAAACTACCATGATCTCACCACTTCCAAAGCCCAAAGGAAATTAAAGCACAGCTCTAGAGCACGATGCTGAAGGATACAACTTAAAACCCCAAGAAAGCTGGGAAATTTCTGTGCGAAGGCTGCAAATCTGAGCTTGGAAAGGAAAGAAGCTTACAGTGAGCTGTAATAAAATTATTCCAGTCTGTAACCTGAAAAGAGAAAGCCTGCCATTCAGCAAACAGGAAATCCCAGAATTTATAGATGACCCTGTTACAAAGCAAATGTTTTGGAACAAATCGTTCTCTCCCTGGCGCCTGTTTTCCACTGGTTTCTCTCCTGCACTTTCCCCTATAATCCCAGGGCCAGAGCAGCACCGTCTGGCTGTCGCTGGTAGTGGCACTCCCAGCTTCACCCACACTCACGGGCTGGAGGGAGTGACCTAGCAAGGGGTCCGAGCCCGAAAGCGCGTCTGGGTTTTTGCAACAGTATCTGTTAGCAAAATAAAAGGTATTACCCTCTCCCTGCTAACCTTGCCTTTTTTTTATTCTCATGAACCATTGTGACTGCAGTACAATTACTCTGCTGCTAAAAAAAATGAAGTATAGAAAAGCTTGTGTGTATGTATGTGATGTGCAGAACTTCTGTGCTCAGCCACTGTTAAGTTTCACATGGTCCTCGTACATAAGACAAAAGCACTGCACCAAGGGGGAAAAAAAGGGAAAACCCCCCCACAATTAAAGCAGCCTTTTCAGCTTCCCTACTTTCCTTGTGCTTGTTATGTTTCAAAGACTCAAAGGCAGCAGATATAAAAGAAATGGTGGGGGGGGGACTCTCACCACAGGAACAGGGTGGTCAGGAAGGAGAAGCGCAGGTGCGTGCCAGAGTGACCCAGACAAGGAATGCTCCTCATCTGCCCTCCCTGCTCACTCCTTTGGGAGAGACACACCAAGTCAGGAAACGCCAGTAAGACCCACAAAGCACATCCCACCCAAACCTTGGTGTTCCCATCCCCACTCCCGTGAGCTCAGCATCTCCCCGGGGTTCCCTGGAGCAGCTCTCAGGTGCTGCAAACGGCGTTGTCCCACAGCGCCCGGCCTGGGAACCCTCCCTGCCCCTGCTCCGGAGCCGGCAGCTGGCGGGGCAGACAGAGCTTCCCCGCTGACTCAGCGAGCATCTGCCCACACCTGCCCCGAGCAGCAGGGTCATGCAGCGGAGCCTCGCTGCGGCAGCTCCGGGCTACAAGGGAACGGCTGTGCCAAGGAGGGCTGGGCTGGGCTNCCTTTTCCTTCCACGGCTATCAAATTGTCTGGATCGCTACACACTTTAAAAACCAGATATTGAATATCTCTCTCCTCAGCAAATCTGCTCTGTAGCATAAAGAATTCCCCACAGGAAGTCTGTGAGGCTCAATTGCTATGACACAGTCAAGGGAAGTTTAGACAGTCAAGGAAAATTCAGTCTGATGTTTGAGAAGCCAGGACAAAAAGGATCAGCCCTTCTCAGGATGAAGAAAAGGTGCCTGAGCTAAGTGGGGCTGGCAGACCAACGCTGAAATACTCTTCAGATATGCAATTATAGCTATCCCTAGGGGTTTTGCTTTTGTGTTGTTGTTTTTTAAAACCCTTCTCCAGAGTCAACAATTTGCCTGAATTGCTTCTTATTCATTTCATCTTCATGACTTCTGAAGGCATCTAATGAGGCACTTTGAAGTTTGCCTGAAAACAAAACAGAACCAAGGAAAAAAAAAAA
>VYXC01001259.1:119206-151608 GCA_013397175.1 Platysteira castanea
TGCGCAGCTCCGGGCTACAAGGGAACGGCTGTGCCAGGGAGGGCTGGGCTGGGCTGGGCTGGGCTGGGCTGAACCTGAGAGGCCGAAGCGCGGGCTCTAAAGGACAGTGCTCACTGCTCAGCAGGACCTGAAGGTTTACCTCCTCACTATAGGGGAACCATCCATCACTGAGGATCTCTTTCCTGTTCCTTTTCTTTCTCTGGCCCTATCCCAGCACTGTTAAAGTAATAAATATAAATATAAATATAAATATAAATATAAATATAAATATAAATATAAATATAAATATAAATAGAAATAGAAATAGAAATAGAAATAGAAATAGAAATAGAAATAGAAATATTTTTTAAATCCTTTTCCTTCCACGGCTATCAAATTGTCTGGATCGCTACACACTTTATAAAACAGATATTGAATATCTCTCTCCTCAGCAAATCTGCTCTGTAGCATAAAGAATTCCCCACAGGAAGTCTGTGAGGCTCAATTGCTATGACACAGTCAAGGGAAGTTTAGACAGTCAAGGAAAATTCAGTCTGATGTTTGAGAAGCCAGGACAAAAAGGATCAGCCCTTCTCAGGATGAAGAAAAGGTGCCTGAGCTAAGTGGGGCTGGCAGACCAACGCTGAAATACTCTTCAGATATGCAATTATAGCTATCCCTAGGGGTTTTGCTTTTGTGTTGTTGTTTTTTAAAACCCTTCTCCAGAGTCAACAATTTGCCTGAATTGCTTCTTATTCATTTCATCTTCATGACTTCTGAAGGCATCTAATGAGGCACTTTGAAGTTTGCCTGAAAACAAAACAGAACCAAGGAAAAAAAAAAAAGCAACCACCCTGAGGTGACATTAAATCTTTCTCCTGAAACTATAATCTTCAGGATTACAGCTCAGCTCTGTTTTCTTGTAACACTGTGCTATCTTTGGATTAATGGGCTTTGTCCTTACTGTGTTAAAGCATCTAGGGAACTCAAATCCAAAATGTGGCACCTATGATACGGTTTTGCAGGCTTATTCGCTGTGTGTGAAGTCAGGGCAGGGTCTGAAATGTAACATCTCAGATAAACATTTTGTTTTTTCAGGTCTGTTCAGAACGATGTCTTTGCCTACTTAGTTCTCAAAACACTGCAGGTGGGATTGTGAGTAAATTGTCTGTAAAAACAGTGAGAAAAATCTGGAGTCACTCGTGGTTTTCAGCACAAAGCTTTGCATTTACAGTACTTTGAGTGTATTATCTGACCTCACATCTCTTAGCCAAGCCCACACATAAACACTCATAAAACTACAGAAGAAAACACAATAAAAACATTATTTAACTTGATTCCCTGATGGCCTCTTGAATAGCCCTCCAGAAATACACATACTTTTGAAATTTTCTTTTAAGAAGAAATCAAAGAAGTGGGAGATTTATGGAGATGTGGCCAGTCTCTGCTGAGGCTGCAACTTGCCAGATCAATCAGCTTTGTGATGGTTGCCATCAGTTTAAGGATCTCTTCCTCCATTTCAAGGTAGTCGGTCTGCACAGAGGGAATCCAGGGAATCCAGGTCACCACCTGGTATCGTGCCACCAGCACCTGTGCTGTAAGAGGGGGTTTTTTCCCACTCTGTACTTTGTTACAGACAAATCCTGGGAAGGAAGTGAGTCTTGGCACTGACCAACATGTCCATGTTGTTTCAAAATACAGGCAGGATGGTAACAACTTATCTCACTATTTGCCTACATTTTACTTTTTGCACCCCCACACAGAAGATGAGTGTGTAAATTCCTCTGAGAGCCACAGATTCTGCTGGGTTACCTGACTGAAGGCTGATGGAAGAAGAACAGAGCCGCTGGTGGTGGGACACTCTTCCACGCAGCACCTCAAAGTGTGTCCAGTCAGACACACGGGTGGGATTAAACTTGATTTAGGTTCCTGCAGCTGACACTTCTACCCTTTCTTCTACAAAGACAGAGTTTCAAAGGATCCCTCTTTGGCAGCATCATTGCTTCTTGTTGTTTTAGACCAAAATTTCTGTATTCTTGTACAGCACTTCCTAACTCAAAAAAAAGAAGGTTCACTTCAGAGTAGTCTCGTACGCAAGCTGACAGTGAGTTTGCCAGGAGCTGGGAGCTGGAGTCAGTGCTGTGTGGTTTTTGTGAGCAGCTTTGATGTGAACAGCAACACACGTAGCTCCTGAGTCACATAATGAAGCTTCAGTGCTTGAAGGCAAGGAGGGCAGAGCAAGCCACACCTTTGACATTTTGCCCATACCCCGGCTCCTCACAACAAAACATCCCTGGCTGTGCAGTCGCTGCTTGGGGAGGTTTGCAAAACTTCCTGATGCACCCACAGAGTATTTGAGACAGGCTCTACCTAGACAGCACATTCCCTTCATTCCCTGATGACAAATTCAAAGTGATGACCTGCAAGGTGATTCACTTTCAAGCTTCACTCCAAATTTGTCAACTCTGAGGAAGATACACAGCATTAGGCACAAATCTTACTGTAATTAAAATATGTCTCAAGATAAATAGGCCATATTACTGAGAGATGGAATAGGGACAAATGAAAAAAAACCATAAAGTAATTGTTTGAAAATATGAACAAAAGAGAAGTTGCTTTATGACAGCTCTCTCTTACCTGAAAGTAACATTTTGGGGAGAGAAAAGTTCTTTCTTCTTCAAGGCCTCACTGTTCAAACACAGAAGTATAAGTTACTAATTCATTATTCTGAGGCTGATAAGTAAGAAAGCAAACGATCAGCTTATTTATGTGCTTTAGAAAGCTAATTTTGCTCCAAAAGTCTGTTGGAGAAATAGTTATTTCATTTTCACAGCTGTTAGAGCTCGTTCTAAGACACACATACACTGAACTCTCTATTTAACCTTAGATTAGAAGGAAGCTTTTAACAAGCATTTCTGAACTAAAACCATATGTCTGTCCTTTGCATATTTAAAATAGAGCAACTGATAAACAACCCTCACCACGCTGCAAAGCAACTTCAGCAAAGAACAATTGCTCCAGCACTACTAGGAAAGAGCACAATACTAAACTCTAATTGGAGAAACCACATAATAATATTTTCTCTCTTGGGTAAAGATTATTCTGAGCCCTACTTAGATCTCAAGTGGATGATGGGGTTTGGTGGCCAAGTCTCACATGGCTGTTGGTAGTTCTACTTTCAACGGGGGTAAAATGTAAAAGAAAACAGGCAGGTAGCAGACATTTGCCACACTTGTGAAGTAGCAACCTTTTAACCATCTATCCCAGCTCGGAACAGCTAGAATAACAGGATTTAGAGCCAAGGAACTAAAGAATTCAAAAATGAAATTCATATTTCAGTTGAGTTATTGCAATAAATAGTAAATGGAAACTTAAGAAGCTGGAGGCTGACTGTAGTGTGGAAGCCCAAGTCAGAGAAAAGGCACAAACTGCTCTAAGTGTATAAGGGTCAAATCCCTCCCTTGTATGTTTATTTAAGGTCTATATTGACTTGGAAGCATAAAAGCAGAAGTCTGATTGAGTTCTATCACAAAGATTTACTTAACTACTTTTTCCCCTTCCAGTATTTCCAGTGATGCCTCTTCAATTCAACACCTTTGCTGCTACTTTTTAAATTCAATGAAGCAACAAAAGAGTCCCAGATATAGGCCTGAAAAAAAGTTGGGTAATCGAAAGTATCTTCTGTTAATATAAGTAAGTCTGGATCTGCATAAAATCATGGTCTTCAAACATTTTCTCTGGTAAAAGATAAATTAAGATAGTCCTACTTCCCTCAGGCCCATTTTAATTAAGCTAGAATCCTCAAGGATAAATGAACAAAATTAGCTCAGTTTGGAGCAGCTTTTAACTACATAGTGAACTCCACAGATAGGTGGGGGTTGCACAGAGTGAGACACTTCCAGAGGGGATCTGGGTGGGATCACAGGGTGGTCGGGAGAGATTCCTGAGACCTTGAAAGAGATTCATATAGTCCTGAAGTACATTTTCAAGTGAAAATCCATACTCAAACATCACAAGACACAGCTGCCAGCAGAACCTGATTTTTAGATGCTATACCATATCCCAGAAGGAAAAAGGGAGCAAGACTCCCAAATGTACAGCTGCATGGTATCTACAATTTCCTTGGACTGAACAAAGGCAAACTGCAACATACAAAGTGCTCTTCACTTCAGGGAGACTTAAAATAAATACAAATGCACACAAAAGTGACATCCTCAATTCCATGGCATTCAAGACTCAACTCCACTTGCATCTCTGTGCCTGTAACTGAGAACTTGCAGATATATTAATCATGAAAATTGTGCATGATGCCTTTTTTTCATGCATTTTGTTGGCACTGTCTTCATGATTAACTGAATACATTTGGCCTTATTTTCAACCACAGCTGCACTGATTTAAGTAAAGAGTGACTTCAAACCCATTTAGTCAAATGCTGGCAAAAGCCTGCAAGATATGTTTGTTTTGGTTTAGCTCACATGGACTGGGAATACACAGTAAACCAAAGCTAAGCATGAGTAAGACCCTCTTAAATTGAAATAAAGTTGTCTGCATTGTGAATGCTCAAATAAGTTATTTTAGAATCCTGCTCCAGCTGAATCAACCTCACTTTCCCATCTAGATGAGGCCCCTGTTTCAAAGGTGCTTTTTCAAGGTAGTTTTGTGTGTTGGTAAAAATTCTGATAAGCGGTTCTGAGGCAATCACAGGCCATGAGATACTTTGGGGAAAAGGTCTGTTAAGTACACCCCCCTCAAAAAAAAAAAAAAAAAAAAAAAAAAAACTAACCTTTGAGTTCTGTTTAAAAGAAAAACAGTTTCTAAACTGTAGCTGAACCTCTTATCTGGTAAATCTCAGAATCCATTAAATGGCTTGGAAAATAGCAGTGCAGGGGAGGAAGGTGTTATAAATCATCTATAAAAAGAAATATAGACCCCCAAGTCCATCTCATCCACACTGGGCAGAGCACATACAAGTTTTTCTGGCTGTTGAGTAATGCCTTTTTTTTTTTACTTTTATACAGGCAATCACCACTGTATGCACTTTATCAATCCAGTATCACCAGAGGGGAGTTGCAAGGGAAGAGAGGGGGCAGAGGGAGAAAGAAAGAGCTGCCAGCACTGGGCTGCAGCTCAGCCAATGCTTGATTGCAGGTATAAACACTACACGCTGCATCAGCAAAGCTGTGGAGAGTGAGCCATAAACCTCCCAGGAGGGGCTTTACAGGGAAGGCTGACAATGCAAGTTCAGAGTCACTGTGTTATTTGGAGACATCCTGAGCAGCTAAAAATACATTGCAGACTTTAGGAAGAAAGCAAAGGGGAAATATCTTTCTCCTTCCAGTGCAAAGGGGTGGGGGCAAAGGAAGGAAAGAAAAGGTTATGAAAACCCCCATGGAAGGTGTAGCTTGGGGAAATCCAGCACGTGTGGAAGCAAGCAGGTAAACCACCTGTGCTGCCAGTTGTAACAGTGAGATCCTGATGCTTGAAATGACTTTAAATGCAGGAAAGATTGTAGCCAGGGGCTTCCTCTAATCCTCATTGTACTATCACCTTTAATAACTTGTCTCTGCCTGAGCAGATCCAGGGCTCACATAGCAGCTATTAAAACTAAATTGCCCTCATTAATAGAATTTCCACATTCTTTCTGTGCATGTATCCCAGTGTCCTCTATCAACAAACACTGAGCTTTAGCACAGGAGCTGACAGCAGGAAAATATCCCCATTTTATGTGGTGTGACAGATGCAAAGGACTCATGAAGTTGGGGCTTGAACATGTCATCTAGAACTGTCCAGTCTAAGACCTCAATCTCTCTGGGAACTCAGGTGAGGACTCAGAAGAGTGGTGGTTTTTCATGTCACCTGAATGAGAAGTACTCTGCTCAGCAGAGAGGTGCTCTGCTCAGTAAAGGCAGGGGAGATGTCACAGGTGGCATTTCATATTCAGGGTGTGTGAATACCTCAGAATGTAACTGTGAGAATAGACCTTGATTATACCTATCAAGTGAGATTATGTAAATTCAGACTAAATTATCTGCATTATTTTGAACAGCTCTATGATGGAGGACGAAAGTACTGAATAGGCTACAAACATAACCAAGTAAATGGTGTTGGTAATTCCCCTGAGCAGAGATTCTGCAATGCTATAACTGCTACAGAGGGATGAACTGCAATCTTGATATAAAATGTAATTCAGAATGCGGCTCATGTTGGAACATTGTCCTGGAAATAAGTTCAGAGCTGTTCTGAGTGCCAGGAGGAGTTGCTGTCTCTGCCATAGATGTTATGCGACCCTGAATAAATTACTCAGACTTCCATTTTATCAGCCTGTGCCATAAGGATGACACACATCTCAAAGGTGTTTAAAGAATTAACTCCTTCATGTTTGTAAAATGGTTTGTGAGCCCTCTCCAGGCGGTGCTGTGAAGGGCAGACTGCAGACGCTGTGGCTTTCAGATTCTAAATATGATAAGGAAAGCTCCGGCAGGAATGTGCTGCTGGAAAACTTAATGCAGCTGTTAATCTCCAAAGGCTCTGATTTGCAGAATGAAGTCCAGAATGTGCAAACAGTTGGGTTGTGAATAAAAATGACCTTTTACACACATTCTCAAGCCTTCTTTACTGAAAACTATGGAGCATCACAGACACTTTGAGTACAAAAAAAATAATGTTCTCACATGGCCAGCAGGCCACTCTACCAAGTTGCCAGGCCCAGAAATGAGGCAAAAGGAATTCTAATAAAGTGAAAAGAAGACTAACTGACAAGCAGGACCCAGATTTTGGGGTGTAGACATCTCTGCATGACAAGACCGGGATGCGTTTGCAGAGGAATCAAGTGTAAGAGCAAGCACAAGGTGAGAGGCCTGCATTTGCAGAAGCAATAAATTTAATGAAGATCCAAACTGACAATCTGAATACATATCTAGCTTTGTCTTTTCTCCTTTCTGCCTGTATCATTTCCTTGGGGGAAATTTCAGTTCTTGTTCACCTCTGTTGTGATTCCCTTGAAGTCTCAGCTGTTCCAGGGAAAGTAAATAGGGTTTAAAATTAATTATCAATTAAAATGAGGTTAATCAGCACTGGGCTTGTCATCTATTATCCTTGTAAGTGAGACAATCCTGTCCTCCTGCAAAACCCCTACAAGGAACAAGGCCAATAAGACTCAGCAACAAAGCCTGGTCCCTCGTGACCTTTGCTATGTTTAGGAAGAACAGCTAAAATAAGCTCTAATCCTCAGCCAGGCCAAACACTGCTGAGAACAACTACCTTTAACCCTTTTGGTGCCCTGTGTGTGTGAAGTGCCTGGACAGCAGGACGTGTTTATTATCCCAAACTGCTTGTTGCTATGTCAGTTATTACGAATTCCCTGGATATGGCCTTCTACCATCCAAGCAGGGAAGCATTTAACTTCTCCAAAACCTTTGCCACTCCACCAGAACATGTCATACTCCGGGTTTTTTTGGTTCTAATGGGATGTACTGTCTTACACAGTCATTTACACAAGGCCTTTGTTTCAAAGGCCTTCCAGGGCCTTGATGTGGTGATGTCCCCATTCACCCACACAGGACTACACAGACAACTTGCAGGAAATCCTGGCTCTGAATACACTCACCTGTAATATTAAATAGTTAGAGAAGAAAGAAATCTCACCACTGACACATGGAATCTAAGAAACAGAACACTTCCCCAGGCACAAAACAGATATAGATCATGCCTGAGCTCTGGCTTGTGTGAATGACTTAGCTGTCTTTATATCCAAGAAATCTGCTAAGGAACCACCAAATTTTTACTTCCCATATCCATAAAGTGGGAAAGCATGTAACAAGACTAAAAAAAAAAAATTTCATTAGAGAGAAAATACCTCTGAATGCAGGATACACCTGCATCTCAGGTTTCACATTTACACATATTTCTGTTAACCTGGGGGTAGGCACAGATGTGTGATAGAACATGTAGTGCCAGTGCTGCTCCAGAAGCATCCTTGTCTAATAATCCCTGTGAGACCCCCAAGGTTTTCCTAGAATTGTACTGCTGCTACAAACATGGAGAAGGAGACTTCTGGAGGCACAAGTGAGAATGGAGCTCAAATCCTACTGACTTGAAATGAAAACACAAGCACTTTGCTCCCCTTTGTATCTTTAAATTCTCCCAGAATCAGTTTTAGACTTTGGACTTTTAACACTGGATTAGAAAACAACACTCATTTTTCTGAATCTAGGCATTGCCTGCTCTTCCTTGAGTTCCAAATCAAACAGAACAGAAAGGTATTTATCCCGTCTTTAGTATCTCTTTGACCTCTATTTTCATCTGGGTTTTTTCTGTTCCTATTTTAGAATAATTCAGTAGTGAGCATGTGTGTGCAGGCGCTAAACTTTACTCTCAAAATACGTATTTTTTTAAAAAAACAACTAACCACAAGTACAATTTGTTTCAATCTGCTTCTGCAAGTTGTTAAGGGGGAAGCTCAGCTGGTGCTGCCCTAATGGTCTTTATGCAAAGAGTTTCCTGCCAAGAAATGTCACAGAGCTCCAGCCTTTGCCTTTGCTAAGGCTTGCTGTGGCTCTAGAAATAAATGGAGTTGATCTGTCTGATCTGGAGAACAGCATAACAGAGGATGCAAAAGCAAGGGATCCCAAGACTGGAAAGTCCATGCAAAGCTGGAGGTGGCTCCTGTTTGTGGACAGGAGATGCTACAGAGAAGCCCTGAAGAACGTGAGAGTCCATGAGGGAGGGTACCCACGGGTATGGAATCAATGAACAGGATGGGAAAGTTCTCTGGGTTCCTTCAGTACAGTCCTCTGACCATTATGCAAAGGTGGAAAAGACAGAACAGAGAGAAAGCAAATATGGTTGTGGTGAGGCTTCATGTGAGAACCAAACCTGTGCAAAACTTCATGTGAAAACGTTTGCCTGCCGCAATTTATTTGACATAGATATCCACATATAACTATTGTGAAAAAGTCTTCCCGTTTGGCTATTTTTTTTAAGAGCAAACTTGTACTTAAGAGAAACCTTGGTATGATAGCCTAGGGTTACACAGTATGAAAGAATTAGACTTTATGGGGATTTACAGCAAAGAAATTCTGAAGAGCCCAGGACAACAGCATTAATGGCTTCCCACAGGCAGGTTACTCAAGTATCAGATTCCCATCTAACCCCAGCTGAGGGGTAGGTTTTGCCTGGGCCTCTGTGAAACACATAAAGTAGGTTGTTCCATGAATTTCTGCTGAAGATCCTCTATTTTCGCAACTCTTTCAGTGAGTAGCTGCCACCACAGGCAGTGGCCTCACCTGGCTGTCTCACTGGAGCCAGAGATGGACACTGGTTCTTTTAAAAAGTTAATTTAGTATTTCTGTTTTAGAACAATGAGGTGTGGAAATAGGTCCACATTGGAGCATAGTCTGCTCAATATCAGCAAACAGACATTCATTTCCTTCAGGGCACCCCAAAGTGAACCTTAAAATCTGCCTTCACAGGCAGAACCATGTAAGCCCCTTCTAAAGATCTCAGCTAAATGCCACTGATCTGGGAACCACGAGGGCTGGGAGGCAGATGTGCACTCTTGGAATCCCACTGCGACTTGGATTTCTGTATCCAGTTACTGTCTCAATAAAGACATTTGTAAAATGAAGCTGTCTTCACCCTCCCCCTTCCCTCTTGCTGCATTACTGGTATCTATTTTTGGTTGGGCTTTTTTTAAGTGTTCCACTTCGAACATTTCGCTGTGTTCTTTGCCACAGTGCTCGAGACCTCTGTGCTCAGGATGCAGTGGCGTGGTCCTGACTGCTTCCACTGAAAGCTGGATTTAGAAAGGGTTCTCCTCGACTTACAAATTCCACGCTTTTCAGTTTTAGTAAACTGAGTAAATGCAGGGAAGAAAACTCCTGCTGACCTGGCTGCTTTTATTTTGTGTAATCTTTTGTACAGACCAAATATTGTATTGCTTTATTTATTCTAGTTCAGTTAAAATGGTAGCACTCCTGCCCTCCTACACATGTGTACGTGGACACAGATCTATTTCCATTGGTATAAGGCTGAAAAATTACACCCACAACTGTTCCTGAAGAGAAACAGAAGCAGTCTGTAACACAGTAACACCTACAGTGCAGACCGGACACAGTATGAGTAATTTATAAGGAAAATCCGCACCCTTATCAATCAGTTTTATCTGTAGAAAAGCTCCACGCAGACAAAGCCCAGAGAGCACAGCAGAGCTGAGGGACCCCACTGGGCTGCCCCTCCACTGACCCTGGATCTCTGTGGGCTGTGGCTGGGATGAGGCACGGAATGCCCTCTAGTGATGCCACGTTCCTATCTTTGGAAACACATTTTTGCTTCCTGCCTGGCTTTTGAGGTCTCTGGACAAAAGAGCAGCTTGTAGCCTCAGCAAGGCAGAAGAGTTCAAAGCATGAGGGAGGACACCACCACCTCCTCAGCCTTGGGAACAAGAGGCACTGTGCACACGTCACCTGGCTGCTGCACATCCTGCTTCTCTGACAGAGTTGGCAGGCTGCAGGAGCCTCACACAGAGCACCCCTCAGAAGGAATATTTCTGTAACAGCTACTTAACAGGAAGGAGGGAGACTGAGGGAAGGGTGGCCTGTCATCTGACCGTCTCTGCCACAGCCTTCTCTGGGAAGGTGGATTTTAAAGATGGGACTCTAATGGGCAAGAATGGAAGAGCAGGAGAATTAGGCAAATGTAAGAAGGTTGTGGATGATGTTACAAGAGAGAGGAAGCAGTGATCCAGTGCTTGAGGGGTCAGTGGAACACAGGATCTAACCCCAAATCTGCCTTAATCTTTGGGGAACAAACATACATGAGGCTGTAATTTCTACCTGTTTAGCACACCTCTAACTTCCATTAGACAGGTGACATTTCCAAGCACAGAAACCTGCCAATCTAAGGTCTTGGGTCATGTAGAAACCCATTTTCATGCTTCTCATGAACCCTATGACCAGAGCCTCCACCTGAGCCAGGAAAAGCAGCAGCAGTTAGGACAAGGCTCTCATCATCCTGCAGCACAGAACACAAGTGACATTGGTACACTATGGAGAGTGAGTAGCAAGCATTACCCAGATACTTTCTGCAGCACACTGACATCTGTGAGGATGTCCCAGCAGCTAGGCAGGTATCCTTCAGCAGACTCCCCCAAGGATACTCAGGCACTCCCAAACTGAGCTGTGGCTGTCAGTACCAACTTCAGTAAATCCTAATTTCTTCTAATTGTTAAGGCTCACGGGGCACTTGCCATACTGGAAGTGTGGGAAGCCTGGCCAAATTAGAGGCAGCCATACCTATTTTTATTTTCAGCTGAACACCCTTTCCAAGAGGTTTTAGAATGGCTTAGAAGAGCCAGGGCCAAAGGGGATGGGGCATGCCCTTGTCTGGCTGGCGCAGCTCCATGGCAATTACTGGATTCCACGAGAGGTCAGTGACAATCTGTGCCCTGTGCCAGGACGCAGCCGCGCGCCCGCTGCCCCCGCTTTGGCACCAGGAGAAGGATGGTTGTGCCAGGCACAGAGCAGAAGATGACTTCCTGAAAGGTGAGCTGCAGCCAAGTGTCCAGCTGCACTGCCTTCAAAATGCATGGAAAACACGGAGCATTGCAAAAGCGCTGTGGAGGATGGCAATTAAAGCTCATCTACACACTAACTAGGATTAAGTTGGTTTTAAGATACTATGGCCAAAGAAGATGTGTATGTGCAGTGAAATAATTGTCAGAATAAATGTCAAAATAGATTTTTGTTAATTTAGTTCGAAGTGCAAGTAGACAAGCCCTTGTTTTTTGAAACACAGTAGAAGGAACAAATAAAATTTGTCTTCAATTAAGATAAGAGGTAAGTATTTTGATGTGCTCAGGATCCTACTAAACTAGAAGGATTTGATGGATCTGAAATCCATCAAACAGAATCTCTTACATCATACAAATAAAGACAAAAATCTTGGTGACATCCATCATCTTCTTTTGAAATGTCAAGCAAGAGCACAAGACTGATAGCCCAGCAACACTGCTGCTGCTGTCAGCAACTCCTTTAATCAATGGAGATGTTAATCCTAATAATGTCCTGGACTCCATTTAATTTTGATTACATCATTGTTTTTCCTCAGTCAAATTGTGCACTGCTCAGGTTTACAAATAAGTATTTTGTGTTTGATATTGTCTTTCTTCCACCTTGAATCTTCTTCTGCCATTTACACTTTTGCTTGGCTTGTAAATTATGTGGCTGAGATTTGAGAAGCTGAAGCTGCGTCTGTTCTGACACCGAAGATCCAACAGTACATTTAATTTTCAATACCCACCCGCCCCAGACTGCTGGTTAAGATTCTGCCCATGGATAATGTTCACAGCATGGCAGCTCCATCATCACCTTCTTTCCCCTAGACATTGGTGCATTTCAGTGACAGTATTAAGTACGAAATACTTCTATTCTTGACACATCTTCTCTTCTTGCTCTTTTAGGTCTAAAATTTACATAGCTTCTTTACTTTAACACTAATAACCAAGCTGAACTGCAGTGCAAACCAAGAGGGAAAATAGCTCTAGTCCTTGTATAATAAGAAAAAAATAAATTATTTGGTATCTTAGCTGTTCAGCAGCCTATATGAAAGCAAATATAACAATGTCCCTCATTATTTGAAGCACAGTAGGCAATTCCTTTCAGAAGACAAATGGCGAGTTATTGCTAGAGAAATGATAACTATTCTTTAAGGGTCAGCAGCTCTTCTAGGACCCTGTCCAGACCTCTCTACCTGCCATGAAATGGATTTTAAAACAGAAGATATAAAAATCCAGTCATTTTTCTGGCTTGTATGAGTAAATTTATCTACATAAAACAAACAGATATGCTAAATACAAGCTGAATGTGGCCGGAAGGGATGAAAACACAGAAAAAACTAAAATAAGAACAAATGGGAAAACTAGCAACTACAGCATTTAAAATAGCTCCTGTGGTGATTGCAAGGCTTGAAAACCACTTGAATACAGCCAGCATGTTTATCACCTCTGAAGAAGCAATCTTATGAAACAGGCCGGGTAGGTTTTTAATAGCAGATTGCTGAGTGGTTTAAATATCAGTACAGTAATTAAAAGTCCAGTTGTTCTATATAGGAGCAGATTAAGAGCATTTCCATACTTACTGCTTTGTTTCTAAAGCCAGAAGAATGACAACACCATCAAAACCAGGTGCTGTTGCAACAACCTTCCCAGATTTCACTTGGACTTAAAAATTTATATCTGTTTATGTTAATATTATGTTAATAATTTCTCAGTTTTGCTAAAGACACATAAAATTTATATGTGATTTCCCAATACACAAGAATGTGTGGAAGTGGTCCCAAGGCTGAAATTCTGTCTAATTGCCTTTGCGGCAGAGTTCATCCTTCTTACTCAGGTCCTATAACTAATTTATTACGTGTCTTATGTCTAAGCTTGTCAGCACTTTAATTATATCCTAGAGAACCAGCTCATCTGTCCTGGCAAACCACTGCTGTGTGTGCTGCTGGTACTGGGACATGGAACACTTGTAGCTTACAGTATAAAATCAGCAAGGCCAGGGGAAACGAGCTCAGGATGGGCTGCAGCCTCCTGTGAGCTGGGGCTGTGCCACCCAAACCGAGCAGGAGCTCCGGACTCTGCAGCCCCCTCCAGCATTCTGGAGTAACCATGGACCTTCAGCTTAGGCAATGGCTCAGCCAGCCAGGAAAACTCAGCCCTGGCCCTCACCCTGAGCACTGCATTCAACAAGTTTAAAACATTTGGGATCACCAGACCTCGTGTGGTTGGGGCAGAAAGAGGGACTTGAGAAGGACTCTGCAAGGGCAAGCAGTGACAGGACAATGGGGATTGGCTTTAAGCTGCCAGAGAGTAAATTTAGATGGGATATTGGGAAGGAATTGTTCCCTGGGAGGGTGGGGAGGCCCTGGCACAGGGTGCCCAGAGAAGCTGTGGCTGCCCCTGGATCCCTGGCAGTGCCCAAGACCAGGCTGGATGGGGCTTGGACCAGCCTGGGACAGTGGAAAGTAGCCCTGCCCATGGCAGGGAGTGGAATGAGATGAGCTTTAAGCTCCCTTCCGTCCCAAACCATTCCATGACAGTTTGAGTCTGGCATATTCCTTCGAGCATCTTTATCTGACCTTTTAGTATCAGACAGTTATATTTCAGCCACTCACCTTAGATTTGATCGTAATAACTTGTATTTGCTTAAAGCTTGTAGTTTTGGTTCATAACAAAGGGCAGCTTTGGGATCTGGAGAACGACTACAAGGCAACTTCATTTGAACAAAGTTAAATTTTCAGTGTCTTCAACAGCATGGTTTAAATCATAAATGTCATTTTGAAGAATTATTCTTGTTTGTTTTGTTTCAGCTTTTCAGCAGATAATATTTTACTTCACTTTTGACGGTTTTGTACTATATGCAGAGAGAGGGTCAATTTGTTCATTACAGTTTCGTTTATATTAGACAGAGTAGAGCACTCAGTCCAGGGCAGCACTACTTAAATTATTGCTAAATATATTATCTCCTACACACCTTGTCTTTTAAGCATGTGGTAATTTAGTTTCTAACAGTGTCATGTCACTGCTGCTATAGACTTGTCCATTTTCAGAATAAACAGACCCACACTGCTTAAAAAGCTGCACCCACACATTTTCTTTCGTCTCTTCCATAGAAGTACTGAGAGTGTAGACAGGATCTGTACATTTGGGTTTGGATGATGTGACCTGCTGGGAAAAAAGAAAGTGGGTATTCCTCCTTCGTGTGGAATTGTCTAAGCAGGCACATGCATGCAGTAACAGACACAAGGATGTGCTTTGTCACAGAAACTTGTACACACAGCAGCACTGGAACTTCGAACAGCTCTCACAGCCTGAGAGTGGCTTCGAGAAAGCAGTTCTGGAGAGCTCAGTGTCTGTGCCAATAAAGCCACTGGTTGAGCTGGCCTTTTTAATGCTTTGTGTGCCTTGGAACACGCTTTTACTGCATGCAGGAGTGTATCTTTGAAGGCAGCAAAGCTTTTGGATTGGCACAGTTACAGTGCTGGGTGAATTGTAACATCCTGGAAAATCCCTTTTAAATGCCAGACTAGGACTTGGATCATATCCAAGCATTTGCAGCAGGCACAGCACAACAGCTTTTGGAATTTAGCAGACACTTAAAACAGTACAGACACGTTCAGTAAAGCTAAGAGCACTTGAAGTTGAGCAGCACAAAATAACCCAGGACACTGGATTAACTGGAGTAAGATTCCTATGGGGAAATGACGTGCTTGCTGCTGGGTGAGCAGGGGAGGGGGAGATTGCCCAGGGAGCTGAGCCTCAGGTTCATGATAAACACACTTACAGCAGTATCAGTTCTTCCACGGTGGCTGAACAGGGACTTCTAGGAAGACTCCTTAACTAGCAGACATTCCAGCTGTTTGCAGGGACTAATGCCCCAAGAATCCCAAGTGCTAATTGATAATGAGAGCAGATCCCATGCCCTCCTTTCTGGCTGCTGTCAGATGGCTGCTCACAGAGGAGCTGCTTCAGCTTCAGGCTGCCAGCTGGTAGGAAACTTTGGGATGATCCATTCCCATCAGGCACGGCCTGAGCAGGCACTCCTACAGCTATGAACTCATTTGGGATCTTCCCCAAAATCAATAAGCCTGTAGCTAAACCTATAGCAACAGATCTGCAGATCCCTAAACCACATCTGGCTGGCTATAAGCAGCAATAAAACTTCAAGCCAAGTCCCTCAATTACTTTCCTGAAGTTAGCCTATTTACAGAAACTGAAATTAAAATTAATCCTATTTTATATTATATTTCTGGTTTCTGCAAGTCAATGGCCAAATTGTGAGCAATGCAAAGCAAGCTCAGTTTTTAGTTATATACTTTAAAGCAGTCTCTGCCTTAGGAATGCCTCACCCTTGCTGTTACACGCTGTGTTAAGCCATCGTTAACTGCCTCAGTGCTTTAAAGGGATATTGTCTGGTGCACTTGGGCAACACTGGCAGGTTTTACTCGTGTCTTGCATGCAGTTTTATAAGAATTTCTGAAACTGAGTGTTTGAAGAATTCTTTCTAAGTGCTAAGGTATGGGTTTGTATCAAATAGTGAGTCCGAAGTTACAGGACTGTACAGCCATGCTTATTGCAAGGCCAGTTAAGTGGTAAGAATGGCTGCTCTGGTTTCAGACTCCTTCCTGACATTCTGGTGTCCCCTCTAGTTAATATCGTTCCACCTTGCAAAGATAACATCCAGCAGTACCCATGTCCTTTACTCTTCTTTCCACCACCTACTCCCCAGTGGATACCATAGTATGTTTAGACACATGCCAATCACTTCTCACGGGTTCCTTTTGTGACCTTTTGGACACTACAGAAGGTTTTCTAAGCGATTAGAGGAAAACTTGCATTTATTCTCATCTATGATTAGACTGAGAAATGCTACCAAAGCCTAGAAATAGTTTGGTGAATTTGCTTCCCTAGATCATAGATTTTTGGTGAACTGAGCCCTTCTCTTGCTTACAACTTTAGTATAGCTATAGGGGTACTGTTGCTTCTGCTTACCTGAGATACTGCCAAAAAGCCAGACTGCTTTAAGCCAGGCTGCACAAACTAAAGGAAATGAGGAAGCCACAAACTCTTTTGTGTTTTGAATTCTGAGATCTTCACTTAATACTTTTTCACAAGTAGTAGATCAGTAGTTATAAAGCCTCAGTGGTTTGTGATATTGGTACACAAACATATTTTTAAAACATGTATTTCATCATCTGTGATAAAGTAATCCAAGAGTAACACTACAGAAAAAATGAAAGGACACTTCTGTGTTCCCAGAAGATTTATACAAACTGTCTATGGAAACTCTAGTATGATGCTGGATTGTATTTAATGAAGTGTTAACTGATTTGGGGTTGTCTCTTATGCAACTCTCACGTCCCTAAAAGGCTAAAATTCCAGTGTTTCTGCAGCATGTAAGGGAAAGGGAAAAGCAAGTGTAGATGAGCAACCGATGACAAATTGAGCAGTGTAAACCATTTTTTTACTGTGCTATAAAAAATTAAAAGTTCAGAATCATCATCTCAGCAGGAACAAATCTGGTTTTCCCCAGCTCCTGAGAAAGGTTGGTTTCCTACAGAACTCCAGAATGGCCCTATGCTGCTGGGACAGCGAGGTGCTGTGGTCCTATAAAAGTGATAACCAATGGCCAAGACATAACATAAAATGTACTGAATATAAGGAAAAGACCGTGAGCTGGGAAATCAACCTAACGAGGCAGAGCCATGCTGTGTTGGTAGGAAAACAGCTGCTTTTTATGCACAAGGCAGGAACTGAAGGCCGCAAATGCACGTGTCAAACCTCCATTTGCTGTGATACATCCCTGTGCCCATTTGCAACTTGAATTTCTGTGGCATTTCTGACTACACAGGTGCCAAAACTCTGGCAGTGTAAAAGAGAGAGTAGGCAGAGCAATAGGGCTGTAATATATGGGTTGAATAAGAAACAAATGCCAGGCTTATGGGAAATCTTAGGTCACAGAATATTAAAATAAACATTCGATGTGGCAGTACACCTGTTCTCTTTCCCCCTGGCCCAGGTACAATGTTCCAGGGTGTCCCAGCTGTTCTGCTACAGCTTCTGCTCATTGGGAAGACATTTTTTGAATCAAATATTTACACAGACTGCTCAATATTTCCTTAGAGGAAATGGGAAGCTTGAAGTCCACCAGAGTGTTACAAAGAAAATGCTTTATTTTGGCCTGTACATTGTACTTGACACGTAACCACATGAAAACTCATCTACTGTAATAATGATTGTCCCAGTGATTTACTTATCTTTGCACGGACATTACAAGCTCCATAGCTTTTATCCACAAATTTTGAAAGCTTATGGTCTATTTTTTCCAGGTCATTAATAAATTTAGGATGTCGGCCTCAACAGCAAACCCTGGAATACTCAATTATTATTTTTGTTTCACTGCAAGGTGCAGCCATTTTTAACAACTATTTTCCTTGATGCTGCAATTTGTAATAAAACCACACAATTAATCTCCTGTTCTAAATGCTATCATATAGGTGTTATCTTTGTGTCAAAACAGTGGATATTCCAGACAATGTGTAAATGCATATTACAGAGTCCTCCTCAGTATTTGTTGAGGTTTTGGCTCCAAGAGGTCATCTGAAGATGTGCTCACAAAAAAATACTTCTGGTTAAACTTGGCAATCATTTAAGATAAAGAAAACCCTGATATACTGGAAGTTTTATCTAGAAAGGGAGGAGTAGCAGGAAATTTTCAGTGGAGAATAATATATTGAGTGGTCTGCTGTAACATTCTTACCTCAGAGAGTCTTGAGGGCTGTGGTTAGAAATAGGATGTTTGCCATTGCTTACGTGACATGAAAACTCTAACCAGCTCTCGGGGCTGCTGAACATTCCCTCCAAAACACATGAGGGAGCCCTGAACTGAGTGTTCCAGGGGTCAGACCATGTTGCCAAGTCAGAATTATGTCCATGGAAGGGACAACCTCCCAGACTGGCCATCTCTCTTGGGTTTACGCCACTATGCAGCCAGTTGACAAAATTACTTTATGGAGCTTGGGCCCTAAATTGAAAGCCTCTACTTTTGAACTAAGATTGAAAAAAAGCTTCCAGAGTTTTTTCCTTTCCCTCCTAAGGAGGATTTTTAGGTCTTGACTAGCATATACAAACAAAAATGATTGATGAGAATATTCATCCTCTGCTGCTTGTTTCATTTAGTAAGCACTTGGGAATCAGAGAAAAAATGTAAACCCAAACCAATTCCTAATATTTCATATGTGAGAGGAAAATCTTTCTGTAAAATACCCTGATAGTCCTATAAAAATGTTGTATCTAGAAAATCACAGCAGCTCTTTGGGAAGGGGATTTGCTGTTGAGCTGACTGACTTCCCAAATCCTTCCTCAGAATGCATGATTCTTATCTGTAAGCCCTCAGTCAGAACCCGGAGATACTCTGACGACTCATTCTGTATCCAGCACAGCACTAGGAGGACATCCCCAAGGTGTATCACCGAGCACCCTGGGGCTGCTGATGGCAGAGGTTGGCACAAGCTGACACACAGCATTTCCCTTCTCTTTACCCAAATCACTAAGGAAAGGATTCCCACTGGGAAACTCTTGATACCATGAAGACATAAGTAAAAGGTCTATTTTTATGACCAAAAATTCAATTTATTTCTCTTAAGCCCCATCATCCTAAGCTGTTAATGCCTCTCCAAATACAGGTGCTCTATAACTGCCCACTCACACAGAGGAGCAGCACCTAAGGTAGTTCTTGTGATGGACAGCGTTAACTGTCTCAGCAATGGGATGAAATTAAAACTTATTTGTGCCAAATACTGTGTCATTCTCAAAGATGCAATCCTGTTTACTCTTACTGCACTGGCAGCCAAGCTCTGACTGCCCCAGATGGAGCAGATTAATTCTGATGCACTCCTTCTCTCTGAATGTCATCCACTGCTTGTGGCTCTGTAGCCCAAAAGCTTCACTTCTAACTCCACGAAGTGTCAGAAATCATGGTATTTATTAAGTCTCATTCTACATTTGATATTGGTGATAGCTTATAGAGTAGGGTTGTATATGTTACAAGGTCAAAGTGAATCATAAAACAACACACTAAGGCTGGCTGTGCCCTTCTTAAATCAGCTGTCATGGAGGGAAAGTGTCTCCCAGAAGGGAAGAGCAAACCAAGTGCAGGGAAGGCAGAGCTGGAAAGACCACTGCAAAACAAGCCTATTCCATTTTCCCTTCAGAGGCCTCCCATCTGGAACAGTGCGGGAAGAGGAGCAGTTCCTATTGTCTGTGGCCCATGGCTGGCAGCACTGTGCCATCTGCTGATCCACGCAGCTGTGTTGGAGCCTTGAAGGTAAGCAGCCATCCATCTCTGCCCACAGCCTGCTCTGATTTCAGCACTGCTGCAGGAGACTCTGAAACACAGGGTCTGCTCAGCTCTGCTACACTCCAGCTGGAGCCAAAGCCAAAACCGCGGGATACCAAAGCGCAGCTGACCATTGCGTTCGTTTCTTGGATCTCTGTCAAAAAGCTGTTCCCCAGAATTACAGCTTGAACCGTGGCAAAGACAAAAACAGACAGTTTGCCCTAAAGTAGGTTCCTGCAACCAACAGCAAGTGGCTCATGATACAGGCCAGCAAACTGGTGCCCGAGGGCTGCCCGAGGAGCTCCCAGTCCAGCCCAGTTAACCCCTTCCCCCCGGGCAGGCAGCTCCTACATTTGTGCTGGGCAACTGCTCACCTCCCTCTCACAGAGCCAGCATTCTTCCAGGAATTCTGCCTGTGCCCGAGTACTGGGAAAGCATGTGGCAACTCCATTCGCTGCGTGTGGCCAGCTGTACAATTCCATTATGCAAATGACAATGTTGATAATTAAAAGTGTTTATCAAGTAACCACAGAGGAATGGGGCTCTCGTCCATGACCAAGCTGCACTCCTCGTCATGGTGGGACTATTTAATGTGCCTATCTGTTATCTTTGCTACAACTGCCTCAGGAGTTATCCAAGACACTGGCATACAGTCACTATTTGTCTAGGATGTGACTGACTTTCATGGGATATTGACAAAACAAAGGTGTCTGGCATTTGCAATTTGGCATTTAACACCTGGAAATTAGCTCTGAAAATTCAACCTATTTCCCCCTCCTTGTCTAAAAAAATTAATCTCTGAAATATGAGAAATTCAGCTAGAAAACAGAAGAGAAAATCTGGCCAGGTCATATGCAGAAAAGAAGCTTCTGTGGGCTGTGTTGTAATGCTGGTGTTTTCTCAGATCTGCTTCAAGAGAAAAAAAAACAAAAGCCCACAAAAAATCAGAGAGTATCCACTAACAATGTAAAGTTTAAAATGGAGGAAGAACTGAATGAAATACTAAGACAACTCTGAAACTGATTGATTTTCACATGGGAATGTATCACACCACAGATTTTTCACTCACAACCACTAAATGGACTTCAAGGGCAAAATGATGTGGAATTCATTTGAAAGTAACAATTGGAGAAAAAAAAAACGAAGTGAGTTCAGAAATTTTAGAGCAAAGAGACCAAAGCAGGTCGCCAAGCAGAGAAGTCCTGAGAGAGAGGGACCAGCTGGGGTCAGACTGGACAACTCGTATCCTGACCAGTGTCACCACTCGTTCAACCAGCCGAGAGACTTAGCCTTACACTGGAGTGACCCACACACCTTCAGAAGGAGGTGATGTTTTACCTCACATAACTATGAAGAACTAATTCCTGTTTCTTTGATTAGCCTCGAGGTTCCAGCTGGGATTCAACCAGCTGTTTCCTGAGGAATAAGACTGTAACATTGGAAGTGACTGCCAAGCACACCAAAAGGTTTTAAGAGTGTACAGCTTATTCTTTGTGACTTGGACTGCCAAAATTATTTCCTCAAAAACGTCTAAACCAATTAATAATTTGATGAAACCAAAGCAAATGTAATCTTTTGATGATCCTGATAGGACTTTTCAAGACAATTTTCCAGATATCCTGTCTCCCAGTTGGTAGCTCTGAAAAAATAACAAAGTTCTAAAAATTATTTTTATTGTAATGAAATCATTTTACTCATTTCTTGCTACAAATATGACACACTACTTCCTATATTCATTCTGAATTTTTTTAGGGGGTAAGAACAGTGCCATCAGCATAACAACAGTTCTGCAGTTCTGAAGTGAAGACAAAATGGCACAACTATTTGTTAATAGTTAGTAAGTTTACTGAAGGCACTGTGTGAGCTTGATATCTGATGCCTAAACTTGACAACATGGGTTCCATGGCTGGCAAAACACACCTGGTGATTATTCTTTACAGACACACTATGACTCTGAAATTTGATCCAAGGCAACTCTAAAGTTCTGTATGGTTCCCTGTTCCGTGGGGATCTTGGAGAGCTTCACTGGATAATACTACAAGGGCTGGGATTCCTCAAGCATAAGCAAGGTGGGAGAAAATGCAATTTTCATACATGTATAAAGATCCTTCACTAGTGCTGGCAGTTGTTAATTGCCACCTCTGTTATTTCCTCCCTCTCATTGGAAACCATGGTCCTCGATAGAATTTAGTCAGAATTTATTGTAAAATATTTTGAGGGGAGAAAGAGAAAAGGTGACAGAAAATGTTGCAGTCACTTGCCACTGTTAAAATGTGTCTTGCTGGCAGGTTCATTTGAAGAAAAAATATAATCTCCAGTAAAAGGTGATTTATCACAATGACACATCTCGACACCAAGCTCAGCAAGAGCCACTTAATACACACACAAAAATGAGAATGAGAGGCAGAACATAGAAGAGAATAAAACCCCTGCATTTCTGATCCCTTCAGAAATGACAGTCCTCTTTCCTCCACTCCCCACATAAAGGTAGCTTTCTCACCAGGCTCCCAGTCCAACCCTCTGGTGCATGATCTGAGTTGTTTTCATTGAAAGGGGCTTATTCTTACACTTGTTTTTTAGTAAGTTAAAAATATTTGTATCACACAAGAATTTTAAGAAAAAAATACCAAATATTTTCAAGGTTTAAGTTTTTAATTACATTGAAATGGTGACCTTGAGATTAGCTCTGTTGGTTAGAGAGAGCAAGGTGCTAATGACACCAGGGACATGGGTTTGGTCCCTGTATGGGCCGTTTACTTAAGAGCTGGACTCGAGGATCCTTGTGGGTACCTTCCAGCTCAGAATATTTGGTCATTCTGTCAAACATCTGGCTACCATTTTTCCCCCTAAGAAATTAATACTCTTAAATCAAAAGTTACTTTTTCATTTCATCAAAAAGCAATTTTTCTCGGGGAAAAAGGATAGAAAGCCTTTGGCAAGACATTTTTACTTAAACCAAATGAATTAGGAAGTCCTTACAAACGGGCTGGCTAACACTGCATCTGTCATGAGAGCAGTAACAGAATTTTGGTCTGTTCTGAGAGCACAAGCCTTGCTCTCCTGCGCAACAGCCAATTTTGCTGAGGTGTGAGCAGAGGAGGAGCAGACCCAGCTGAAAGGGTCTGACAGGATACAGGGCTCTGCTCTCCCTGGAACACTGGCTGCAGGTCACGCTGCCCCTGTCCAAAGGCAGCGAGGTAATGAGGTACAGGAATTACTGACTTTGCCCCTCCTCAGCACCCCGCACACAGACAGAGGGTACAGCTCTCCCTTGTGACACTGCCTGGGCTCACAATGCTCACAAAAGGTGACATTCCTGGTTTAGAGGGCAGCACAGCTAATGCAATGTGTACCTCCCGATTATGTGACTTGCTCAGTCACAGACTGGACCATTAGAGTGCTAAAATGAACTACAAGTGTGAAATGAAAACACAGTCACAGCTCCTTTCCCCTCTCTGAAGGAATTCACTGCAATATTTTTCAATGTAAGATGAAAACTGGCCAGATGACAACTCTGATTTAAGTCATCAGGTAGTGTCAAGACTTCTTAAGAAGAAAAAAAAGAGGAAAAAAACCACAGGTGCAGCACTTAGAAGCTCAGCATCTTGCCAGCTAAAGAATTCCCTAGTATCCAAATATCTGCTAAAGAATGGCTCCATTCACTCACCTGCAGCACAGTCCTTACAACAAGGCCACTTATTCAGTCTTGTGCCCTAAGCAAAATCCTACAAAGGCAGGCAGTTTTATTTGGCATTGGTGGCTGTGGGTACCAGTGTGTCTTGCTTTTAAATTAGCTCAGGTGTGGTTTAAACAGTAGAAATAAGGGATGTTGAGGAATTTCAGAAAGCCTGAGGATGCAGTTCCCTTCAGAGATCATATTTGAAGATGTTATATTCAAGAGCATTTCCTAAAAAAGAATTCCTCAATAGGCACAAACTCTATTACAAGTTGCATTGGGATAAAATTACAGCAATATCACTACTTTGAAAGTTCTTCTCAATTTAAATCACCAAAAAGACAGAAATTTAAGCAGCTTGGTTCCAGATTTTCACTTCTGTCCAGAAAAATCTGGGGAAAGAATAAAAATAGCAGCAAAGCTATGCAGCGAACACTGTCTTTGTCTACTACTCTAGTACAAAACAACAGAACCAGTAATAAGCAATCAGAGCAGCAGAGTTTGTGGGAATAAGTAAAACAAGGCACATATGAAACGAGGAAATCAGTGAAGTGTCTGGAAACGCTGTTATTTCTTTTAATACAGTAATACAAATTTGTTTCTTCAATTGAATCATAAGTGACCAATAGAAAAATAAAGATCAATGAAGACTCTAATGGTAAGCAACTGAAAATGATTGCAGCTGCATCTTTTGCAGCCTTGTATACAAAATACCCAAAGAATTGCTCAACAGATGCAAAAATAAACAAACTAACAAATGATGAAACAGCTCCCTGGCTGGGCTTTGTCTGCCAAATCTCTGCCTGGAGAGGACTTTTATGTCCATGTAATGAACCCTCAAAATTATGGACTTACAAAGGAAACAGCTGCTTAGCCATAATGGTAATTACCCTGGTCAGACTGAGAGAACCCAACCTTGAGGCTGCAGCTCAGGGCACCCGACTGGTGCAACGCGGGACACAGAGCTGGGACTGAACTGGTGCCGCTGCTCACAGCTTGGCACTGACTCATCTGTGCCATTTGTCACAGGACAGGCTGAAAACCAGGACCAGGCCCTCCTAGGAATGACTAAAGGCTGAATGTGTTTGATACAGGCTGTGGGGCACCATCAGAAGGTGGTGGGATATCAGAAGTGATCTATTGTGGCCCAACTCACACATCCTATACAGATTGTGGCAGCTTTTAGCCTACACTGAGAGGTAATGGGGGCCAAGTCCGTCTTCCACTGCCTTCTGAAGGTGACCCCAAAACCCACACTGAGACAACATCTTCGGCTCCACAAGCAGAGAGGTACTCCCCAGTGCCTGCAGTATTACAGCTGAAATTATCATTATTGCTCTTCTGTCATCCCAATGGCCTGTGGACCTTGAAGCACCTCTGGGTGCACTGTTGTCCATCTCACGGATGAGCCTCCTTGCTCTCCACAGAAGGTGGCCCTGGCCCATCTGCTTCTGTAGCACCAGCTGTTTGAAGGGAGAACAGAGTGTGTCCTGTCCTAAGTACAGTATGTCCTCCTCCTCCAAACCTTAGAGTTGGGGCAAACCCTGATAAAAACCATTCAAGTGTCTTTCTCATTGTCATTTGGCAACCTGGGAGTGACCAAGCCTAGAAAGCAGGAATCTTGACTCTCAGTTTCCTATTCCAGCTATTAGAAAAAACCCACTGCTTCCCACAAGTACTATTTCCCATATTTATCTTGATTACCTATATGACCAGAAAGAGTCACAAATAAGACACTCCCTAAATTCTTCTGCCCATAGTATCCAGCAGATGGAATCTGAGATTCCCATTACCACAGATCCTATCCTGAATGGTGGAGACACCAAACTGAAATGGACAAGTGCTCTGGCTTGTACAGAGCTTATCATTTTGGTACACATTTACCTGAGATAAAATCATCAAGTATTTATTCAGCAGCTGACAAAGGGGACCTCTTGCTAACAACATCTGCCCTGTAATTCCATGCTGGCACAACAATTTTTTGGCTCAGAATCCGCAGTGCTAACTGCACAGCACCACCTTGGAAGTGCAGAAATGTTCGCACATAAACTACTCCTTCCAGCTAAAAGAGCACTCAGGCTGTAAAAGTTGCTCCAGTACTGCCATGCACAATAGGGTGCTTTTAAACATGTCATCTGCCAAATACATTTTCTGACAGAAAGTGATCTCTGGGATGATACTGGATCATTTCTGTATGAATGGAGTTAAGCATAGCTTGTAAGGGACCAGGACAGCAGAATTTCAAGAAGCAGACAACAGATTAGAGACAAGTGACAAGGCTGATCTCGGCAGCTGCAATTAACTGTCTTCCTTCAGTCTCTCCTGCACAGTTGTAAGAAGGGCCGCGTTTTCCTCCTGCTGATGAAGGTTGATTAGCAGTCAGGTGGGGAGAGGCTCTGGGGAAGGCATGACGCATTAATTAAATCACTTCTACCAGCTAAGTGATGACACTTTGATTTATAGCAGAGCTCATTCAACCAGACACTGGCATTTCCTGGGCACCAAGATGAGGAAAAGCCAAGCTGGGAAGCAGGTGGGAGAAGAGGAGATGTGCACATAAAGGAAAAAGAACAAATTGTGAAGTAAATACCTGCAACTGATGGACTATTTTTGAAAAAGAATGCTGCAGGAGCAGTGGCAATGACCATGAAACATGAGCTGAAAATTAGTTAATTTATGTTGCTTTTTCATTTAATCTGCATCTGTAAGAAAAGCTGCTTTAGGATAGAGTCTTGTAAAATTCTCTCAAACTAAACACAATACATATTATTATTTCATAAGGCACATTTCAACCTGACACACTCAGTTTGTGGCTCCAGACATGAGTCAGTGCTATCTTCAGGCACAAGAGCAGCAAGCTCAGAAAGAGAAGGTAGAAATCTCCAGAAGGCAGAGCAGGACAGTGATCCAGGGACCAGTTTCAGATGCTGTGCCCCAGCCCACTCCTGCTGCACCGTCTGACAAGACCGATGTCTCCTAAACACTGTGTTTCAATTTCTCTCTCTGCCAAAGGGCGATAATGTTATTTCATCAACCTTTGTAAAGGGTTACCTTTACCCAACTTAATCTACTTTGTTTAGGATTTTGACATTTGAAAAGGCTAACTTAAACAGCCTTCCTCTTAGAAAGCTTTTCTTTTGGTGACAAGTCTACATATTCCTCCTTGTAAACTCCGTGGTCAAAATCACAAACCTTCAGAAGAGAGAAAATATTTCTACAGCCCAGAATCAAAAATAGGTCAAAGCATGATTATCAGTACAGTAATATTTCACTCCCTTTTCTGAGTCAACCATACTTTGGTGATTCTTGACTTACTTTTTTCCTTGAAAGCCTAAGGCAGCATTTTAGAACAGTTAGTGCTTAAAATATTACACTTACTGTACAGGCCAGTGGTATTTTCTAGTAAGACACAACTTTGTATTCTTTAACAAAAAGGTTTGTTTGCTCACAATATTGTATAGAGTGAACATCCTTCTTTTATCTTTTTCTGAAGATATGCAAATATTTAGCAAGAATAATATTGGACCTCTTCGATCATATCAGGGTCAGCCTAATTCCATACACGAAGAGGTAAAATTTAAGGGAAAAAACCATACAATTAGGTTGACTCCAAGGCTGCATTCCTTTCAGTCTATATTACTATCTTTCTACGTAACCTGTGCTGCTGGAGCAGGCAGTGGCCTCAGACAGGACTAAAGCCACATCACAAGAGCTGCTTGTAAGAAGATTTAATAAAAAGTGAATTCTTATTCTCTAACCTTAACTAACAAGCAAACAAAGGAAAACACAAACAAACTCTCTCTACTCATATGGCTTCCCCAGCAGTGACCAGTGGCAAAAGTACTGCTCTTATTGTAAATCCGAATTCTGATCAGTAAAAGATCTCATGAGGTCCTTTGCTCGGCACATGCAGCATGTACATTTATCTCATGAACTTTGCTTATCTAAATTATATTTCTTCTTTCAGCTCGAAGCCTTGCTGTGTCTTCTATAAACAATTTCTAACTCTCAGTGCTTCATCTTGTTTAGAAGTGCGATTACTGTTACCCTTGATAGTATCTTGAACTTTCCTATCACACCCCTTAGGACCTCCAAGTGCTTTATGGCTAATTTACTGTGAGAGTCAGATGTGAGAAACCCTTTCCTGAAACAGCAGGAACAAAGAAATTTGGGTCATAAAGGAACTCCGTAGCAGACCAGTACATAAATCAGTGTTCAACCAATCACACTTGTCCTTGTTAATGTTGTATAATGTATTTGGCTTCTTTTGCATCATCAGCTCTTAATAACAAAGGACTTTATTTAATACTGAGCTTGGTAGGTAGCTAGGTGGGGGCAGGGAAAAAAGCTGGCTTGCTTTTAAATAGATCCACACGCATCTTCTTTTCATCATTAGAATAAATTTCCGGAGAGGTGAGCAAAGGTTTAGCTGCATGACTCTCATTAATGTTAACTTTATTTCAGTAATGAGGTGAAAGTACAATCACTGGAGCTAATATAATCAGAGTGATGAGACAAAAGTCTGCTGCCGTAAATACTGCTGAGGAAGATGACATTGACAATGCTGATAGGCAAGGAAAAATAGGTGTCAGGAGCAAAATGATGCAGTGAGGGTAAAGACCATGCCTTTAGGTAAAATAGTACAGCGGAAAACTGCCAGGAGCTGTTGCAGTGACGTGAACACCCTGACACTGGTCACAGGTCCGTCTGCAAGGGACTGAGCACGACAATCCTCAGCCTTACTGATTCACAGAAAAAACTGAGGAAGCAAGAGGCAAACAGCCCTGTGCCCCTAAAAGTCATTTAGGAAGGATAAGGAGAATTAAGTAGTAGTAAAAAAGGAATGTTGAGATAAAACAAAACAGCAGGTGTGGGAAATCAAAAGCTATTGTGACAGCCCCAGCATACAATCCCAGTAATATATTGCACCAGAAAGACCTCAGACAATGAAAAGTGAGGGCACCGTTGTGCCACTGCACTCCATTACTTTAGCTAATAGGATGATCTGAACTGAACAAGGTTGGGAAGATTTTTATAGTAATTAGCAAACCTGTTAGTGCCCATTTTTCTTCTGCACAACACATGAACAAAAGAAAAGCAGACGCAGCTATTAGGGGAAACTAACAGGAAGAAAAAGTGGGAAGACAGACAATGAGTTGGGTAACCCTGCAGAAATAAAAACAGTAATTACATTTTTTTATTACAAAACCAGTACACGAGGATTTTTAGCTTTGCAATAAAAAAATACACTGCAATACTCCAGTAAATATATAGCACGTAATCATCCACATCCAAGTACTACTAGTGGAGCAGGAACAGAGGAAACATAATGTATATATTCACTCCATATAATTCTTGCAACATCCAGTACCTCTGTAAGCAGCTCTGTATGACTTTATCCAGATACCACAAACATAGGGCTGGTTTTTTTTAAATCATGTGGAACTTAATGCGCTGCAAGCTGTTCGTACTGAATCCATGAATTTAACTTACAGCTACAAATGAAGTGCATTTATAATGACACAAACAAGACGTGCCCTTTTCACTTGATTTCAGTGTCTTACTGACCCTCTGGAGCAGAATTGCTCTGAATCTGCTGATGCCCAGCAGCAGATCTTGGTGTTAAGGACTCACGCTTTTTGGGGTAAGGCAAAGCATATTTGGGTTTGCCATCCTGGCTTGCTGCATTGTCCTAGTCATTGTTATTGCAGAAATCCAACCAGAGCCAGAAGAGCCCTGATCAATATGTCTTTGTTGTGTAGTCCTGAATTAACTACATCTCACTTTCCTTTGACAGCGACACAGATCACAGGCAGCTGCTGCTTCCCCTATGAGAAACACGAATTCTGGAAAGCATATTCATTATCTGGCTGTTAAAAGCAACGGAGCATGCAAGCCTCACCCTGCCTGGGCTACCTGAGACATCAACAGCTCCCTTTGATTAAGTGACTGCCAGCTAGTCACCTTCTCACTCTAACCTTGATGTGGCAGCACTGTGACAAGTGCATACAGTGTAACATCACAAAATGTTCACAAATAGATAGCTTAATTTGTTTTAATAGCCTGGTCCCTTGCAGCATTTCGGTGGCAAACTCTGGGTTTGAGGACAGAATATATCAGCTCTTTACATGAAAATTACCTGCAAGCCAGCTGGCAGGAAGCCAGGGAGAATCCTGATGAGGTCCAAAGCTCTCAGTCTTTACCCAGCTTACAGCACTTAATAAATTCCAAAGGAATTCCACCCACTCCCAACTGCACCATTTTTAAGTTGCAGAACTCGGGATCTGAAAAACTGACTTTATAAAAATTACAGCTTCTTAATACATCCCCTGTAGCTGAGTATTACTTGTGTACCAAAACCACCCTCAAACCTGAAGGCATTTCCATTTCATAATCAGAAACAACTAAGACACTATAGGTTGAAATTCGATTTTTATTTCGCTCGTCTTGCAGTCGCTGTCAGTCGCCAACTCCCACCATGTTTTCATGGGTCTGAGAACATCTGTGGAGTTTTTTTTTTTTTGGTAGCTGCTGGAGTAAGATAGTTATGTTGCTTTTACACAAGAAAGAAAAATTCAACCTCTATAATTCTAAAGAGGAATTCAGAACTCTGAAACTTCATTGGTCCATCTTCAGATGGTAAACAAGCACATTCTCACTTATTTTTAAATTTAATATGGTTTTAGGAGTGGACCTGGCATGCAATTACTGAATACTTAATGTCAGAACTCTCAAAATTCGACATTGCTGTTTGAGTTCATCTATCACCAGTAAATCATTTCACTTCCAACTGCCAAGCTTTTAGAAACAGGAATATACAAGGTACAGGGAAAACCCAGCCTGAATTCAAAAAATAGCAGGACAGGAAAAAAGCCTGTTGAGCACTGAGAACTAGTCCTCCCAGACGTCATTAAGCAAAGCAGGAGAACATTGTTGATATAGATATAGATATATTAAAAAAATTTACTTTTCAGCATAGGGCTGGGTTTCCATGCATGGAAATGAAGGTTCAATGCATGGAGATGAAGGTTCCATGAGCACAATTTACCTGGGCTCATTTAGAGATAACAACGAAATTTTAAGTACCTACTAAAGAAAAAAAGCTTAACTGAAGTTGGTGCTATTTTGGTATTATAAAAAGTTCTAAATATAAACTTATCACAGTAAAGATTCAGATCAGATAGCATGTACACCTTTCCATAAACCATTTATCTCCTGCAAGCAAGCCTCATCTGCTGCTGGCAGCAGGCTGGGATATTGGAACGAGGACAAATGCTTTCTTTAGCAACATAGGGGTTTTCAGTAACTTTCAAGTAGATTAAGAACTCCTGTGGCTGAAAAGGTAAATGTATGTTTATCAAAGCAAAATACATATATTTGAGATGCTTTTGCTCAGCAGGATCCAGGTCCAAGAGCTGAGTTTTTAGGGGCAAATGCAAAATAAATGGGAAAATTCATACTCTGATTCCCAGCCTGGCGGTTGGCACAGGTGTGGAGAAACACAAGTTTTCTCTCCTGAGACTTTGGATGGGTGTGCCTTTAACACAGACTGCAACCATGACAGTATGAAATTTTGCATAAATATACAAAGCAAAGGTGGACTGAGAATGGAAAGCCACAGGGAGCACCAGATTTATGTGGGAGTGAACAGAAACTGAGGAAGGGGGGGAAAAAGGGGAGGTGCCCCCTTTTATCAAAAGCAAGGAGGAGTGCTTTTCTTAAAAAAGCAACATTATCTCTAGGAGGGAGAATTCCCACTATCCTGTTTCAGCCTTCAGTAACTACAGCTGAGACAGAGCCAAGGCAAAGCAGGGGAGGGGAGAACAGACAGAGGGGCCTGAGGAAAGGAGAAAAGCAAAAGAGAAACCAAAGCATTCCCTGAGCTGAGAGGAGAAAAATGAAAGCAGGTTTAGGGGTGGCAGGAGGTTTCAAAGCAAATTCACATCAATGACGGGCTGAGCCCGTCCCGCAGGGCAGGGCCAGTTCTGAGCCCCACACGGAGGTTAACACTTAAATACATGTTAAAATACAGCCTTTTAACCAAACATGAACCCAGAGGGCTCGTTGGGCTGCAGGCAGCAAGGGGAAGTGTAAGCAAAGCTACAGCTGGGACAGGGACAAGGCAGCACTTCAGCGTGCCATGGCCGCCGCCTCCCTCAGCCTCACCTCGGCGCTCCCTGGTGAGCCATGGGCCGCTCCAGCCCCTGGCCGCCGTCCGGGCACGGTCATGGAACTCCGACAGCTACAGGACATCGTTCCGAGGGTGACACACACCTGTCTGACAGCCTCATCCTATGATGGGTTCGTCACAGCAGCCCCACGCGAGCCGGGTCATGGGGGCTGTGGGTGCATGACAGGAAAAAGGCAGGAAATGGACCTGGTGATGCGTGAGGGGAAAAAGGCAGGAAACGAGGCTGGGGATACATGAGGGGAAAAAAGGCGGGAAACAGGGCCGTGTGTGAAGGGGAAAAGGCAGGAAATGAGGCGAGGGGTGTGTGAGGGGGAAAAGGTGGGAAACAGGGCCAGAGGTGTGTGGGGGGAAAAAGGTGGGAAATGGGGCCAGAGGTGCGTGAGGAGAAAAAGGTGGAAATGGGGCCAGGGGTGTGTGAGGGGGAAAAGGTGGGAAACAGGGCCAGAGGTGTGTGGGGGGAAAAAGGTGGGAAATGGGGCCAGAGGTGTGTGAGGGGGAAAAGGAGGGAAACGGGGCCAGAGGTGCGTGAGGAGAAAAAGGTGGAAATGGGGCCAGGGGTGCACGAGGGGAAAAAGGTGGGAAACGGGGCCAGAGTTGCATTAGGGGAAAAAGGCGGGAAATGAGGCCAGGGGTGTGTGAGGGGAAAATAGGCGGGAAGGTCCCCTGG
>VYXC01001259.1:152169-199726 GCA_013397175.1 Platysteira castanea
ATCTTTGTGGCCTCCTCTGGACCCTCTCCAGTAGCTCTTTGTCTTTCTTGAACCGTGGAGACCAGAACAGAACACAATACTCCAGCTGTGGCATTGCTTGGGCCAAGTTTGTTTTATTATTATTATTATTTATTATTATTATTGTTGTTGTTGTTATTATTATTGTTATTATTATCATCATCACTGCTATACTGCTACTACTACTACTTAGTTATCAATGAGACTACCCCACTGTCATGTTTTTTTTTCCCACATTAGCACCCAGGATCATCCAAGAGGTTTAAAACCCAGGCAGTCCTCGCAAATAAGTTTATTTTGTAGGTTATCTTAGGTAGCCAAACCAAAGGTGCAGGAGGAATTCCAGACACACACTCAGTGCCTTTTCCTGGAGCAATGCAATGACTCGTGTCCTGTAGTCCTAGGTTTGCCTGCCTTTTGCTGAAGGGAATCCAGCTGCAGGGGCCATGTGCCGGCCCAGCTCCATGGAGAGGGACCAGCCTTTATCCAAAGGCTGTGGTAACCTCTGCTGGCAGCTCCTGGCTGCTACACCGGCTGAGATGCTGCTAGAGCAGACAAAAAGACATCAGGAGAGGTATTTTACATTCGCTTACTCATACTTTCATAAGCATTTGCTACTACAGAGGATTGGAATTTTTTAATTGAATGTGTATTTTTAAGGCACCGGTGATTTAGATAAATTAGGATCCTGCTCATCCAAGTATGAACATGTTTATTTCCTCAGACAGCACCGCTTTTATTACCAAGCAGGTCTGTAACTGTAGTTTGCAGCTAATCTACATTATTCTATTTGAAGATGTGGATACAGCATAGAGAGTGTCATCTGACATAGCTGAGGGATGCATTTTCTGCATATGATAATGTCAATAATGCTAGTTTTTTCAGTGTTTAAACAAACATGTCACACCTGTGACTTATATCCAACCTTATCCCACTTCTTCAAATGGTGGTATCTCATATTTGTGTAAGACAGGTACTATTCATATCAGTTCGTACATTAAAGTCTCCAGGTGAGGCCACGGTAAGAAGTTGTAGGAACTACAAATATTGTCTTTTTGCTCTGAGAAGTTTAAAATCTAAACAGATTTTGGGCAGGACAGGAACAGAATTCAGGCAGTGGATATAGGATTCCCATTTACCTTGATTCCTGTTAGTGTGCCTTACTCTGTAGGTGCATGCAGAGATGGAATACACATGGGATAGATGAGAGCTGGGTTTTATTGGAAGTTTCCATTACACTGGCAAGAAATCAGGTGCTAGTCTTCAACTATTGCCAGTAGAAACAAATTGTCATCTCGTCCATGGAAAACCTAACACTTGCTTCTCATTCCATTTGCAACTATAGCTTGTGGTCTTCTATCTGCTTAATTGAAATACATAATAGAACATCTTTGATATGGCAAGATTTCAGCCAGAAATAATTTCTTCATTTTCTCTACTCTGAAGCTTTCTATTATTTTACCAAAGCTGAAACAGCAGACCACAGCAACAAACATGCTTCAATCTGAAAGGCATTGTGAGAATTCTTGCTTAAGACATACACTTCTAATCTACCAAACCCATGATTTCTAAGAAAACTCTGTGGCCGTACGACTGCCTCAAAATGGAAAACATCATGTAGACAATGTGCATGTTGCTACAAGTCAGACCTTAATTGACCAAAAATATTAGATAGAGCTGTCTGTTTAATTAGACACGGATCAAAAATGAAGAACTAAGTACTTTCCCATCATTCCCCGCAGGTTTTGAAGTTGGCATTTCCCCCCCCTCTGCATATAGTTAGTTGTTTGCCTCGGGTTGTAAAGAAATGCAGAGGGCTGTTATTAAAGCACTGATAATTTGCTGAACTCCATCTTCTGTGGAACTTGCTGAGTTAGAAAATTCCTTTTCACCTCCTCCCCCACCTCTCCTTGACTAGAATTGAACTGAAGAACAAATATCACATTATGGTGCTAGGTAAAAGGATCAACTGTGTTTGCAGTTAAGTGACTAGCACAAGACAGAACAAATCCTATAGCTCAAGTCTGTCCAGCTAAATGATGAGGGAAATTAAAAAAGCATTTGCTTTTTAAAAGAATATCAGAAAGAAGACTCATGTTTAGGATTTGCTGTGCTTTAGTGCTTTATATGCAGAAATTGACTCCAGTATAGTTTGTTACAAATTTCTCCAAGCAATCAGAGCCTGGAGATAAAGAATTGCCACTGCAATGAGGAAGCAGAAAACACAATCCCAACTCGACAACTGTTCAGTGGTGGGTTCAAGTCAGAGGTCTGCATTTGCCATTTCAGCACTGCAGCCCCTGACAGGAAGGATTTTCATCCCGTTCTCCATGTACCATCCTAGAGAAGCAGTAGCGGGTTCTTTCGAGGCCAGTGGCTCAGTTTAAAATTCAGCCAAGCTGGCAGTTAGAACCTTCCCCTTCTGCCACAGATTGCTGTTTCCAAAACAGTACACCTAAATTCTATACCTGTTCCTCATTACATGTCAACTGCTACCATTTTTCACTAGCATTAATATTCTTGTAAACTACAGAAATCAGGGAGTACAGAACCCATCCAATTATCCCCAGCACTGACCTCAGTGCAGATAAGCAGAGCTACTTGCTCCATCAGGTGCTCTCATTAAATTTGCTGCCAAACACACACTAACCAGCCCAGTCTCTCAGCTGACAAATAAAAAGGAGCTGTCAAGACACCCACAGAATCACCAGGCTTTTTGCAAGAGGGATGGACATCACTTAAACCACACAGAAGTATTATCAGGAAGCACAGATTTTGACATTTCTCATCGTATCTTCCCAACATGAAACAATCATTTGCATTCCTTCCTCTGCTCAATCCACTTTTGCAAAGGGCCTGATCTTTCTGTTAATCATTGATGGAAGCATGCTCTTGTCTTAGATTAAAATGAAATAGATTTTCTGTTTGCCTCTACTTGCTTGCCTTTTTTACACATATTCAAGTCCTTCTCTGTTCCACTGCAGTCCTCAAACTTACACTTTGGTACAGTTGCTTTGTAGTTCAAAGAAAGACATGAGAACAGGCAGTATTTTGGAATACAAATTTTTAATGATTTAACATGTAGTACAGACACAGCTGAACAGCTCAACTACTAAGGAAGAAGGATGCAGTTTCCGTCCCATTGGATGGACAACAGTCACAATGCACTTCTGATCACATCCTGTTTTTCTAGGAGAGAAAAGGGCCAAGAATTCCCCCAAAGTTGTCCGAATTACAGTGGTTCTTATGATTTCTTACAATTACTGCTTCACGCAGTGGTATCACCTGCTAAGGAATTAATATCAAGTTGGAAAATAAAGCAAGAGCAAGCCATCAGCATCTTGACCTCATCAGCCATGGTGCAAACACATGAAGTGCTGGAATAAGTCTCAGCAGGAATGATATGATAGACCAAGCTGATGGCCTTCCCTAGGGAAAATGATTATGAAGTGCTGGAAAGGGGTGAAGAATCTGTTTAACACTGAAAAGAGAAGCAACCTCTGCTACCCTCTGAAGACAGCATTTCACACTGCATCCTCACACTGTACCGTGTCTACTGCAGCAAGTTGCCATAGGATGGCAGCAAAGGGGAGACAGATTTTCAGTTGGATAAACTGCTAATGCTAAAGCTCTCAAGCTTTTGGAAAAACAAGATTTCCAAGACAATCTGCTGATGGAGCCATTATTTCACTTGATGACTTATGGGAAAGAACAACAAAAACAATGCAAGTGGATTTTATCAAATGGCTGGTACTACTTCTTGTTTGTATGATTTGTAATTCCAATAGCATTCTACAGATATTTTGCAGCACAATACTCCACCGTGTTTTTTTCAGGGTTTTTATCTTCAACGCCTCTGTAGACTTCTACATTTTTATTTAGTTTTTATTTTAAGTTTAAGCAAACATACACAAAGTCAAAATTATGGGGGAGATGAAAGGGATAAAAACAAGAGAAATGAGGCTCTGCATATAGAGAGGAACAGCCCAGTTTAGTCTAGCACTTGGACTTTGCAGGGGGAGCAGAAATTCAGTCAGCATTTTACAGGTTCTCTACTCACCTTTTCTGTGTTGTGTGGCCTTTAGAGGGAGAGAGTTGAAATTGCAACTTTAGAGAGCTAGGAGCAACTGTGGGAGAACCAAGGCTGTTGTAGTGTCATTCTGATCAGGACACAATTCCAGAGTATGTCAAGTATGTCCAACAGCAAATCAAAAGCATCACGACTTTAGCTGAGCCCATGCAACACAGCTGTCCTCAAAGGAGGGCTTGCACCATGTTGTGCTGTTCTAATTACTTAATGCACAAGGACATCATTAAACTGAAGTCCTGCAACTCCACCCTTTTGCCTCCTGCACAACCAGGAGTGAAGTACATTTGAAATACCAAGGCCTGAACAAGTTCAAGCAAACAAATCTTCCCTGCTCCCTGTCAGCAAGAGGACCAGCAAAGAGCTGCTCACAAAACTAGACTCCTCTTTGAGGAAACTGTTGCAGAGTAACAAGGAAAGTGTTCAGAGACAATGAACATCCCATCCCAGGCAGATCCTGCTTGTCTCCTGCTATGGGACTTTGGCAGAAGAACAACTCCATTGGAGTTCGGAATGGTTTAAACTCACTAAGAGGAACATAAGTACTACAGTGACAAATCCCAATACAATTCCTTTAGACTAAGGAGGAAAAAGCCCCTACCAACTTTAGTCAGGATCTAAAACATCCCTTCTAGCTGACATAGCAAAGCAGGGACTGAAAGGCATCCACAACTAGCTCTGCAAAGCATTGATACTTTCAGCCAGTGACCCATATAAAATGAATAAATAATTCATAATTACATATGTAGTGTACACCATGCATGTCAAGAAGGGTTCCAGAGAGAGAAGCACAGCAGGCATGCTTTGCTCTCTAAAAGGAAAAATGCTCCACTTACTACCGTCACTCTGGAAAGTCTCTGGACTGCAGAGACACAACTGAACCTCCATTTACAGCTGCAAAGCCACATTAGATATTTTCCCCATGATGTTCTATAGCCTAGATTGACTCCATGATTACTGAAATTTAGAGGAAGTATTCAAAGAACACACTGGCACTGTAGCACAGTACTGGCACTCTAAAGCAGGTGCATAATAAATTGAAGAAAGCAAGATTCAGTCCCGAAGAACTTAAGTTCCTTACTTCCTCTGCTCGCCTCTGGGTTTACATACAAGACAAGCTTTTTACACTGAGGCTTTGGTAAAGCAACAGCTGTTGTCTTGTTCTTTTGGATTCAAGTCTCCAGCTCCTTCCTTTTGTTGCTCAGATCGTGCAGCTCTCAAACAGGCAGGAGCTCCGGGGGATACTCGCCATAGCAGTATTTGGCAATTGGGTCTCTGTAGGTGTTCTCATGCTGCACACTCTGCCAGGAAGAGGAGGAGAAGCTTTAACAATACACACACATTGAAATCAGGCATCCCTTCACCAAGTGACAAAACCTCCAGCATTTATGCATATGCAAAAAAAATCCCAAATTCTTCTACACATCAGAGTATCTCTGGAGTCAAATAACTCTGCACTGCCAACATACAAGAGCCAGTTAATGTATTACAGCACTGCAAGGCTGAACCAGAACCTCCTTTTGAAGAGGGTACCCAAGTAGGTGTGTGTCTGCGGAGACACAGTAAAGAGGCTCTTACACCTGCCAGGTTCAGCAGAAAGGAGGAAAATGGAATGGATTTATTTACATTATCTCATTCTTATACACGTCCCAACTCCACAAGGGATTGGAGAGCATGTCACTTCCTTCTCCATCCCACTGGAGAAGAAAGGTGCTCATCAAAGTTGTCATATCACAAAAGGAATGAAAAACAGAAAATACCGTTAAGTAAACATTGGCTATTATTTACATAAATCTGTGTGAAAAGAATCTGACTCCAAGGTTAAAAACAGAAGTCTTACAAAAACCAGGGCGACATAGGTGGGAACAGATTTAATAATCAAAAAAAAAAAAAAAAGATATGTTTAGGCAGTATCATTAAATGTTCTAAGCAAGCAGAGCACAATAAAGTTGCTGCTTGAGATGTGTGCATTTTTCTTGATAAAAGGTAGAGTTCAGATTTTATGGGCAAAAAATCCCAGTAACTTCAGAGACATTGGGAACTCTATCCTTTGGACAGTCCCCACCCCTATTGCTACATGAAATACTGAAGCTGCAGGACACAGCCAAGAGCACTTTCGAAAAGGGCCAATGCTTACTTAGACCAAAACTTCTAATAAAATCACATGGGTAACAGAAGTTCATCTCTGTCTTTAATACACAAAAAAATTACAACATAGTTTTCGAGTTACTACGCAGATGATTGTCAGCATATGGTAAAGTCTCCAACTGTGCCATAAAATAAATAACCATTCTGAGGCTACTGGGAACAGCTCTCACTGTTTTCATACTAATGAGATCTTCCCCAGAACATCTGAGATCTTCACTGGTCATTGAACTCAGTCTCTTTTTAGTTAAGCTCCTCTTTTCAAAGAGAACGTGCAACTCGTCCTGCTCTAAATACGTGCTTTGCCTTCAGACCGGCTCTCAGCCATAGCTTCAAGTTTTATGAAAATGCCCATACCAGCCATTCACAAGATTGAGCCCCATTTTCCAAGGGCACTTTTTGGAGCCCTGGACACGTGCTTGTGCCTCACCTGTGATGAAGTCCTACATTTGGCCAGACAGAGCTCAAAGTGATCTTCCACTGCCATGAAGAGGTTTTGGAAAGCAATCGCTGCCCGGTTCAAGAACCGTTCCAGGAGATGTTGCTAAAGTGGTCAGCAAAGAGAAGGCAAAAACCAGAAACGCTCTACTTCAGCAAGGAGTAATCAAAGCCCACCCTAACACACCCTACACAGCTCAGGTATCAGAGGAACAGTAAGCAACTCCACTTAGTATTTCTAGCAAGCACTGAAAGTCTAGTGCCTCAGAACCCCAGCAGTAGGAAAAGAATCTAAGAGAAGCTCACAGAATACAGTGAGGTGCCAGTTACAGAACTAATACTGGCTGGAGTAACTCTTCTGCAATCATTTCCCTTCAGCAAATGCAATTCCCCTGAAGCTGAAACACTTTGCAAGGCTCCCACTATTTCCTCCCAAAGGTGGGAAGGATGAATTTTGTTAAAGCTTTATTTATAGCTCGCCATATGGTCCTTGGAGGCTTTCCTCATCCTTCCAAGAAAATGAACTGTCCCTCTAAGGAAAAAGCTCCTCACAAAGAAGCACTTTTAGCCACAGAGGAACCCGAGCCGCTAAGAACACCTGGAAAGCAGAAGAATGCCCACGTACCTTGCTGGGCTGCAGGCAGCAGGACACGCAGTACTCGTAGACGCTGCAGCAGCCGTTGGGCAGGCAGCTGTCACAGCTGTACAGCTTGGTGCTGGGCACGTTCACATTGCAGCAGCCATTCACCAGCAGGTCCTTTCTCTCACAGATGTAGCCTGGAAAACAGCAACAGGAGTAAGAAGAGGCAATGCATAGTCCTCCGTATGTTCTACAAAAGTCTGTAGTAAGAATCACATTACTTAAGAACAGGTTTGTTTATCATTCAGTAGATTATGATCCCCCTCAGTCCTGAGCAGCCATTCTTTGAGATGGAGAGCAGCGTTTCAAACAGGTTGGTGTTATCTGCACAACTATTATATCCTAGTCCAATATGTGCTGTACATACAGTATGACTACTTAAATGCAGAATATTTGAGTTCTGACTTGTTTTGGGCGTAGTTCCTTGTTGTGAAAGGGGAAGGGGATTGGCAGTGAATGTATTGGAAAAAGAAGTATGACACACATTTTTTCAATGGGTCTGTGTCTGGATAATTCTCTTACAGTTCAGTATGAAGAGACTTACATTTAGCCATGAAGGATAGCTGTAATATTTATTGCTGAGTGGAATCCTTAATAGTATAGAAATATGGTGTATATCCTTATGAAAACTGTACTACCACAACGTTAGACTGTGAGACAGCAATAATTTTTAGAGATCTTATGAACTGGCACTAAGCCTAAGTCAGGCAGTGCCAAATTTAACACGGATACAAATCACAAAAGATGTGGTAGGTTTACTACAGCCTTGATTTGTGGTCAGTAAAGATCCAGGGATCTACACAACAAGCACAGGTGCAGGAGAGGAAAGAGTCTTTAACTTCTACCACTTAAAACAAGTGGTTAACAACCTTGGGTTTACAAGGATCAGATGAGCTCGTTAACTGTGTCTGAGCACTAATTACACCAGTCCTGAGCTGCCCCCATCCAAGGCCAATAAGGTTTCCTCAATTACTCTCTGTAACACCCGTGCAGGTAGGAGTACACAGCAGGGAGACACAAAGAGCTCTGTGAGCAACCACGGTAAATTGAGCAGGACTCAACATTTGGGTTCTGTGCAAAGACAATTGGAATTCTTTGACTTTAAGGTGGTCACAGTCACACTCATACAGCCCCGGGCCTGAGCTGAGCCTGCTGGGCCCAAGGCTGGTGTGCCCAGAACCAAAGCAGCAGCATCTGCAGCCACAGCAAAATTCAGCCAGCCAGAGGAGAAAAGGCCAAAGGCTGAGTAAAAATGCCTTAATAAAGAGCAGTTGTTACATGAAAGTGCCATCAGCAGTCAGACAGGCAAAGCAGCATTCAGCACTGCCATATCTAGAATAAATTCTTATCAACTATACCCAGTTCATCTGTAATCAGAAGCTTCCCCTGCACAGAGTTCCTGCACTGGTTACTCAGCTGACTGCTGTTTCCCGAACTGAACTTCACCTTCCACATGATCGGCTGCTCATGCTCCTGCACTTGGAGGAGATTCCGATCTCTCACCATCCTCTCTTCCTGCAAGGAAAAACAGGAATGCAGCCAAACATACAAGTTCCTCCTGCCACTTCAATCCGTATGCTTTTCCCAGGATTAAAGATGCCTAGTACTTGTAAACTCCACAGCACAGGAAACTCCAGTATTGATGGTGCAAACAACTTACCACTTGTAGTATCTTACTTCATACTATACACAACAGGAAGATAGACAGTCCAGTAAAGTGAGGGTATTCAAGCTCAAGGATCAGCTAACACAGCTGAACTCAGTTACTACAACCACAAAAGCAGTATATGTTATATTAAATAACCACAATTGCACGTATTTCTCTTTCATGAGCCCTTTGCCAGTGGAATTACCACTGCAAGAGGTACAACAACAACTATGAAACCCACTGGAGCTTTTCTTTTTCCAGTTTTGGTTCAAACCATTATTGCTGTCAAGCGCAGAATCAGGCATTCCTATTTTAAATTCTTGCATCTATTAAATATTAATAACGTTATTACGGCAGCATAACCCAGGAGTTCCATGACAACACCTGAAGAATAAAACTCAGCCTGGGATAAGGGATGTTTTAGGCCACCCCGCGGAGTGNGCGGAAGCCGCGGCCGGGCGTGCGCCGAGCGGGCGGGGGCGGGACCGGCTCCGCGACCGGGGCCGAGCCGGTGGGTACGGAGAGACCGCTGGGCCCGGGCCGGGCCGAGCAGGGCAGGGCCGGGTTGGTTCCCGCCCCGCTGGGGCACTGCGCCGTGAATTCCAGCGGGCATCTCCTTTGCCCCCCTACTCGGAAGAAAAGGCCTCGCTTATGTGTGCGTACATATATGTATGCATATATAGGATTGTATTTAGAGATGTATATATATGTGTGTGTATATATATATAGGTATATATATGTATATATGGTATATATACAGTATATACACTATAATGAGAACTTGAACAGTGAGCTCCTGAAGAGACTCAAAAACAAACAGCATTTGTTCTTGCCTATAGCTTCTTCATAGGTATTTAGATAGTTGAGTGATTCATAATCTTTTATNTTAGGCCACCCCGCGGAGTATCGAGGCCGGGGCCGGCACTGACCTGCTTGAAGGTGCTGGTGATGAAGTAAACGAGCGAGAGCCCGAAGACGACGCCGAGGACCCATCGCTTCCTGAGCAGCCGCCGCCAGAGCACGGCCCCGCAGGGCACCATGGCCGGGCCGGGGGCTCAGCTCGCCGCCCTCCGCGGCGAGGGGCAGCACCGGCGGGGACAGCGCCGGCCCGGGGCCGGCATCACCGGCCGGCAGCGCNGGGTTGGTTCCCGCCCCGCTGGGGCACTGCGCCGTGAATTCCAGCGGGAATCTCCTTTGCCCCCCTACTCGGAAGAAAAGGCCTCGCTTATGTGTGCGTACATATATGTATGCATATATAGGATTGTATTTAGAGATGTATATATATGTGTGTGTATATATATGTATATATGTATCTATGTGTATAGAACTGCATTAATAGATACGGCTATATATTTGTGTATGTATTTGTGTATATATACCTGTATACCTATACATCTATGTATATGTGTAGGACTGTATTGATAGATGTGTATAAGTATGTGTATGTATAGATGTATATATAAAATTGTACATTGTGATATATGTGTGTGGTATATTCTATGATACATGTGCATGTACATATAAATACATTTATATCTGTACGTATTTATTACAGACACACACACATNTTGATAGATGTGTATAAGTATGTGTATGTATAGACATATATGTATATATATGTATACCTATAGATCCATGTATATATAGATATGTGTATATATGTATGTATATACACACGCACGTATGTGTATGTATAGATGTATATATAAAATTGTACATTGTGATATATGTGTGTGGTATATTCTATGATACATGTGCATGTACATATAAATACATTTATATCTGTACGTATTTATTACAGACACACACACGTAATAAAATGTGTGTGTATGGACGCAACAAGGGCAGCGTACAACTCTGGGAGTACTCCCAGGGAGTGCCTGTATGGGAAGCAGGGGTGCAGGTGCCAGTCCCAGAGGAAAACAGCCTTGTTGGATCATGCACATGGGCAGGGCGTGAAGCACCGAGGGTTCCTGCACCTCTCTGCCTTTCCCAGGAAGATGGAGAGGTAAAACTCCTTGTGCTGTGCTGAAAATGACTCTCTGCATGTGCTTCTTCCAGGTGGGGCTGTGTGAGCACTGGGGGCCACGTGCTTGACAGTCACTGGCTTGAAGGACCTGTGATGAGTTTGAAATTTGGACTGTCTTGGACTGTCTGAAGCACTTCATCTGTGAATGTCTGCACACTCTTGGGCTTCCATCTCTCCCAGTGTGGCACCTTTCACCTCTGCATAAAGCTGTTGTTCAGGTACTGTGCTTTCAGACAGCTGGCAAACCTTCCCAGAGCCATTAGGCCTTTACACAGTACAGGTATAGGGCTACACATTTATGTATATATTATCATGTGGTATGAAATGTTATAAATAATGTTAAAACTTTTTATATTCAGGAGTATTTAGATTTTAGTCTTTACATTTTATTAGGTAGCTATTGGGGCCATTGTCCAGAGTTTGCAAATGGCATTTCTGTAGATTCAAATGAATGAGTTGCTTGTTTAAAAGAATATTGTCATGACCTAATTGTATTTTTTTCATTAAAAATGTTTACACATTTTCTTTTTCTTCCTCTCTCTCAGTTTTGCTTTGCAAAGCAAGTTTCTGCACAGGAGGAAGACAGGATTTCATTTCCCAAGAGGGTGTTGAGTCACACGTCACATCAAGAGCCACTCTTAGATGCCCCCATGTTCTTTGCCAGGACATGCCATCCCACAGCTGTACACTCCTGGTGACTGCCACATCCTGCAGAAGGGGACCTGACTAATTCCTGCCCAGCCTGGAGACCTGTCTGCTCCCATTTCCCATTCAAAGTTGTCTCTTTGCAAGTGTACTGAGAAACAGATGGGAGCTCGAGGTGCTCTGTCACAGAAGCAAATGATTCGTGCCAGCCATGTCCCCAGCTGAGTGGGTCCCACGGCCCTCTGCCCCCAGGGCCTGTGCCAGTAGCCACACTGGGATTTGCTGAGCCACAGGGTTCATGTTGAGCGTGTTGTGTTTTAAGGTTTTGAGGAAAATGCAGAGGCGGCACAGCAGCAACACTGACAACGTGCCTCCTGAAAGGTAAATCCTTCCCCTTCTTTCCTCCATTTTTCTCTCCTGAGAGGAGTGTTCTGATTTAAGTGTAGGGGGTGTTTCAGGAGATGAAAGCTCAAAATTGAGAAAGACATCGAATTCCTGTGCATGTGGTGTGGCCAGGCTTTCTGCTCAAGTTTGGGGATTCTGGAGACAAGTTTACTTTTCTCCTTCCTGTAAGTTATTGATTGCTGCCAACCACAGTGTTTCAGGATGATCCAGTACGGCACAGCTGGGAGACAGCTGGCTTAGCATGGGCAGGATGTGTGGAGCTCTGGAGGAGGAATTCATGGCACAGTCCTGTGGGGAACCTGAGCACCATCAGTGTGCTGGGATCGACCTGTGTGAGCAGGAACGATTTACACTTCTCTTATTAAGGTGTTTAAAAAGTCTGCTGGTCTGAAGCTCCCAACTACTCTGACTTAGAGTTTGGGTGACCCTTTACATCTTCCCAGAGTCTGTATCTATCTTCATGTATGTCAGTATTTAGAAGTAGAATACTTCTAATTTGTTTCTGTAATTATAACATCAGCACGGGAGCCTTGCCACTGTTGTTGTTCTGGTACTAAATACTCCTGGGTGCTTTCCCAGAGTTAGAGCATGACTTTTTTTTTTTCTAAAGAAGAAACTAATCTAATTACTCCAAGACAAAGATGGAACTAACAAATTTCATTGCTCTGTTTGAGCTGAGATTATAAGTGAAAGATCATTAATAAATACCTTATTTTCAATAGTGGTTTTGCAATTAGAGTTGAAGCCTTATGTCATGGCCATTGCTAGCATGGTACCATTCTTAATTTCAGGGGGAAGAAAGCCATCTTCAGGTTTTTTCTGCATGATGCTTCTGATTTTTAACAGGGTAAATCCATATTGTCAGGAACAGAGGCTGAAGTTTTTCTGACTGTAAAAGGAAAAGCTCTTGCCACTGGTGTTCACTTCTGTTAACTTCAGCAGCCTCACAATTTCAACAAACAAACCTTGTTTGTTTTTAAATATGTCCCAGATTAATTCCTTCCTGCTGAAAGCACAGTCATGTATCCTGGTAATATTATTCCAAACAATAGTTGTGTCTTTATTTGTAGCACTGGGTTCCACCCAGTCTGTTACATTCCCAGACATGAGTTGTGTATACATCCCTGAACTGTAATGTTAGGTGTGAATTTAAAGGCCTGGTTGATGAATATTTTGGACCAGAAAGAGGTGTGCAATGTCTTGTTGACTTGATTTCTTGCTGGAGCCTGTGGAGATACAGTGGGAATGGGGTGCAGCTATAAAAAGCCTTATTAGGAGTTTACTTAGCGGGAAGGTTTGCCCAGAGAGGTTTGAAGCTGCCCCAGAGGGAGGAGAAAGGCAGTGCTCTGTGCCCTGTCAGTGCCTGGGGAGGCTTTTGAACCCATGGGGGACAGAGGGTTTAGGGCCCTGCGTGTGCTGTCTCAACTTGTGACCGCTATTCCTAAAGTTAGAGATCTCCCAGGATTAAAATCAGGAGGGACCAAAGCTCTGCAACATGCCTTATTTGTGGGCTTTGCCTCTTGCTGAGGTTTATTTATTGTTTACTCTCCTTTTGCAAGTTAGAGAAGTATTTGTTGTCTGTCAGGCATTTACTGCCTGGTGATCATTATGCTTGTGACCTGCATTGTTCCCTCTCATCTAAACTTCCCTTGTATTGACTTCCAGTGAAGAAAACCTGTTGTCTTTTGCTGTTAGGATGAAGTTATTTAGACTTTCTTTTTGGAATCTGGCTGTATTCCAACACACTTAGGAAAGAATCAATGCCAGAACCAGTTCTGTCCAGTGCCCAGTAATCCGGGTACATCCGTGCCCAGTTTGCCAAAAATACCAAAATAAAAGAATTTATCTGGACCCATGAGCACAGCCTTCACTTTTGTGTCAGGTCAGGGACACACAAGCAGCTCTCAACACTTCTCTTCCCCCGGTGATTCTGTCTCTTGCTGATGCAATTCATCAGTGGGCAGATAGTGATTGTCCCTAAATAAAGACAGAGGATTCTGGGGGTAGGTCATTGCTTTGAGTTAGCTTGGTTAATTTGTTTGTTTATAATATGACTTGACTTGGTGGTACTGTGGCAAGTTCCATGGGGTTTTATATGTTTTTGTTTAAATACTCAAATCGTTATAGAAGATACTGGTTTTGGTATTGGATGTATTATTTCTTTGTTTCCTCCAAAAGTAAACAGGGTGTTAGGGAGCTTCATTCCATGGGTGAAGGAACTGATGCGTTTTGGTCAGGTCTGCAGAGGTTCTCTGATCCTATCTGAGGAGTCTGGTTACTGGTCTCCAGTTCTGCAGCTGTGACTTCCCGACAGCAGATAGAGGGAAGAGCAGCTGCCATCTGGAGACCTTTGTATTCTGATAGTGTGTGAGCAACTCTGGAATCACTGCGGTCAGGATTGAGCTAAAACACCACGTAGTTCTGTGTACTCGTTTTTATTTAAACACTTTAATCTCTGCCCTCTGCAGAAACCGGAGCCAGACGGTCAGTTCTGAAACCAGCGTGGATGAAAGTGGAGTTTTTGAGAGCCTGAAGGCTGAAGCCTCCTCTCCGCAGCAGCTGTTCTCGGGGCTGGCCGGGATCCCCTCGGGCACCATCACAGCCACGCCCTTCCAGTCCGGGCTGGTGCTGGGCTCCTCGGCCGGAGGTGGGGAGGTGTTCATCCAGATGCCGGCCCCGAGGGAGGAGGGGGCCAGCCGGGCTGAGGGAGCCCCGTTCCACCACCGGCAGCCGTCCCATCACTTCCACCACGGCCACCACCGCGGCTCCTCTCTGCTGCACATGGCAGGGGGGGACCGGCACGGGCACGCTGAGGAGGGCACCGAGGAACAGGCTGGAACTCCAGCCCCGGCTCTTTCGGAGCTAAAAGCTGTGATTGGTTGGCTGCAGAAGGGACTTCCCTTCATCTTGATCCTCCTGGCTAAAGTTTGTTTCCAGCACAAGCTTGGTGAGCGTCCATCCTTTTTTGAACTGAGTTTAGAGAGTGGTTGGGAAACTTTATCAGGCTATGATGTCTGAAACATTTATCCATGTGACAGTGGCCAGATGGAGTCTAGCATGAAGGGAACATATTCAAATGCATGGGATAATGTGATAAATTCACCCTACTTTCAGTCCAAGCAATATTCATCTGGGTCAGATCCATTGTTTCCTGTCCTGACCAGTTCTGTTCCTTTTCCTGATCTCTCCTTGACATTCCTGTGAGGCTGAGGATGTTACCAAGGCCTCTCCCTCAGAGCTCTCTAGGAGAGATGAGGAGAGCTTACATTGATGATAGCAAAGATTTCTGTGTAGCACAGAAGAGATCAGAGGGATGAGACTCTTGTCTTGCTGGTAGGGTGGCAGTTGTGCAACCACGTCAAGCAGCAGCAGCAGTTACACTGACAGAGCCTTTCCTTGCAGGAATTGCTGTGTGCATTGGCATGGCCAGCACCTTTGCCTACGCCAACTCCACGCTCCGAGAACAGGTGGCTTTGAAGGTGAGTTCAGCATTTTACCTTCTTATGTTCCCAGGAACCATTTTCCATGCATGAAATATCATCTATGTTGAACTTTTCAATTGCAGCATAGGGCTGAATGCATTTATACGTGTACAGATCTGCCTTCTTCCTGCTTCTCCCCATGGATGCTCTCCCACAGTTTCTCTCTTGCTTTTTTGTGAAAGTGTGGCATGGTAAAACAAGTAGGGGACAGGTCAGGGATGTTGTAATCTGCATCTCCCTCTGCCTGGCAGTGCCTATTCCAGCACCTCTCTGCACCTTGGTTTCCCTTTATGTACAGCAGAGATGCTGAAGCCTATTTGACTTGTTAATGATGAAATTTAACTTACTAGCATTTAGATAATGTTTTGAGATGTTCAGCTGAAAGATTTTGTAGATGTGTTGCTTGCTAGTGGCTTTATAATGCTCTGTGCATAATATGCTTAGAATATAAAGAAACCAGCATCTTTTCAGGTCTTCTCATCTTCAGTGTCAGGAGAACAGTTCAACAGCACTAAAAGCACAAGGCTAGAATTGCTTTTTTATTAAAATTACATGAGTGGCACAAGTGCATGCTTGTGTCTACCAGCAGCAGTGGAACCAGTGTGATCCAGCACTGAATGAACAGATAAATGGCACACCCCAGTAACAGATTGCTGTTGCCTTGCACTCTGCACCTCTGTCCTTCCAGCAGTGTGCCCCTTAATCTGCCTGCTTTAAATCTCAGCCTAACAGTCCTGGCTGTTGAACAGCTACAGAGACCTCCTTTCTTAATAAATCAGCTCACAAGAAAAATGGTGGGTGTTTACCTCTCAAGAATAAAATTTACTCCCCAAACTTACTGAGGGCCAAGACCCAGGACAATATCTTCTGCCATCCAGCTACTGTCTGTAGCATTCCATGTATTTTGAAATGCAAAATTTCTATTTCTTTCGACCTTTAATTATTTCTTCAATCAAAAATGCACGTTCCAGAATCTCCATGCTTTAGGATAACACCCCAATGTGCTGCTTGTAGTGGTGGGGTATATTTGATTTAGCTAAGCCTTCCACTGAGTGACTTTGGATCTATTTATAAAACACCCCTTTGATGAATTGTCACTCCAACCGGGTGACAGCTCAGAATTTAGGACAATATGTGGAGTGAACTTTTTTTAATCTGCTTATCATACTGCATTTTAAATATCAGGAGATTTTAGATGTCCCAAGAAAGATGCCAACTTTGAAGATGCATTCTGCAAGTAAGGCTGTTGTTTTCATCACCTTATTTCAATTAATTTCTTTAAAGTTACCTCATTGAAAAGGTTAACTGAGTGAGAGGCATTTCTGCTTGTGTTTATACGTCTTTACCTAGCAGACTACTTCTTAGTCCTGTGTAAATAAACTAGTTACTGAACACTTTGTTATATATTTGCATCCCCTGGGTTGGATTTTTCAGCAGTTGAAGGCTCAGCTCAAGTCTTGAGATTTCAAGTTGAAATAACTGTGCTTCTTTTCCTTGCTCAGGAGAAGAGGTCAGTGTTGGTTGTCTTCTGGATCCTGGCCTTTCTCACTGGAAACACCCTGTACTTGCTTTACACATTCAGCTCTCAGCAGCTTTACAACAGGTGGGCAAAATTTACATTGTACAGGATGGAAGCAGGTGAAAATTGCCAGGGAGGAAAAGAGGGAAGCCCCCTTTTCCCCACAGTTTGAGAGGAAGTGTGTGTGCCTAAATTATCTGCTATCTTTGTTACATCTTTGTTACATCTTTCAGTGCAGGAAAAGAATGCGTGTGTCACTTTGCCAGTGGATTATCCTCCTATCAATAAAGGGCAGAACCAGTGTATAAATGGGCCAGGATGTGATGATATCAAAGTAGGGTGGATCCTTTTCAGGAGGGACCTCTGAATTCCCATTTTGACCACTGCAACTGAACATAAAGTGCAGGTGTCAGAGGCAGATAAGGAATTGACCCCTGATTTTCCTCTCCCTGTAATAGTTTATCAAGCTTCGAGTCTAGGACAGGAAAAGAAATAGCAGCATTTTACTCCAGTGTTCTCAGGGCTTGGAGGCACTTGGATCTGAGGTAATTAAGACAGCTTTGCCTTTCAAATCCTGACTAAATTAGTTCTCAAGTACAGAAAGGTTTGTACTAATGGATTTGGCTCAGCACTGTCCTTGCTTATTATAAAGCAGATAGCATTAATGACAGGTAGGAAGCAAAGAAAGGGGGAGAGCTGAGAGGGCTTGAATGTGTGGGTCTGCAAGCCATGGGATTCTCTGTGTGGGGCTTGGGGGAGGGAGTGGAAAGGAAGGAACAGGAATGGCAGAAAGGTGTGAAAGTGGTATTTGTTGGCACCACAGTGTGTCTCTAAGAAGGTGGTCAAGGTTAAAAGCGTGAATGGGACTAGTTTAAATAAAGGCTAGGTCATCTGAAATAAAGGAGTTTTAGCAATTTGGGGCCATTCTACAGACAGTTTAGAGCATGGCTTATGACCATGGGCAGGCTGGGCCACAGCTCCATGGGAAGCCCTGTTCCTGTGAGTGGTGCCTGGTGTCATGCTCAGCCTGGTGTATCGCTTGCTTGCTGTGTGGGGACCTGGGACTATTCACAAGCCAGGCTTGTCAAATTAGAAATGTCTGCTTCAATTTTGTTCCTTTCTGGCTTATTTTTCACTTCCTGATTTATTTTTTTTTCTTGTTTCTAGTGCATGAATAGTAGTAAAGTCTCTGATTCTGTTTCTGTTTTTAGGGTGTAATTTTACCTGTTGTGCTGTGCCAGTGTTGTGAGTATTTTAAATTCATGTTCAGGCTTTTCATTTTGGGTTGGTTTCTTTACTTTGCTGCTTTTTTTTTTCTTTCTGTTAAGTTTTTGCTTTCTGCCATGAGGCTTTAGCAGATAGGTACCCTGAAGGTGAATCCTGTTTTTCAGCCTGAGTAGGGTCTAGTTCTCATTATTGCTCAAGTCAGTAGCTCCTGCCCATTGCTGGATGAAATTCTCCTGTCCCAGATTCCACTTTTTTAAACAGCAAATGTTCAGCCCAGTAAATGACATGATGTGAGGGGCATTACTTTTTTGGATCTTTGGTTCAGGTAAGAATATTAACAGAGCCCAGCTCTTGTTCTGCTTCAGGCAGTGGTCCCTGTGACACACGTGAAGTTCTGGCCTTTCTGCTGTGTCTGGTACAGTTTCCTGTGTCACCACTTTGTTTCATGTGCACAGGTATCTTTAGGGACTGTGCCCCGGTGGCAAACCAGCCTCAGAGGCTGTGGGGGTGTTCCCTTCCCCAGGGAAACAGAACTGCTCTGAGCAGGACTTCCCAGGACAAGCTTTCACACCCAGATCCCATGGAGCAAGCCTGTGCACTCAGGGCACTGTCAGCACACCAGAGGCTCTGTTGCAGTGGGAAAGGCAGATTATGGAGATTGCTGTCTTCCAAAACTGACTTTATAGGTGTTTGGGTCCCATTTTGTGACAGTGGGCAAACCTGCTGACCTCAGTAGTAGTGGGCACGAGCAAAGTCAAGAGGCCCAGAGGAACCACAGGTCTAATTTGCATGTCTTCCTCCTCTTGCCCTTGAGGACTTCCCTGAAGTTTCGGGGAAGTTTCTAGCCAGCAGCGGATACAAGGAGCTTGAGCAAGCTTCCCCTCAGTGGTATTTGAGCTGTGGTGCCTCGTGCCTTTCAGCCTCATATTCCTGAAACCCAACCTGGACAGGCTGGACTTCTTCGACCTCATGTGGATTGTGGGCATCGCAGACTTTGTGCTGAAGTACCTCACCATTGCCCTGAAATGCCTCATCGTGGCCCTGCCCAAGATCATCCTCGCCGTCAAGTCAAAGGTAGGAGACTCTTCTTGATGCACAAACCTTTGTCTTTGATAACCTGATACCTTTATCACACATTTGCAGCGTGGAATCAGAGAATCATGGCATGACTTGGGTTGGAAGGGACCTTAATGACCACCCAGTGCCACCTCCTGCCATGGCAGGGACACCTCCCAGTGTCCCAGGCTGCTCCAAGCCCCATCCAACCTGCCCTTGGACACTGCCAGGGATCCAGGGGCAGCCACAGCTGCTCTGGGCACCCTGTGCCAGGGCCAAAGTTGGATGGAAGAATAAAAATATTAAAATCTCTTGATAAACTTTTGGCAGAAAGTCACCTGGGTATCAAAGTTTGGTTTTTGAGCCATCACAGGCCTGAGCAAGGGTTTGGTACTACCAGCAATGATTAAAGTCCAGAGAGGTGAGGTAAGAATTCCTTGAGAAGGAACTGGTGCTAGCAGCCAGATAACTGCTTCTCTCATTAAGTCTTGCCTTCCGAGTAATCTCTGTAAATTCGTATTTCTAAAGCAGGAACCTCTTCATGTCCTGGGAAGAAATTGCAAGTATTTGTCTCTTTGGCTTTCCACTCGGGTCAAAGAAGTAGCTGGGTTAAACTGAATTTACTGATGCCACAAAAGACAGCACCAGTTCTAACCATGAGTAAAGAAATAGTTTCATTAAATGTTTCACATATTTAAATGTTCATGGAACCACATGTAGACTAGGCTGAACTTGAAACTTTTGCACTACATTCTCTCTCTTAAAGTACCTTTTGATATGTTTTTACTTTTACAGATGTCTCACGCTGCCTCTTCCTCCACTCAGTAGCATCCACATTTCAGTGGCAGATGTAGCAATGTGTATTATTTGCATTCAGTAAGGAAACTTTCTGGCAGCTGTTGGGACGACAGGCACTCTGTAGATGCAAGGTACCAGCATTAATTGCTGAAAGTCTCAGGCAGGGCACTTCAGGGGGTATCTAAACTGGGAATAGTTTTGCTTAGAAATGACACGGGTGGCAGGGGAGTTGAGCAGTTTGTTCCTGCACAGCAGGGCTATCTGAGATGGTTATTAATTTATTTCTGGCAATTGTCCAGCTTTTTTTTTTTTTTTTTCTTCTATTATTATTATTATATTTTGGGAGATTAATGTGCTGGGTCAGAGCATAATCCAGGCTGGGGAGGGAGCAAGAAGTGATGTGAATACTCTTCCCAAGATAAATTGCAGTGTTGGAAAAGGTTCACAGCCTTTGCTTGCTTGTCTGAGAGCCATCCCAAGTGCTCATTAATCCTTGTCGGGAGAGAAGAAAGAAAAGGGGTCTTTATTTGCAGCTCCAGTGAGAGGCTGGTAGGATCACATCTGTCAAGGGCCTATAATGACTCAGAGCACAGATGCTTCATTTTTAATACCTTTTTCTGGAGAGCAATGTGTCTCACTTTTTTTAAGCCCCTTTTTGTCTTAGGATGTTGTGGATGGTCCCACTGTCCCCTGACACCTGAGACTGCTGCTACCCACCACTAGATCTGGATTTGGTTTTCTCCCCCACTCTGCACTGCAGCCATTAGGCCAGCCAGGGATGAAATCTGCTGTAACAAATTAAACAATGTCAAACTGGGATGGGAGAGCTCCAGGAGAGCCACAGGACACCGTGGAAATTGTAATTGGTAATCACATAGCTGAGCTCCTTCCCTGACCCAGCTGACTTCTGCAGGCCAGCACAGTGCCACACAGATGAGGGTTTTAAATGCAAGCTTTTGCTCAGTTAGAACACTTCCAGTGCAATTCAGGCACGTTAACTTTGACCAAAATTTTTATCAAGATTTTTGCTATCTGCTGTCTGAATACTTGCCAGATACAGTTATTCTCTTCCTCTCAACATCCTCCTGAAAGTATTTCTGCTTGAAGCCCAGCTTGGAGTTCATGAACTTTTGGGTGGTTGTCACTTAATGGTAACAGGCTGCTGGAGAAATATAAATTTAACTCAGTTCGAGCTAGATTTTTTTTGAGATGTGTATTTATGTGTAGTGAGAAGCTTTTGTGCCAATATAACTACTCAGAACAGCAGCCCCTTGCTCCCCTAATAGAGGGCCTGGAGGTTGCTGCACTCTCAGGGGGGGAGTTCAGCACAGAGGGATTTAATCCTGAGCTCCCTTGCAGTCCCCTCTGGCTGGCAGTCAGCTGGAGATCCTAAAACTTGCCCATGGATGGGATATGGGGAACTTTAATCATCCTGCACTCAGCCTCTGAGCTGGCTCTTCAGATTTTCCTCATTTTGGAAGTTCAAAGGCACTTGCAAAGCTAGCCTGGCTTTTCCTGCTGCTCCTTGGGATTTTGGTCTGCTCTGAATACTGTGTGGCTTTTATTTTTATTTATCAGTCTTCGTATCTCCCCTCACTCATTTGTAGACTGAACACCACCATTTTTTTGAGTCTTTTCTCAGAGATTGTTAATTCCAGATCTTATTACCCTCTTCTGGACGGTCTTCATTCCCTCCCTGTTTTCCAGACCATTTCTCCAGTCTGTCAAGAGCAATTTGGAACATAATCTTTCTTTCCAGTGTGTTTACAGCCTTTCCCAGTTTAGTGTCAGCTGTACATTACTCTGTTCCATCAAGATCATTAACGAAAATAGTGAATAGCACTAAACTCTGCTTACATCAGTAAGATGCATCTTTTTCATTTTGAAAGCAAAGACATGAAAAATCTGGGTTAGAACACTCAGTTCTCCCCACCCAGAGTACCTGGGTCATGTGTTGCTAGTATGAAAAAGGACAACTTTAGGTCTAAGATAACATTTGGGTTTATGCAGGGAAAGAAGAACTTGTGAGCTGGAGAGAAGAGCAGGAGAAGGAAGGTAACCCCAGCAGCAGCCTCAGGAGCTCTGACAGCTCTGGAGCCTGGGGAGTTTCCAGCAGAAGGCTCATACCTGTGGCTGGAGGTGTCCCTCCCTCCCTGCCCCGAGCTGGGCCAGGCACATCAGGCTGGGTAAAGTTTCAGTAACAGCTGAGCTCATCATTCCTTTGGAAAGGGGGGCTTGGCTCCCACCCTGCGTGCTGAAGGCTCTCCATTAAAAAAGCCAAATAAGATCATTTGGTTCAATATAAAATGAATTAAAGTAAATTAAACTGCAGGAGCCATGTGGCCTGCAGAGGCTTCCATTGTTGTACACACACCCGTGGCAGCTTTTCATTTTCACTGCGAAGTAATGACAGCTTGAGGGGGGTGGAATTCAAAATAAGGAAATAAATAATAAAAAGACACAGTTGCCAAAGATTTCACTTAGGAAATCCCAGGTGTCTGCAAGTCTCCCATCCCCTCCTCATGTTGTTGTCAGCTATCTGAGCTGGAGAAGTCAGTGAAACATGGGGGGGAGGGGGAAAGAAAACCAAACCAAAAAGAGCTGTAAGAAACTGTTATCCCAAGTTCTTTCATATTTGTATCCCTATCTCTATAGGGGACAAAGATACCAAGGACATTTTGATACATAAGAAAGGCCCTAAGAAGGAATTTTCTCTGCATGCTCAATGCAGATATGCAGCCAAGTTACAGGGGACTGCATTTCCAGGAGAGTGAAAATGCAGAAGGAGAACACTGACATTGGCCCCTCACTGCAGCTTTGAAAATATTTGCTTGATGGGGTTTTTTTTTCAGTTGATTGTTTTATTAGTGCTTTTAATTTTTAAAGTACCATCCCATCAAGTCTGGTCAGAGAAAACTTGGCCTGGGTGTGGCAGCAATTGCAAATTCTGCACTTGGACCTTGGACCAAAAACCTTCTTCAGGAGCACATCATGTTCCTGCCATAGATGGGTGCAGCTCTGCCATGGAACCCAGCACATTAATTTCCATATTCCTTCTGAAGCTGCACCTTTTTTTGTCCTAAGGGGGCAAAAAATGGCTCTTGGAGCATTTGAGTCCTCTAAAAATACAGAAGCAATAGAAAACTCACTGGGGGCTGGCACGTGGATGATGTTTAATAAAAAATAGCCAGGCAAAGATGTTCCTGGTCCTTGTCTGTGCAATATAGAATTTATTCCTGCTCTTCCCTCACAGTGTGGCTGAAGTGGTGTTCCCAGACAGGTCACAGCCCAAACTCTCATTCCCCTCTCCTCTCTGACCTTGGATCCTCTTTGGGGAACTCACTCACAAACAGATTCACTCTTCCTTGACAGCAGTCTGAGCTTGGATCCTCTTGAGCCACGGGAACTCCAGGATGTTCTGCAAGGACTTTTCCCTGCTGCAGTCGGGGACTGATGTGCTGTCCCAGCGTCAAAAGTGTGGGATTTATTATTTACAACATTAAAGAACTAACTGAAGCATAGGAGCAGGTACTGAGGAGTGGGAACTCCTCTGTCCCCCTCCCTAAACGTGCTTTGCAGGTCACTGCTACTGAACTTTTAAAAACTCATTGCTCTTAAATGCTTTCCCAGTTTAACTTCCCAGTTTAAGATACGAAAGATGTTATTTTCAGAAGTGTTGTGCACTAACTAAAATTCTCATTTTCCCCTCTAGTCCCACCTTGACATTAGTCCTCATTAGTCCTGCATGGATTTTCACCAGCATCCTCTGTGCCACAATGCTGTTGACTGCTCCTACCCAACACTTTATCTCCTGGCACCAAGGCCTGGAATCTCAGCAGAGCCTGCTCTCCTGTGATCCAAACTGCCAGCAGGTCCCAGAGTTTTTTTGAGCATCCCCCTGTTTCAGAATATGCCCTAATGCTGCTGGCACCAGAACAAGTGAGACTTGGAGCTTCCCTTGTGTGCTAATCACACCTTGCAGTTGCCTCATTGCAACTTCTCTCACTTCCCTTGCCTCCCCCCTCTAATTGGGCTGTGTCAGTCCTCGCTGTGCCTCTCTGTTTCCTTGTGGGGAGGCACACATGCACTGAGGCAAAGCCTTATGTCAGAAGAGACTGCATGGCTCAGTGAGGCTCAGGGGGAGTTACCATTGCTGCTGCTGCACTGTGCCCCCTTTGCTGTATCCAGGTAGGGATTTGTAATTCTTTTTAATTTATAATAATTTTTAATTATACTGTTCAACGCTATTTTTCTGTGAGACTTCTTCCCTCCATCACCACGCCCCGAGGATGGAGGTGAGAGGTTGAAAGAAGCTGTTGCAGCAACTGGAAAGTTCACAGGGAACAAAGAGACTGCTGGAAGAGCATTCTACAAGTTCAAGTTGAATGCTACACTGGAGAATTAAATCCTGTCCTTTACTTGGCCAAATAATTCCTATGTGATCCTAGAAAAGTCAGGTAGAGCTGCAGACTGAAGTCAGTGGTTCAGCTTTTAATGGTAACATGATCTATAAGATGAAGTGCTTTATAAAAAGTCTAATCCCAGACATCTCATCTTGGGCACCAAAACAGCCTTACCCTGACCTTGGCCTTTCTGTGTCTCAGGTTCTTATTTAGAGAATGCAGAGAAAAGCTGCCCCTGAGGCCAGCCAGCAACGTGAAAATAAGGGGGTTTTAAAAGTGTTTTCTGTAGTGCTGATGTCGTAAAGGGACTGAAGAAATTTTAGAAGTGTGCTCCTCTGAGCAGAGCTCAAATGGCAGGAAGGGATCAGATGCAGATCTGCCATCAAGTAGTGAGGATATAACAAAATAACAAGAAGTTATGTGTTCAATGTGCAAAAATAGTGCATTACTATTACAGACTGAAGTACTGCATGAACAGAAGGAAAAGTGCAATTGTATGAAAATGCTGAATTCTCCTCTTTCAAAATAAGTGCTTGATTTGAAGTATAAAAATGGTCTTTCTGCGTGGTGAAGGAGGTGCAGAAAAGTGGAGGGTTATACACAAGCCATTGACTTGGTTTTGTAACTGAGCATTGAAAAAAAGGAATCAAAATTTCACCATGTGGTATCCAAGGCTCATCAGCAGAGCTGCTAAAATTAGATCCCAGCACAGCCCTTCCCCACGTGTGCTAATGAAGTGTTTGATACCAGCAGCTCTCCAGACCTCACTGGGAGGAAGCAGGGCCAGCACTGCCCTTCTCACTTCTTGGTCAGGCTTAACCCTTGATGGGAGCAGAGCCCTTCTTCTGTTACCTACCTCCACCCTCATTAGGAGCCAGAATTTCAGCTAATATCCTATTTAATCCCTGCAGTTCAGCTTGCTCTGGAGGGCTGGCTCCTGCACAGCCCAGGCCTGCACTGGGGCTGGCTCACGGGCTCACCAGAAAGATTTTGCTGATCTTAGAGAGCTGTTCAATCTCTCTACAATGCATTCCAGAGAAAATTCCCAGATTTACATGGATTTTTATGAAATAGGAAAGGTCACCTAACAGAGACAGGCCTTGCCTTATTTCAAGCTGTCATACCAAGTCAGATGCACAGGAAAAACAATTGTATTTGTGCTTTGTATAAAGCACACAGTGCTAATCTTGGAAAAAATAAGCTGATATATTTTAGCTGAATTTTTCAGGCAAAATACAGCTCGAGACAAAGATTTGACTTTGAAAAACGTAACCTAGATAGCCAAGAGATAACAAAGCTGAGAAGTGGCAGACAGGTATGTTGAGTGTGCTTACCACTGATGGGTGCTGTCTGCAGTGAGTTGCTGCTACCAGAAATCTACATTTTGCTACTGAAATTGTAGGGAACAATCCTCATTTTCCAAGCTTCTGGCTCAGAAGGAGGGCCTCGCTTCTGTAGCAGCTCTTTGTAGAATTATTTCTGATTTTCTGGCACTTTTCCTAATTTAAAAGAGGGGCTGGTGCGATGCACTGAGGTGCCTGACAAGACTTAGAACTTTCTAGTTCTCTTCAAGTGATGCTCAGCTGCCCTTGTATTCCTCCCTCCCTCCCAGCTGGAATCACTCTAAACTTACCAACATTTAATGGTCAGGTGGGTGCTGTTAAGGGGCTGCATGGAGGGATGCATCCTTTAAACTTAGCTTCTCTCTTGGGGGGCTGTGACCAAGTTTCTAGCTGCTGGAAAATCCTGGTACCCTGCGGTCACCACTGCAAACTGAAGACTTGCCTTAGAGAAGGGATTTCTGAAAGCTCTGGGGGGATGGAGAAGTTGTGGTTAGATAGTGAAGTTCATCACTTGTGCCACTGCCACCTGCACGGCCTGGCTGTGCTTGGAGCTGCCCCTGACCCAGCTTTCCTCACACCTCGCTGTGGGCTCGGGTGTTTTAGTGCCTCAGAACTTGGGTTGTAGAAGAATTCCAGCCGTGATGCCCAAGGTGCTGGATGCAGCAGCTCTGTCTGATGCAATGGGAGAGCAAGCAGTGACCTGTCCCAGCCCAGCTGCTGGGGAAGCAGGGATCAGTGAGGGCTGGTGGGTGGGAGGAACAAGCCGGAGAAAGCAAAGTTTGCTGCCTTTAGCTTGCTGGGAGCTTTCATCAGAGCCGTGTGGAGGGACACGGTGACAGCGTTGTCATTTCTGCCACAGGAGCTCCCGAAATAAACGATGATTGCATCGAAGCGCGAGGCTGGAGAGAGACCTCTGCGCTAATTTAATAAATTGCTCGCATTTAGGACCGCAGCTTGTTGCCGGGACGCGTTTGCTCGGTGATGCCGCCTGGGATTAGCGCGGAGGAGGGGATGGGCAGAGCGCAGCCCGGTCCGATAGCAACCGCTGGTGTGACCTCACTCGTGTCCCGGGGGATATGAGCTCATGAGCGTGCCAGAGCTCTCCGAAGGATTCGATTTGTTGGGAGCAGCAGGATGGCCTGCGAGTGATCTCATCCCGAGCCCCCGGGGAAGGGCGCTGGCTGTTGCCAGCCCGGCTGCGAGGACTTAATCCCCATCCCCACCTCAGCAATTAGTGATTGGCCTGCGATGACATCACTGATGACAAAGCTAACTGGGACAACACAGCAAAATTCCAGGGGAATTTCCCCTTCTCCAGGAGCTTAGCAAATGAAAGGGTTTTGACAGGACAAACCCAAATCTTTCAGTCCAGATAATGTCATTGCAGATTAAGCATCGTTCCGGGCTCAGTTTGCCACCAGCTGTCCCTGTAAACAGCGTGGGACAGGACAAACCCTTCTTAGGGCTGGGGGTGGCCCTAAATTAGACGATTTTACTCAGGCTCTGGTGAAGGTTGACAAAGGATGTTGCCCATTCTTTGAGTCTCTTTTGAGAGAGAAGATTTCAACCAGCACACTTCCCCCTCCCCACCTTTCCTTCCTTCAGGTCTTCAGGAAGGTTTGGTCCCTTTGAGTTTTAAATGTTTTGAGGGTTTATTTTTCAGCACCAGTCTTTATCTGTGCACTTTTATCTGTCCAAGAGCCAACACACACCTGAGGGGAAGGATGCTGGCAAACATAATTAATTTGATTCTTTGGAATTGCCTAGAAAAGTTGTCAGGAAGACTGGGGTCACTTTACATTTAATCCCTGTACTTTCAGTAAGGGTATAAGATCAGAGAGATTTACCTTGCTTTCCTTTTCCCATTACTAGTATCATGGAACATTTACATCATAGTAATCATACTTTGCTGTTAGTGCTCTGCAGCATTGTCCAGGTAAGCAATAAGATGTGTATCCATCACCTGCTCCAAAGTTTAAAATTCCGAAATGCAGCATAGCTGGGTCGGTGACAGAGCCCCGTGGAGGAGTGAAGGGAGATTGATCCTCTCTCAGGGGCTGCAGAGAAAGCTGCACCTCGGGAGTGTGATCTCTGCAGCATTCACCAGTGCAGTGAGCAGTGAACACCAGCCCCGCACAAATTAAATGTTCTTCTTCTGACTCGCTGATAATAATCACGTCTCACTTGCCTGGTTGTCTTGCAGGGAAAGTTTTATCTGATTATCGAGGAGCTGAGCCAGCTGTTCCGCTCCCTTGTGCCCATCCAGCTGTGGTACAAATACATCATGGGAGACGATCCCTCCAGCAGCTACTTCCTGGGCGGCATCCTGATCATCACGTACAGCCTCTGCAAGGTGAGCACGCCATTCCCAGCCCCGGGGAGCGTGGCAGGAGCAGGGGGAGCAGCTCAGCTGAAGGGGACAATCGCACCTTTGGGGTGTGGCTGTCCCTGCCCAGGGAGCTGCAGCAGCCGAGGCCACCGCGTGCTCCAGCTGCCAAAGGCGTTTTGCTTCCCCAGCGTGTGGGCACTGCCGAGCCGCGGGAGGATCCCCGCTGCTCTCCGGTGTTGCATCAGACTCATGAAGTCATTGCTGCTCTGTAATCCCCTCTGCAAAGGCTGCGGGAGAAGGGGAGCCGGCCGTGGGGGAGCAGTGCTGGCAGAGGGCTTGGCTGGCTCCACACCTCCAGATGTCACACAAAGGCAGGCTGCAGACACCGGCATGTTTGTCTCTGAGCTTTCCTCTGAGTGCAGCAGGGAAAGAGAGGGACATCCAAGTCCTGCTGGGATAAAACAGGCAGCTCTGCCCCGTCCTAGGTCCTGGTCTGGCTGATACAAGTGATGGACAGGAGTAATTAATGTTTCCTCAAAAATAAGGATGTTAAGAGCATAGAGTCTGTACAGTTGCAAACAAGTAGGTGTGATTTAGCCAGAACAGGGGTGGGTCTGAGGTCTAGAAATAGTTGCATTTCTATGGTGTGGTGTCCATCCCTCTGAGAAAAGCCAGGCTTGCTCCATCCCAGATACCTGCCTGTGCCCGTGGCTCTGCAGGAGCAGACTGAAAAATGAAGAACAGAGAATATATGCAAGCTGGAAGCAGCTCAGAGGAGCAGAGCAATGCTAAATTAGAGTGTAGCTCTGTATTGTATAGGAATAGGCTCATGCAACCCCTCCTGTCGAGGACTTTGTGGTTCTTGTGGGCAAAATATGCAGAAGAGGTCGTGGCCAGTGAAGTGATTTGGTCACAGCAGGTCTGAGACCAAGCCAGGAGCAGAGCAAACGGTGCCAGAACAGGAGCACGTGAGGCCAGTGCAGCTCCCTGCACACCCCTCTGTGCTCAGCTCTGTCCTGCTCCCCTCCCTGTGTGTTGGAGAGGACTGCTGGCCCTGTCAGAGGTGGCACTGCCTGGACCCACGGCAGTGCCCACCCTTCCCTGCCCTTCTGGCCTGGCAGCTCAGCCGTGCAGAGCACAGATGTACAAGAACAGATTTCTCCTGACCTTTCTTGGGTCCCTGCCTGCACAAGTGACTCAACACCTGGAAAGGGGATGCAGTTCCTCGTGCCATTTCTACACCTGGAGAAGCCCTCAGAGCAGGAAGATAAATGCTGGTGGGGACTTCTGCTCCTTGCAGCAAGGGGAGCCAAGCTCAAAACCACAGCTGGCAGGGCAAGGGCCTCCCCAGCCAGGGTCAGACACAGCCCAACAACTGCAGGGCAGAGCCACAGCAGCGAGACAGGCTCAGGGTGAGGGTAAGGAGTCACTCCAGGGGCTGGGCTGTCCAGAGCAGCAGGATCTGGAGCCAGGCACAGCTGAGCTGGACACCAGCACCTTCAGAGCCTAGCTCAACCATGAGCTGAGACCTCCAGGGCTGAGCTTAACCAGAGCTGCTGGGCCCAGGGGCTGTGGGAGGGCAGCCCAGGTGAGGCTCCTCAGGTGGGAGCAGCTCTGTAGGGGTTACCTTGATGTTTCTGTCCTGTGAAGCCTTTATAGGGACTGTTGGGGTGATGCAGATTGGAAAAGCAGCTTTGTTTTGGACAGTTTGGGTCAGGGTCAGCCCTCTGCACACCAAGACTTTGCTTGGAAGTGAGAGGAGAGGGGAGCACCTCTCCCAGGGCAGAGCACGGGGTGTGCCCATCCCATTTACAGTCACCAGAGCTGCAGCTCCAGTTCCTTGCCTGAGACACTGAAAATATCCCCAGAGGAGTCCACATTAGCAAAGCCACAAACCACATTAGAAAAACCACAGAAGCCAATTTGGCACTGAGAGCTTCTGTGCTCCTGGCAGAATTCCAGGGCTCGGCTGGGGCTGTGTCCCCTTCCCCTGCACAAAGGGCAGGAGCACTTCCAGAAGGTTGTGTGGAGCTGCTGGGAGCTGTGGTGGTGCCTCTGTCTGGACTGTGTAGCCATGAACCTCTGGTTTTGATGGAGAAATCCCAGGTGTTCACGAGTGGAGCCTCCAGGTTGTGTTTTTCCCCTGTCCTGAGCAGAAGCGCTCCCCGTGAGTAACCCAGTTGTAAAATGATGGCTGCTGCAACAAAAATGCAGGGCGTGGGTGAGGAATGGATGTTGGACCTCTGAAACACGCAGCTTTTGGGGGTGCAGGGAGCTCCAGAGGGAAAGAAATGAGCGGGGAATACGGGCTGGGAGAGAGGAGATGGAGCAAAGGCATCGGAGTCAGGCTGTAAGCAAAGCTGGGAATTCCCTGTGGAACAGGGCTGATCCCCACCCTTGTCAGGAGGTGGAACATCTGAGGCAGCAGGCAGCCTCAAGTGGTGGCTGCTGAGTGGAAGCATTACTGGAAGGAGCCCGGGAGCCCTCTCTGTGCTGACTGGAAGCATTATTGGTGCCCTCACTGGCTCCCACATCCATCGCAGGATGATCTCACTGGCATTCCCTGCAGGGAGCCCACTTAATCACACTCACCAAAACCCACAGACAGCAGAGAGCACCTGCAGCTCCTGGGCCTTTGCAGGGCTGCTCCAGCTCTGCACCTGCAGCATCTCAGCCTCCCCTGCCCTCAGGTGACAGACAGAGCCCAGCTGATGTGGGGCTGCTCCTTGCACTGGTGCTTTTCCCATCTTGCTGAGTTCAGTGTCCTTCCCTGTGCTCTGCCAGCAGATAGGGAAGATAAAGCTGATGGACTGGNTGGGAGCAGGTCCTTTTTAGCCCTTCCCTGCTTAGTGGGGTGGACAATTGTCCCCAGCACAGCCTGGGGCCAGCCCCTCTTTGTGTCCTGTAAAGTCCCCAGTTTGCAGTCAGCTGCTCCCAGAGCTTTTCTGGCCACCCTTCCCCANCCTCAGGTGACAGACAGAGCCCGGCTGATGTGGGGCTGCTCCTTGCACTGGTGCTTTTCCCATCTTGCTGAGTTCAGTGTCCTTCCCTGTGCTCTGCCAGCAGATAGGGAAGATAAAGCTGATGGACTGGATTCAGTTTTCAAACTGGTTTTTTTCCCCCTTTCCCCNCTGCCAATTCCCATTTATTACATATTTCATGATCACCATGAAATCTTTTTTGGCACTATTGTTACTTTTTCCCCTCTGAGTATCCATTTGGAGAGAGTTTGCTGAGAGTCTGGACTCAGACGCACACAAACACAGAGGGTTTGTGATAATGATCTAAAATGGGATGTCTTTTTTGCAGTCTTTTGACATCTGTGGCCGTGTGGGGAGTGTCAGGAAGGCGCTGAAGGTCCTTTGCACCCCCCAGGTAAGGAGTTAAACGTGGAGGAGCAGAGGTGGGACCTTGTTCCTGCTGGATGATAAAATTGAAAATTGCTCCGTGTACCAGCAGCACAGAGGAAAACAAAGCTCTGCATGGCTGGACAGGCTGGGGGCTCCTCTCAGGGATGTCAGGGACCTTTTCTGACACCTGCCCTGCCCCAGCTGTGGTGAGAGGCTGTTCCTGCTCTGTCTGATGGGAAGCTCTGTGTGACGTGGGTTAATCCAGCTGCAAGGAGCTGACAGAGCTTTGGAGTGCTGAGTGTGGGCAGGACTCTGGTGCCTCCCGTGCAGTGACACTGACACAGGAATTATCCCAGGCACTGCATTGCACAGGGCTGAGATTTGGATCTGCTGCTGTGACTTACATTTTAAAAGGGTAAAATCAAAGACTGTGGAGGAAAAGAACCTCATCAAAGTTTGCCGGAGCTTATCTTGCTGGGCTTGGGCTGGTCATTTTCCCTCAGCAGGTTTCTGTTTCCCCTAAATCTGTTACAGTGGGAGAAGGGACATTTACCTTCCCTGTATCTAAAGAGAAGGTGGGCAGCCTGTGGGTGCTGCTGCTGTTACTCTTTCTTCTATTGTCTACTCGCTGATAACAATACCTCCCTCCATCTAAACACCCTGCAAATGGTGCTGAATTAATCCTCTCAGCTCCCTGTTGAGCTCATTAAATTCCATTATCCTTGCTGCACGAGTGGAGGCCCTAAAAGATGGAGTCACCTGGAGGGGAAAAGCAAACAGGGAGCACAGAGCTGCAGACTCCCTCGGTGTCCTTGTGGGAGCCTGGGGGTGAAAAGCTGTGTCTGTGCACACTGACCCTTCCAGTCCTTTGACATGGGGTTTTTTTTCCCCTCCTCTCCCTGGCAGACCTATGGAGTCCGTGCCACCAGCCAGCAGTGCAGCGAGGCAGGAGACATCTGTGCCATTTGCCAGGCAGAGTTCAGGGAACCTCTGATCCTCCTGTGCCAGGTAAGACCCCAAAACTGCCCTGCTGGCGTTCCTTCAGTGAGCTCCTGCAGGGGGGGAGAGGCACAGCCAGCCTGGGAACCTCTGAAGTCGTTGGCTGGGGCTTGATCCAGCTCCTGGTGGGTGTTTACTGCCCTGGATAACCCCTGGATCGTGGCAGCTGAGCTGCTCTTGGGGTGACCATGGCTGTGGGGTGGACACAGCCCTGTGGGGCAGGGCCTGGAGTGGGCAGTGCAGATCCTGGGTCTGGAGTGAGCAGGGCTTTACCTGCCCCTTGGTGGGGCTGGGTAGCTTTACTACTCCCTTTTGATAACGGGGTTATCAAATTAAAGCCATCCTGTGCATCAAAGGTGCCCCTTGGCCTTGCTGTGAACATCTGTGCAGATGTTTCCGAGCTGGAAGCCCCCGAGAAGCTGCTTTTGGGATCTGCTGGCAGAGCTGGGATTCTGAGGGGTGACTTCACATGTGTGGAGGAGTTCTCAGCTTCTCACAGCTCCTTCTGCTCCCTCCTTGCCCTTTTGCTGCTCTTCCAGTCTGGGCTGGATGGCGTGTGCTGGAGAGAATCCAGGGAGGGGTCGGTGCAGAAATGAGGGGAGGAGATAAGGGGTGAAAACTGACATTTGTGGAAAGGGAGAAACTGGGAGCTGGCAGTGGGAGCAGAATAAAGCAAATGCAGGGAGCAGGGAGAAGAAAGGGCTTGTTGGGGCTCAGTAAGGACCTAAGTAACTCAGGGAACTGAGGGTGGAAACACGGTAGAGGAAAACCCTCTCAGCCGAGGCGCTGTAGGCATTTGCAATGTTTCCTTCTAGTGCTGTTACTAAAAACCAGCAGTAAACCAGCAGCTTTGGCAGACTGGGGGTTGTTTCCCACGCCGTGAGTGCGGGCTCCCTCCCTGCTGCCGGTGACAGTGGCTCTGTCCCCACCCAGCACGTGTTCTGTGAGGAGTGTCTGTGCCTGTGGTTCGACCGGGAGAGGACGTGTCCCCTGTGCCGCTCGGTCACCGTGGAGACGCTGCGCTGCTGGAAGGACGGCACCACCTCCGCCCACTTCCAGGTGTACTGACAGCAGGACAGCTCATGGGGACGGGGCAGGAAAAGCTGGAAAACCCCGGGGTCCCGTGCCCCAGCTGAGTCCTCTGTGGTTTTGTTGTCGGTCTTTCTTGCAACTCTGAGCCAACAGAACAACTGTGACTGGCCAGAAACTTCACCCTCAAAGGCAGGGAAGGTGTGGGTATGTTAGGGCAGACTCCAGGATGTTTCTGGAGCTTACATGGTTACGGAGTGTCTGGGATGTTTCCTATTTTCCTGTCCTTTCAGTGTGGACAAACACTGCGTGTGCAGGGCAGGGGAGCTGTGACTGCACGTGCTGCACGAAGCTGTGCTCTGGCTGGGGAGCCTCACATCGCCTGGCCCTGCATTCCCTGAATCCATGACTTTATACAATTCCACAGCATCTCTGAGAGCTCTTCCCAAGCAGCGCTTCAGAGCCTCGTGTCCAAAGCTGCAGTTGGAGAAATGTCATTTCCCAGCTGTTTTTCCAGTTGATTCCACCAATGGCACGTGCTGGCACCGTAAGAAAATCACAGGGAACCTGGGAAGGACCACACCAGTGAAGCTGGAAATGTCACCTCCTTTCCCTGGGAATGTTTTTCCTCTTTAATTATCTTGATGAGACTCCTGATTTCCCAGTCTCTGGGGAGAACAGGAGCTTAAAGTCAGGTTGGGTTTGTCTGCCTGGAAATCCAGCTCCTGCCCAAGAGCATCTCACAAACTCAGTGTCTGCCCTGTGCTCCTCAGCCAGGACCTGCCTGGGTCCTCCAGGAGCCTTGAGCTTCAGCAGGAGCTCCTGGAGGAAGGAGACCCTGATGGGAGCTGACACCATCCCTGTGGCCGAGGTCTCTGCTGAGGCTCTCCAGCAGCACGAGCCCTCAGCGGGAGCTGCTGCTTGTTCTGGAGCTCTCCCTGTCCCCAAAGCCCCTCTGCTCCACCCCGTTAGGAGCAGCAGCATCTTCCCAGCCCATTGCCATGGAAATGGCTCAAGGTGACAGCCCCACCTGAGCTGTCAGCGGGAGGAGGTTCCTGGGGGAATGGGGCTGAGTCTGTGCTGAGGGAAACTCCACAGGGGAAGAATTAAAGCAAACGGGAGCTGATGGGAACAGGAGTTATTTCCAACGTTTCTTTGGAAATAACAGTTCCGTGTGGCTGAGGAGGATGGTAAGAGGCAGAGCCTGAGCTGGGAGAGGCCGAATCTGGCTTGGGAGGTCCAGGGAAGCAGAGGAGGAAAAGCTTTCCTTTCCAAAACAAAGCCATGTCAGATTCCTGTCAGATGGATCCTGTGGAGAACTAAGCCAAGGAATCTCATTGCTCTCTGCAATGGGAAAAGCTTCCCCATCTTTGGGGTGGGGGGAGAGTTCAGAAAGGCAGGAAGCAAGGTTTTCATTGGGCATAAAATTGTTATGTGTGAAGAAGAGGGAAAATGAGGAATCCCTGGGCAGGGAGTTTCTGAAAGGCTTCTGGGTCACTTTGCAGTGCCAGTGAACCCAAGGATTTGTTTTCCTGCTTTCAAACTGTTTGAAAAGCTACTTCTCATCCTGAATTTTTCCTAAATGCTCCTGGAGAATGTGTTTGGAGAAGTGTAGGCAAAGGTCAGCAGGAGCCCAGCTCTGCAGAGAGCGTGGGATGCACTGCTTCAGAATGAGTGCTTTATTTGGGATAAGGCAGGGAACCAAAGCCGAAGTGTGGGTTTGCATTCTTAAAGTTTTGGGGGTTTTTTTGGGAGGATGGTCCTACCTTCTCCTAGAACATGACACTTGGACCAGAAAACTTCCAAGGAAAACTTCAGTTCCAGTGACAGCTGCTGGGAACCTGTTGATTTCCGTGGGAAACAGGGAAGGCTGTGGAAGGAAATTCCTCTGAAAGAGGAAATAAAACCCGGAGCCTTTTTTTGCCATTGAACAGTTATTTTTCTTTTTTTTTTTTTTAATAAATTCCTTATAAATATGTACAAAGAGTCTCAGCATATGAAATTCCTTTTACAAAAGAGAGAAGCCCCATCCAGCCAGGACCAGGAGCCTCCTGGAGCTCCAGGAACTCCGAGCACAGGCCCTGCCCTTGCTTTGGTGAGGGGGAAACCTGCACAGTGACCCTGCTGGAGTTACATCCCAGTGGTACTGGTTAGCAAAACGCCAGGAATTGGGCATTCCCTGCCTGTCATTCCCTTGGCAGTGCCCCGGGAGAGGCTGGGGAATTCGCAGTGGCCTCAGGACTAACGAGGATGGGAGGGGTTTGTGATAGATTGTGGTGAATGACTGGAAAAGGGGTGCTGTAAAAACCCAGGGAATTAAATCCCACTGCAGCTGGGTTTGCTCTGCTTGGTGCCACCTGGAACTACTGATGGAGTAACTAATAAAGGGTGTAACTAATAAAGGTGTAACTGTCAGGGGAAAAAGTAATAATGGCCATTTAATCCTCAGATGTCAGTGAATATTTATCAAGCTCCGAAGTCACTTCCTGTAAATATTAAAAACCTTGGGGAATTCAAGCACTCCAGTAATTCCCACAGAGTGGACACTGAAGTCACATCAAAATTCACTCCTGTACTCAAATAAATACTGTCAGGGGAAAACATTCACCTGTTTGTATTTTGTGGTGTGGAAACCCCAGGCAGGAGCAGCAGGTGAGGATCCCTCCCTCCTCTCAGGCTGGCTGGGCCTGAGGGAGCTCAATTCCCGTGGTATTCACAACTCCCTCAGCCCCTGGACCTGGAATTGGCACAGCCAGAGCCTCCTCACCTGTTGTGATCAGATGGAAAGTTCAGCTCACGCTCAGCAAAGTTACACAAGAATGAGGCTGAGCTTGAAGCCTGGATTGAAACTCGAATTTGCTGGGAGCAAACTGGCTCCAAGGGAAGTTGTGCACGTGCTGGGGAGCTGGGATGCAGCCAGGAGGGCTGGCCATGGACAGCCCTGCGTGTCCAGGGTTCCACGTGGAGCTCAGGTACTCTGTTCTGTACATCCCAGGCTGCTGTCGAGGTCAGGGACAGATGTGGTGTAGGAAAATTGAATATTAAGGCAGATGTGCTGTTCTGTGCTCACCAGGGCCATTTTCACAGGGCAGTGCAGTTTCCCAGCTGGGAAGTGCCTCATTCCAGGCTGGCTGTGACAGGCACTGCACCAGTTTAACCAGTTCAGTTGGGGATGGATGTCAATAGCAGGAACTGCTTCTGCTCATGCTGAGGGTTTAAGACCTTTAGAACTTCACTGTGATACAGAAACAAAACTCACAAATGAGATGAAATTGAGTCAAGGAGTGTTTGGGATTTAAGGGAGCTGCTTCAGCAATGGGCTTGGCTCAAAGAGGAATCCCTGCCTCCCTGCTCTGAAGCAGGAGCAGGATGGGATTCTCCCCCCTCCCCTGGTTTGGGTGATTTGCTGGATGTTTGCCTTGGCTGCTGCCCCTCCTGGGCACACCGAGGTGTGTGACAGGAGGCCCGGTGCCATCCCATGCTTTTCTACCTGCAAAAAATAAGGGAGAAGAGGGAGGAATGTGGAACTCATGGGCCAAGCCCTGCCCTGGTGTAACCCTGGAGTCGCTGGTGCAGCCCGGAGTTGACGTGGCCAGAGGAGCTGATCAGCCCACACCGGGCTCCTCTTTTACCTTGGAATATGGAATTCCAGGTTGTGCTGGGAGCTGTCTCGGCACAGAACTGCTTTAAAAATTCATGCAGACTTCCCTGCCGGCCGTGCTGTGCACAGACCATGAGCTCATAACTGCCCTCCTCCTCTGAAACCCGAGAGGGCTCTGTTTGCCCGTCTGGAGGGCACTCCCCGGCCTCCCCAGCTGACCAAACCCAGGCATTGCTTGGCTGCTGTGACAAAACAAAAGGGCCAGAGGGGAGCTGTGCCGGTTTCCTGCCCACAGGAGGAACGGGGAATTTCCAAGGAGTTCACAGCACCCTTCCCTTTCCATGCAAACACCAGCCAGGGACAAAGCAGATCTTGTAAAAAGGATAAAAACACCCCTTGTCAAAAATGGAGGCGTTCAAGGATAGCAATTACACCACAAAATGTAAGGCTTCGACAAATCCATACCCTCAAATAAGGAATTCCAGTTCTGTACAGGGAATTCTGGCTACAAAACAACTTCACCCTCGGTTCATGCGAAACATCCAGTTTGGAACTACAAAAGTGAAGCAAATCAGGAACGAAGCAGGCTTGGGGTTACCAGGCCTGCTCTGGTTTCCACCTGGGAAGCACCACAGATGTGGCTGCTCCCTGCTGGGCAGGACGAGTCTGTCACATTTTTTGCTGACTGTTTGGAGCCCCTGAGGAGAACGATCCCCTGGGGCTCTGAGGTTTGGGGATTTTTACAGACAAGCCTGACCACGGAGCCTTGGGGCTGAGGGAGATCAGCCCATCCCTGCACTGGGGCTGAGCACAGATTTGGGGGCTCTCCCGAGGTGGGACCTCAATGGCAAGGACAGAACTTCCTTTCCTTTTCCTGGGCTGTGCTGTTCCAAGGGAATTGAAACACTGGGAGCAGCCTGGAGGCTGCAGCCCCCAGCAGCCAGGACAGCAGGAGAGCCAAGGGCAGTGCCAGCTGTGGGCACAGGGCACATGGAATGATGCCCATTCCAGGTGAGACGTGTACTACATTCAGAGCTGACAGAGGTGAGGAGTGTGTGGCAGAGCCTCTGAGGGATGTGAGCCAGCTCCGGGCCTGTCCCAGGGCAGAGCTGCAGGGGGTGTCCCCTACAGCCCAGTGTCACATCCATGGTTCCTGTTCCCATGGGACTTGTGCCATTCCATACACACAACTGCACTCCCACATTTCAGGAACTTCCAGAAACTGGTACTTTTAAGGCTCTGCCCAGCACTGGCAGCACTGCTGGCAACAGCTGAGGCCCCTCCTTTTGTTAGAAGAATTTGTCCTTGTGTCTGTAGGAGACTGAGCCGGGATGGGGTTCAGGATGCTGAGGATTACTGAGCATCAGGCCAAAAAGGGCAGGAAAATGTTTCACTGGTCCCTGTGGCTCTGAGGCCATCCCAAGGGTACGGACAGACAAACGACACAGAGCTACACCACCCCTCCCAACACTGCACATCACCCACGGCAGGGCAAGGTTCTTCCCTAGGAACCACCTGCTCTTCCAGCAGAGCCCTTGCTGCTGTTTGGGAATGGACTCGGATCAGGAACACCCAGGAAAATGTGCAGGGGCTCCAAATGCTGCAGTGAGTATTTGATAAAGGGAGAATTCAGCTTTCAGATTGCTTAGAACCATTTCTCCTGCAGCAGTGGAAAATGCAGGGTCTGACCGGACACTGCGGCCACTCGGCTTCTTCCTGGGCTGGGTGAGGGGTGGGAAGTATTTTTAAAAGACAAGGAGCCAAATTTCCTTTAGAAATCGGGTTCTGACATTCCTTTATGCCTTTGAAAATGCCCTCCCTGCCACGGCAGGGTCGATTTTCTGGTGCAAATATCTGAAGGTAGGAAAACTGTTTCTAAAAAACTGTGCACAGTCACTGCTGAAGGTGGAAGGTACCCGAAATCTGACAGGTAGTTTTGGCTGCAAGGAAAAAAGTGCTCAGTACTAGACTGAAAAAAGCCCTTTGACTTCTAAGGCCAAGTTCTCCTGTTATCCCCTGCTCTAGTGATCAGTCTGGATAAGAGTTCTCCTCCCTGGTTCACAGGATTTGGGACTGAATAAATCACCATGCAGGAGGATTCCCAGCTCTGGAGCTGTAGGAAGTGCTGCTCTAGCAGACTTTGATGTGCACACTGCAGTGGAAAGGGCTCTGTGTCCTTTCCACCTCAGTGCCTGCTGCTTCCCAAGCTCCACACTGTCAAAAAAAAAAAAAAAGAACTGCTCCAAAGAAAAGGAGTTTTATAAAGTTCTGGGGTAGATTATTTGTTTTGTCTTAGTTTCTGCAGAGATTGAAAGAAAGAAAAAAAAAATAGCACCTTCTCAACAAGTCTTATTTTTTGCTATCTTGTGTATAAATATCAATAACCAAAATAGATCTTTCCTTGTCCCACGTTTCAGAACATCCTCTTGGGGAAACTGTAGCACCACAGAGGGGCAGTTTAGCCCCAGACAAATATTAAATGTAGCACCAGAGAAACTGAAGTCATAGGAAAGCTGCTCTCCCCTGGTGCCAGAGCACGAATATTTACACACACAAACTGCTGTCCGAGCTGCTCCGCGCCCGCTCCCCGCCACGCCTGGGCCGTGCCCGCGCCGCAGCACGTTTGGAATTCTCAGGATTACTAATCTGGGTGTAGAGATTCCTCCTGGTCCTGCTGCAGCGTGAGTGGGGCAGCAGGGCAGTGGGTGGTGTCCAGCAGGGCCAGCAGCAGTGCCAAGGCTCGGCCTGCAGGAGCAGGGCTGCTGGCAGCAGCCATCTACGGGGAATGTCGCTTACGCTCTCGACAAGGCATGCACGCGTCCACGTCTGCATACACAGGGTTACATTCTTCTATATATAAGCAGGTTTTGTGTCTCTGGTTTGCTGCTGGGCCCTTGAACAGCTCCTTCCGGGCAAATCCTCCTTCTCACGTCGCCCAAAGCACTTCCAGCATCTCCCACTTCTTTCTTTCTCTCCACTCTTCACAGCTGCTGCTCAGGCTCTGGATTCCCTGGAGGAAAAGGGGAAACAATTTTCTCCAAGGGCACAGGGTTTGCTCCAGCCTAAGAAAGCAAAAGAATGGGGATGGGTGTTAATTATGTTGATGCACTGGGTACAATAAAAGCTTCTTTTCAATTTATGCTTGAACCCTCCTACTAAATTTACGGACAAGAAGAGGTGTGGAATTTATGGGGAGGCTCATTTGTGGCTCAGACAAGAGACGATGCCTTTGGCCCTGGGTACTGCAGATTTCTGGGCGCCCTCAACCTTGCAAGGCTCCTTTTGGGTGCTCCATCTTCATTTACATCACGTTAACAAAAATGTGAACTTCTAGGGAAGCCATTAAATTTGTTCCAGGTAGGCAGTGGGGTGCATGGAGTATCACAGGAGACTGCAAGAACTCACTCATTCCTGGCTCTGCCACTGATTAGATTTGTGGCCTTGGGCAAACCACTGCTTTCAGTTCTGCTGGAAAATGAAGGCACTAATAACTTCTTTGCCTCACAGGTGGGCTGCGAGCCTTAATTAATAAAGTGCTCAGAGAAAGGCACCCATCTAAGTGCAAATTAGCGGGAGAGCTGCCCAAGGGGCATCTGCTATGCAATTCCCATTTCCCAGCGTTTATCCCCCAGTTTGTTGATGGCCCTTGCTGGGGCAGATCCCACGGATGTGTCATTGGCAGGCTGTGACAATGAGTGATCCTACAAAACCCTGCACGGAGAAATCTCTGTGGCCGCTGGGATGAGGTGACTTCACCGGCTGGGAGAGGGGAGGGGGAGCCGCTGACGGTGCAGCAGCTATGAAGTCACAGCGTAATTAGGGCTGGCAAACAGCTCTGGGGCAGATCCTGAGCGCCCTTACTGCAGAATCACCTCCCCTCCTGCTGTCCCGCCCTGGTCACGCCAGCGGGAAGGTGGCAGGAGACAGCGTTGGGATGAGCTGAACCTCCAGGGAAAAGAGGTGAATTCTGGTGCTGCCACGGACTCTGAGCAGAATCACAGAGTATCCCGAGTGGGAGCGTGATGATCCACAAGGATCATCAGTCCGACTCCTGACTGCAGGACAGCCCAGCAACCCCAGCCTGTGCCTGAGAGCACTGCCCAAACGCAGCCTTGGGGCTGTGACTGTGCCCGGGGGAGCCTGTCCCGGTCCCTGTTCCAGCCACCTGGAATGTCTCAGCTTCCCCGGCAGAAGACTGAACCCTGTCTGCTTTATCCCAGTTCCTGCCAGCTGCGCACAGGACGTGGCAATTCCAGCCTCTCCCTCCCTCATTCCCAGCCTTGCTTTCTAGTTTCGAGGAATCTGAAGCAACAGTGGGAATAGCTGGAAGGAGGAAGGCCGGGATGAATCATCCAGAGGTGAAGCACATTTCCAATCTGGCCGCGATCAAGGCTCTCAGGCAGCTCCATCCCCCACATCCCACCTGCCCTCTGGAAGTACCAGAGTATCCTAGAGTAGTTCAGCAGAGCTGCTTTTTAGCAGAAGGCGAATAGGAGAGGTGTTTGCTGTGTGAGAAGGGACAAACACAGCTACACAAAGCCAGCAGCTGGGCTCAGAGTCACTGCAGAGCTGTCAGGGGCAGCCCAGGGCTCGGAATGTGCCCCTGCTCAGCCTCTGGAGCTGCATGCCTGGGACACAGCCCTTCCTGCATCCCCCACCGGCTCAGGGACAGGCACGCAGCACCACGGGCTTCTCCAGACCTGGGAAACACCAGGAGGAGGGGACTGGGGCACCTGCACTCCCTACACAAGGTGCCAGAATTGCCCAGAGCAGGGCACAGCCGGCGCTGTGAGTGTGGCACTGAGCACAGGCTGGCAGTACAGAGCAGGAGCTTCCACTCCAAGAGGTGAGATATTTACTCAAGTTACACTGGAATAAAGAGTTCAGGAGTTGATTAAAGGATTTCCTCTGCAGCAAAACCATTTAATCCTTATTTATTATTTCTCCCGTAGCAGCACTTCCAACTGCCAAGCTCTGAACCCTTGTCCTGCTGTGCCACCCACGGCTGGCAACAGATCATCCGTGGTGTCACTGTATTTTACAAACTGTCTCTCTGTGTCACTTAACGTATAGAAAATCTATAAAAACCTGTAAAAGTTGATAAATCCTAGAACATCTTGAACTCCGAGCGATAAATCTGCTCCAGGGCAGGCGAAGAGCTCAGCACAATGTTTATGCATCTCCCAAGCCCCATTCTAAGGGCTTAAATGGCTCTTAAGTTTTGCATCAGCCTCGTGCTGGCCTTCTGCAGGAAGGTGAATTTCATGGAAAGAATAAAAGAGAACCCCAGAATCCTGGCCCTGAGCCCATCTCTCAATAAACCAATTTTGAATATCCTAGGCTGTGTTAAAGCCATTTCTGGGTGCATATTGGCTGCATTGCCAGTATCTGACTCATTAATGGAATATACTTTTGAGCCAATTCTGATCTCATTTACAGCACCGTAAATCCAGGGCAACCCAATTGACTCCAGTGGAGTTACTCCAAATTTCCCACAATAGGCACTCAGCAGACAGAGCAAAATTTGGTACTTTGGGTCTGAAAAAGGCTGAGGAAAGCCAAACTACCTCCCATTTGTACAGGGGTGGATAGTAAACTGGAAAGAGAGCCAGCATATCCCTTCTGTAGAGCCGCTGAAAAATTGATTATTTTATGTGTCATTCTTAAAATGTTGAAACTTTAGGGGAAGCTGTCCACAACTATCAACATTTTAATTTACTTATAAAATAAAAGGAATTATGGCTGAGTTACTACAAAACTGCAGTGCCTATTGGAAACATGGATGGACGTGATAAGAAAAAATTCACTTCCTTTGAAATTTTTTCTTGGGAACTGACATTGCCTTTGGTGATGTATCCCTCTCTGCCTGGGCATTCAAGGAGAGGCAGATTTTGCTCAGAAAGTTGCTCTCAAGCATTGCACAAATGAAGCAGTAGGTTATGAGACAACAAATCCCTCTGGTTGCAAAACCACCTCAGCCAAGCTCGCCACATCCTGGTGCTTTAGCACACAAATGCAGCTCCACTTCCCAATTATCTGGAATTCTCCAGCCTTATCCCACAGCTTGCTAAGCTGGTGTTTACCAAAAAAACCAAGCTGCTTTTCTCATGGATGCTGAGCAGGATGGGCATGAAGTGACTCGGGTAGGGGGTCCTGTGTCTCTTCTCAGCACCCCTCTGACTGATCTTTATTCAGGGAGAGGAGGAGAAGCCACCTTTGGGCAGCACCTGCACGAAGCCAGAGCAGAGTTTGAGCTCCCGGCTCCGGCAGCAGCTGGAAAAAGGAGTTCTGCTCACGGCTACTGTGTCAGCGTGGAACTGCTCCATTTAAAGGGATTACACGGGCCACTCACTTGGCACACGTCCCACTGCTAATAAACAAAATAACAGTTATTGATATGCTGAAAGGGAAAAATATATCCAGGGGCTTGGATCGCTGAGGGCACGCTGGAGGCAGGGACAAACGAGGCTCAATCGCTTCTGTCCTCACGCAGCAGCAGCTTAATGAGGGAACAAGGGCTGGGCAAGAGCCCTGTCAAATTCCCAAGCAGCCCCATCCGTGTACACTCACACTTCATTAGCATCTCCGCGGGAGATGGAAGGGGAACTTGGAAGACCAAAAAACAATTAGGAGGGGGTTCAGGAGTGCTGGGGAAGAACTGGGAAGAATGGTGTGTCCGGGAGATCTCCACACGGAAAGACCAGGGAACCCAGGCAGTAAAAAAATAAACTGGGGCTCCAATCCTCCCACAAAGACTGTCCTGCTTGGCCCCAGGCCACCTGTGGAATGAGCCATTTCTGGGCTCTGTTTGCCTGTGCAAACTCTGCTGCTTGTTTATTGGGAGAGTTAATGCTGAAGGTTTTCTTTATGCAATTTAACTGCGAGGCTGGGGCGAGGGCGGCAGGGACCTTTGGCTTTTTTGAGCAGGATGCTTGCCACTGGGAAGGCTTTTTTCTGATCCAGGAGGATAAACAACAGCGCCTGCCTCTTTGTCTGAGGGGCACACACGGGGTGCACCAGGCTGGATGTTTGTCCTGGTGCAGAACCAGCCCTCTGCATCTCCACTGCCTCTGGTCCTTCGTTTGCTCTGCTCTCCTGCACAGCTCAGCGGGACACCTCTAGAAATCTTATCAACCCAGTTTTAATAGAGATAATTAACTGCACGGAGACTTTGGACAGAGTGGCTCTGCATGAACCTCGCAGCAAACAGTGGGGGGAATTCCTGGCAACACAGTGGGCACGGAACCAGGCTGGTGGAGCTGGCAGGGACAAGTAGGGTTTGATTTTAATACACTGCCACTCCTGAACTAACAGAGCGCAGTACAAGTGACATTGTATGCCAAACTGGCACCTGACAACTATACTTCATGCCCTGGTTGGATGTTGCAAGGTGATGTCAGATTACATATCACGAAACTGCCAGTTGCAAAGCATCCATCCCCAAACCCCAAGCACAGCCTGCAGATGCAAGTCGGTCACACGCAGCGGCCCTAATCCTGCTCTCACTGGCATCACCCAGGGCTGTGAGAGCAGGAGAGGTTCCCTGGAGCACAGGATTATTCCCTGAGCTGTGCTGTAGTGTGAAGCCACACGGAGCTGAGGGAACAAGCACCAACCTCCTGCCTCAGAAGCCGTACGTACACTCACGGCAGCCAACGCTGCTGCCTCTTGAAAAAGCAGGAGGAGAACTCGAGGAATAACCCAAGCCGAAACTGCCCTTTTCCTCTTTTCTCCATTCCTTCTGCAACCACCAGATCACAAGACAAAGGCTGACTCTGCAGGGCACTCATTAACTGTACAAGTCACTCTCCTCTTGCCAGCCCTTCCATGAAATCCCAAGATCACAGGTGTTTAGAAGCTGGACTTCCCAGCTTGTTGCAGGACAATGTTATTGTCACTGCAGAGTTCTCTGAGGATGGCAGAAAAATGTGTGTTTTGTTCAGAAATACTCTGCTGAGGTAATCAAACACTGTCTTACCTCATCTCCAAGGCTAACCCATCTCACTGCACTATCACGGGGACACTGCAAACTGTCAGAAACCTCCACTGGTGGGAGCAAATTAGTACTCAGGATGAAAGGATTATTAATGGCCAGAATAACCCAGGAGCTGAGGTGTAGATGACATAATTAATTATTCTGGCCTTGCATTGTATTTTCATCTGCAGCTTGGTCACTTGTGCCTTAGAAGCGTGGCAGGAGTGGGACAGGTTGCACACAGGGACAGCCAGGAGAGTGTCACCAGCCCATTCATCCCCACATCTCACACCTTTATCCCTGAAACCGCTTCCCATCACACACCAGGAGCTCCTTTTCAGCCTTACATTTGTATTTGTGTCCAGCAGCATTTGGAGGCAGCTCAGCACATCCTGTCTGCGGCAGCCTTTGAAGCTGCGGGCAGGACGCTGCCCATGGAATTCACCTCAGAGGCACCCAGGATAACATTTGGCTTTTCCACAGCCTCTCATCCTCAAAAGCCATTTATAAGCAACTGGTGGGCAGAAATGGAAGTGAGAACTCCAGAATCAACAGCAGAAGAGATTGGGGAAAAGAATAGTGCCTGCCCAATAAACCTTCACAAAAATTAAGTCTCCGAACAGCTTTGGCCTCATGGGATCACCAGAAGTCTGGGCTGAGTGTGTGCATGGATCACCAGGGCCAGCTAACAGGCTCCCTCTGCCAGCCCTGCTCACCTGCCACCTTCTCTGCTTGGGACGCAGTCCCAGACTGGGCAGGGAGGAAATTCCCTGGCTTGGTAGCAAGGAAAGGACATTTGAGACATTAGATAAGGGAGATCGCTGCAGTTCCCCCCTTGGATTTCAACTCTGTCTGAGCTCAGAGAGGCCAGCAAGCCAGACGGGTGGGTTTGCTTCCAAACACAGGGATCAAACTTGCCACAAACTGACGGGGAGGGAGAGCCGTGTTTGCTCTGCTCCTGACCACAGTCCCACGCCACTGCCACCACCTCTGAGGGCTTTGCTGGGCACAGCCCTGCAGGCACCATCCAGTGCCTGCTCTTATAGAAACTGAGGCTTTGATTCATCAAAACCCCACAGTTTTGCTCTGGTTTTGTTTCAAATAATGCTTTCCAAAGGTGACCTGCGGAACCTCCCGCCAGACACAGCAGTTGTGGCTCAGATGGATGGCAACAATGCCCCCCCCAGTGCACACACACGCACTGCAAACACACAGACCTGCTGGAAAACCTCGTTTTTAAACTCGCTGATAACCCTACTTCCCCTCCACGCTACCCTATCCAAGCTGGTGGGAAACCAGTGCACGCTGAAAGTTAGACACGCACTGCAATTGTTCCCTGAACACAGACAGACACCGCGGGGTGTTTATGATGCAATTTAAAGCACCCAATAGAGGAGCCCGTGCTCCTTAGGTCTGTGGCTACAAATCCATGACCCAAAGAACACTACAGAGCACCCAAAATCCCTGAGGTGACTCCACGTACTCTCAGTATCCCTGAGTGCTCCCAGGGGTCAGGATGCAGAGCTGTCCCCATGAGCCCCGGAGCTGTCACCAAGATGACAACAACGAAGGTTACAGGACCAGAAATGTCCTGGTTCCCTGCTGCTCGTTTGCTCAGTGGCTCTGGAGCACAGAACCAGCAGTAACTGGGCTTGGGTGCTTTTCCTGGCCAGTGGCTTGGGACCCACCTCGGGGAGAACCCCCCAGCAGTGGGCAAGGCATTATCCAAAACACAGAGCCAGTGTCCCAGGCTGCCTCACTGCCAAGTCCAGTGGGGACAGTCCACCACCCAGAGACCTTAGTGATGGGTGCCCCGCAGCACCCGTGGGTCTAAAGCTCACCAGGGAATGGCAGGACACAGGGAAAGTTCCTCCATGCAAAAGAGGGCTGGAGGTTTGGCCGGCACGAGTGTGCGGGGCATCCTCCAGCTCCCGGGACCGGCAGCAGGGGCAAGACGGGACCTGTTTGCCGCTGCCGGGCATGGAGCGGAAACTGCCCCACGAGAGCACGGGTGGCGCGGGCGGAGGGGAGCCACAGGGGTGGAAGCCGTGAAAGTTTGGGGAAGGGGAAAGAGGGTTGTTTGAGGAGTCCTGGGAAAGGGGAGAGGGAGAGAGGGGAACTGGGGATGGAGGAGACGGGGGGAGAGGGGAGAGAGACAAGTCGGTGCGACCTGGTACCGGCAGTCCAGGGAGAGGAAGAGAGAGGGAAGGGATAAGGAAGAGGGATCAGTGCGACCCGGCAGCGCCCGTGCGAGCAGCCCGTGGCTCGGTGCGGTGTCGCAATCAGCCTCCGCAGCCCGGCGCGGCGCAGGTACCGCGGACAGCGCGCTCCGCCGGGCCGGACCGAGCCGGACCGAGCCGAGCCCCGCGCCCGCTGCCGCCGCCCGTCCCG
>VYXC01001259.1:203118-213201 GCA_013397175.1 Platysteira castanea
GCCCCGCCGGGGAGCCCGCGGGGGACGGAGCCGGCGATGGGGACGATCTGCTGGGGCAGCTGATCCGAGACCTGGTAGGGCTGCGCGGGGCCTGGGGCTGCGCCCGGGACAGGCCGGGCCCCAGGCGGGGAGGGCGGGCGCGGGGTCGCGGTGGGGCCGGGGCCGGAGCACGCAGAGGGGCTCGGCTGAGGGGTCGCTGCGAGGCGGCGAGCGGAGAGGACGTTGAATTTGGGTTCCTCTGCGCTTGTTTATGACCTCAGCTTCTGAATATATATCCTCTTATAAAGTTTTAACCCTTCAAAATCTGCTTGTCCTGTGTAGTGGCACGGGGTGGAATTGTCGGGGTGTCCTGTGCAGGGCCAGGAGTTGGGCTCGATGATTCTCGAGGGTCCCTTCCAACTCGAGATATTCTATGACTCTATGAAATAATATTTTTTTCCTCTTAAGGTTTTTGTTGTTTACTCAGGCAGTTTGATGCGGGTGCAGTAATTAAGGATATCCTGCCTTGTGACACAGCAGCGTAGTAAGAAAACAAGCTTTAATTCTTTAAATAAAGGAGTTAACTTGGAAATAGTCTTAAATACAGTTCTGAACCAGATAAAAATTATTTTGGTAAATCCTCTAAATGCTATAGAGATTTTATTTACAGTATAGGAAAACTAGGGGGGAAACCCATTTTCTTCTTTCTCACTAACCTCACTATGACTAATTACTCTTAGCTTAAAAAAATTAAAAGGAACAGATTAAATTTCTGTCTGCAAGGCACAAATTAATCCATTTACAGAATTAGTGCTCCATTAGCACACAGGAGCCCGAATCTGTCTCAGAGGGGCTGGTTGTATTTGAGTTTTGGATTCATTCCAGTAGACTTTTAGACAGGCTGGTGCTGACTTAACATCCCCGCTTCCTTGTGCTGAGGACAAGCTGCTGGGATTTTTGGGGTGTGGGAAGACCTGGATCTGTCCCTAATGTTAGGATTGCATTAGAATGGAATCAGTATGAGTTTGTACTGTGTTCTTATGTCCACTGTTTGCCTTCAGAACCTCAGGCAGATCAAAAGTTGGGATCATCCCCTGCCTCTTGGCACTTTCCTAACCCCCATTCCTTTGTTTCTTTGTAGGTCTCTGCTACAGCTACTCCTCATTTAAACCTGGACCCCTTGCAGCAAGAAAGTAGGAAAAAAAAAGGCAGTTCTAGGTTTATTTGAAACAGGGTATAAACTGCTTGATACTGCAGATCAGTTGATAAAAAGCCTGCATAGCTGTTTTTTGCTCTTTTCCCCACCTTCCCTTGAGAGCACTGTTGGTGTTGAGTGTTGTGTCCGCACTGCTGTGTCTGCAGGCCCTCAGTCCTTCCAGTGAGACCTCTGTGTACATCCAGACAGCCCAGGATCTGCTGCCTGGACAGGAGTCAAGTCCAATTTGGAAGGAGCACATCCATGGTGGTGCCGTGCCTGAGCTCATAAGCCCGGAGCTAATAATCCTTGCCCAATGGCTCCTCTTATTTGTTTGGGCAGCCTGCGGCTCCGGAACGGTTCCGTGGCTCCTGGATCCGAGCGGGATCACATCTGGCCGGCTTGGAGCCTGCCTGCATGTGGCCATGGAGATGTTCCCTTTGTGTTTTTCTTCGGTGTCCCCGTTGGAAATGGATGGGATTTAAAGCACACGAAAGCAAAACAGCCTTCCTGCAGATCCGCGGCGGGGAGCGGAGCCAGCGGCGCTCGCGCAGGGGAGGGAAAGGAGCTGTTTGTGCAGGGAAACTGTGGCTACAGAGGGAGGGGAGCAGCAAGGTTGGCTGCAGGTCCTGCTTTAAGTAACTTTAGAACAAGTGGGAGGTTCCAGTGTGTATAAAGTGATGTTTTGTTGCTAAAAAGGCCTGATGGGAACACTGCCCATGTTTGTGTTGTCTCAACACTTGCCTGGTGTGGAATATCTTTTGCATTAAAAACCACACCACCACATTATACTGTGATTTCCCTGAGTAACTCTGCTTTAAATAAACCCAGAATATCCTTTCTGTTCTACTTTGGTGCTGCAAAGGGCCCGGATTTGAATGAGAGGGAGTAGTTGTAGAAGAGACTGACAAAGAAACAAAGGTATGAGGATTAGGGAAGTGCCAAGAGGCAGGAGATGATCCTGCTTTGGGATCTGCCTGAGGTTCTGGAGGCAAACAGTGGAGATGGGTTTTAACTGAGCAGCTGGTTTTGTGCATGAGGATTGATAGACAATGATCAGGAGCACCTGGGGTGGGACAGAAACCAGAGAAAACACTGGAGAGCAAAACTGGTGACATAGAAATGGTCAGAATCAGCTGATTTTACTCATTTTCTATTACATAGTATAAAAATTTTAAATATCCAGACAGGATGAGAGAAAAGACAAATCTTGTTGTGGTAACTGCAGAAAGAAGATGTAATAATTATGTAGCTAAACCAAACAAAATACATCTAGGAAAAATCTGTGTGCTGCATTTAGCTGTTAGCTTAAATTGATGGATTTGGCTTTAAATTTTTGTTTGAGATGCTCAATCAGTTAAAGGAGGAACATTTCATATTAAAAAGACATTTATATGTTACTAATGAGAGAAACTAACATCTTCGTTCAGTTGCATTTAAAATATTCGTTCATTTTGCCATCATATGGGTTTGAAATCTTGCAAGTGAAATTAATAATGGGCATATGCCTTCAAAGTGCTTATTTATTGGGTCTTTTTGGCACTGAAACCTTTGCCAAACTATTTTATAAGAACTTGGTGTCTCGCCTTTCTCTGCCCTTTGAAGGGCCATGAAAGGGGGGAGAGGCAGAACAACTCCTGATGTTTTCGTGGAGCTGTGGTGGCACTGAGGACACACCATCCCTTCTCCACACCAGGGTCACTTCTCCTGCTGTCAAACTGTTAAAGAAGCCTCACAAATTATTTCCTCCTTTTTCCTTTCCAGAATGAAATCAATGAGGTTCCTTTCTTCGATGTCCAGCTGCCTTACGAGCTGGCACTGAAGATATTCCAGTACCTGGGCAAGGCTGAGCTGGGAAGGTGTGCTCAGGTAAGTGCTGCTGGCAGTTTGCTGCTCTGATACCACTTAAAATTGGCAGATAATGGTGAAAAAACAGGCACCTCAGTGTAGGGAAGGGGGGTGGTAGCCCAAGGAACTCAGCTGGTTGTGCTTTCACTTACAGGAAACAGTTCCAAAGCTGAATATTGAAAAAGTAATGGTACATGAGCTGGGATTACAGCTGCACTTGAGCAGAGTTCAATAAAACATCTGTGGCTTGGGCAGAAGCGAAGCCTTAAAAATTAAAATAAATATTGCAGAGATATTTTGATTCAAGTGAGTGTGTTTAGAAGCATTTTTGATTCAAGTGAGTGTCTTGCTGCAGTATTTAGAACTCAGCACTTGGCAGTGCTAAGGGCATGGCAAGAGCTGCTCCTCCCACTTTCCAGCCTGGGATTTGAACCACAGGCACTGGAGCAGTAACTTTTTGTCTGCAGTATTTTCATGTGGGGCTAAATTCTTGAATGACCCTGATTTCCTCCCCTCCTGCCCTGCAAGGGGTTTATATTTTTCTTTTCTGATACTTTCAGGTAATGCTCTCAGCAGTCAGTACTCAGGCATGGTCTGTAATTTACGTGTAGTTGTAAACTGCCTGTCTCTTCAGTAGCTTTACTGAAACACTCACTCACACCTCATTCTGGTTAGGGTTCTTCAGCCCACACTGTGGGACTTCTTTATTTCCTTTCTTCACACACTGAATGATGAACCCCCTCTCTGAATGAGTCTTCAAAGCCAAATTTAATTGGCAAGTGCTGATTACCCTGTGAAATCAAGCAGAATATTGTGGATATAATTCCAGCTTGTCCCGTGGCCACTATTTAGGGTTCCAGGCTGGTGTTCATTAACTCTTACGGACAAAGCACATCTTGCAACTTCACAAAAATCCAACCAAAACCATTCTTTGTGTTACAAACAGTCTAGGGCATGCTTTGAGTGGAAGAGAAGAATGCTGATGTGTGAAAAGTGAGAAGTGACAGACAGGGTCTGTTGAGGATGGTAAACTAAGCACAAATATTCTGCCAATGGCCCAGGCTTTGAAAGGAAGTTGGGCTTTTAATGTTCAGTACGAGCGTTTTGCAGTGTTAAATAGCTACAAGTGGTTATTGCTTAAATCTTTGACTTGCTAATGCCTTTTAGGAACAGGGACTGTTAAAAGAAAATTAATTCCTCGTGCAGGACTGCTGTTCCAGAGGGGAAAATTCTCTAGGATTATTTTTTGATGCTGTCCGGGACACTGAAGCTTTCAGATGTGCTCAAATTTCTGTCCCCTGAGGTAGAGATATGCCATCAGTAAAGGCCACAGCCCAGGACGTGGGACAGGGTTGCATTTTTGAAGTGGATTAGTTTAGGGTTATTCTTTCACTCTCCTTTTCCCCCCTCCTTAGGCATGATCAGTTTACCTCATGCCATAGTGAAAAGATTTCCTGGTGAAGGGCTGCTCCTTTTCCCTTGGGCTGCACTGGGTTCCTCTCTCCTTCACTTTGCTTTTTAGCTTGAACCTGTCCTCATAAGATGTGTTTTAACACTGAGACAATTTTCCACATTTCTCGTTCGCCTCTTCCCAAGTCATTGTTCCTTTGTGGCAGCTGACAGGTAGCTGAGCAAGTGCCCAGTGTTTTACAGGGCTTTCCCAATCAGATGAATATCCAGTGCAGAGCTGGCTTCTTTTTAAGTGTTCAAATAAAAAGCAGAGCCGTAAAAATAAATAGCATTTTCATTTTTCTCTTGGTGGTTTTGTTTTTGAAGGGGGGGAGCCCTCTTCTGTTCCCTGGAAAACCCTGCTGCTTTACGGCGTTATCCTAGAAAGGGTTTTTTTATTAAGGTGCCTTGGGATTTCAGTGAAATTGGGCCAGTTGGTGGAATTGGCATCATGATCCATGTGAGTGCCTTTGGAGAAAACCTGTTTGCTTAGTTGTTTATGCCAAATTGGTAACCAGCTAACAGCAAAGGAGCCTGACTGCAGAGCCTCTCTGAGGTTTAATCACACCACAGACTGTCTGGAGAACTTTAATTTCACCTTGATATTTCCCTCTCCCTCGCTCCCCCACAGCTTTTCTTTGATTTTTGGAATTAGGGCTATAAAACACAACCTGTCTGTGTGGCACTGGAAGTACAAAAGCCTGTAAATAGCAGTGTCCTCAGTGCCTGAGCTCTGGTGGGTCTGCAGTAGGGGGCTGACACTCAGTAGCATTCACCAGACCAGTCCCTGCTGATATCCCACGTTTGGAATTCAAGGAGAAAAATACCCAGGGCTTCATGTGGCACACAACAGGCCAGAGTAATGCAGAATTTTCCCCTGTGAGCACCTTTTGATTGTGTTCTGGCAGAAATATCTGTGCTACGAGTGACTCTGCTGTGAGTATGAGCAGGTTTGGGAACAGTCGCTCCTTCCCCCTGGTCGTGATGGAGAGGGAAAGGAAAAACCATCCCGTGGGACACCACGAGTGTGACGCCTGAAATGCCCTGGGGTTATTTGGGGCTGCTACTGTAGGTGCATTGATTTTACCCGTGGCCTGGGGACCTGGCCTTTACGCTGTCAGCTTTGGGGTAAGGGGACGTGTCTGAATTCAGCAGCACTGAATTTTGGCAGTTTGTTTCTGAACGAATCAGTGGGAAATTCCCTTGACCTGTTAGGTTTTCATCTTAGAGAAGGTTTAGAAGTGTTTACCAACACAGGAACTGTGTCTTTATCTAGGGCAATGGAGACTGTTTCTAGGAATTTAGGCGTGAACTGTTGTGCATAAATCAAGAATTTCAACTGCTTGCCTCCAGGGCTTCTGGGAGTGTCAAACTGTTGAGGCTTTAATGTTTATACAGTTACAAAAAGAAACTTGAGTGTATTTTTTTGAGCATGGTTTTGCATCAAGGTTGTTTACGGGTAAAAGCAGTCATCCATCCTCCTTGTGGTTCACAGAGAGAGCAGAGAAATGGATGGGTAAGGATATCCCTGCCCTGGGCTGATCCCCCAGTGTGGGCAGCAGGAAAGGAGGGGGGTTCTGCCCCTCTGCCCCTCTCAGGTGAGACCCCACCTGCAGAGCTGCCCCAGCCCTGGGGCTCCCAGCATCAAAAGGACCTGGAGCTGCTGGAGTGAGTCCAGAGGAGGAGATGCTCCCAGGGCTGGAGCCCCTCTGCTCTGGAGCCAGGCTGGGAGAGCTGGGGGTGCTCACCTGGAGAGGAGAAGGCTCCAGGGAGAGCTCAGAGCCCCTGCCAGGGCCTAAAGGGGCTCCAGGAGAGCTGGAGAGGGACTGGGGACAAGGGCTGGAGGGACAGGACACAGGGAATGGCTTCCCAGTGCCAGAGGGCAGGGCTGGATGGGATATTGGGCAGGAATTGTTCCCTGGGAGGGTGGGCAGGCCCTGGCCCAGGGTGCCCAGAGCAGCTGTGGCTGCCCCTGGATCCCTGGCAGTGCCCAAGGCCAGGCTGGACACTGGGGCTTGGAGCAGCCTGGGACAGTGGAAGGTGTCCCTGCCATGTCAGGGGGTGGCACTGGGTGGTCTTTAAGGTTCCTTCCAGCCCAAACTATTTTGTGCTTAGGGCTGTGAGCAGAAAAGATGAGCAGCTTCCATCAGAATGGGTTTGGATTAAACACTCCTTGGCACTGTTTGCTGTACTGAGCTCAAAGTCCAGCTCGTTCTAATTGAGGCCCCTGGTCTCAGCAAATGAGCCTTGACTCTGCCTTTGTGTGTCTGGGGAAGAAAATAAACCTAGTGAAATAAAAACCATTATCAGATGCAGAGGGATGAATAAACCTTCATTAGGATTTGAGCCAGTTGATTTAGATGGGATTAGAAGAAATTTTGGATTTGATGGAAGAGGTGGGGTTTCTTAGGGGAAAAAATAGCCCCCAGGGGCAAAACCAAATAGCAAAGCCTGTGTCAGCAAAAGCCTTTGAAGTCCCCCAGAACATTATTACTTGCTGGACTATAAAATATAAAACTGTCCCTCAGTGGAGCTCAGGGGAACCCAAACTTTCTTTGCTGAGAACAGTTGTAAAAAGATAATAGGAACACTGAAGACAAAATTAAATTCAGGACTCCAGATCTATAAACAAGTCTGTAAGATGTTGTCATTGATCCTTGCTGGAGTTTCTGTGTAGTTTAGATTTGGAAACAGTTTTAACAAGAGCTTTGCACATCTCAGCTCCTCTCCAACACCCAGCATTTGGGTGCATGTAAATAAAGCCATAACGCCCTGGCTTTTGGGGCCTCACCTGAAACTCCAAGTCAAGCAGATCTAATAAAGCTGACTTGAAGCCAATGGCTGGTTTTAATGCTGCAGCTCACAGTGGTGCTGTAAAGTGAAATGCTTGAGACTCTTTATTAGTGATTTCGTGCAGCTGAGCCTCGCTCAGTGGGGTTTTACAAGGGATTGGCATGCGAGTTTGGGGCTGTAAGAAAAGGCTGGGTTAGGGACCCTTTGGAAATTCAGGCTTGTAAAGCAGCAGGGTTCGCTGTAATTTGATTGAAAAAAAATCAGGATAGGATAGGATCTTTATTCCCCCTGAAAGTTGAAAAGGCAGTCGAAATTTTATGTAGCTCCCCCCCTGCCTTTTCTTTTGTTTTACTGTCTTTATAAAATGCTTTTAAGACCTTGAAACTTGAAAGGTCTGTGCAATACTGTCTGTTTTGGCAGACTCAAAGGTGTGTGTTTATTTTTGATTTTTTGTTTTGGAAAGCAAGGCAAAAGCTGGCCTGGTTTGGCTGTGCTTCCCTGTGCGTGTGCTCAGCCTGTCCCTGTCAGAACGTGCTGCTGTTTGGGGAGGGGGCAGAGGTTCTGCCTGGGGAGCTCCACTCCTGCACCACAGCTGCTCTTTTGGTGTGTCAGCAGAAAGCTGGTTTGGGGTTGTTTTTTGATTCTTGGAGCAATAATACGTAATACATAAAAAATAAATATATTTATCCTACTTTCAAATCAAATTGAGAGCAAATTCCTAATGGTTTGAATTTGGGATTGCCTCTTTTTGGTGCTTTTGATGTTGCTGAGTGTGTCCCTCTAGGGACAGGAGTTCTCATCACTGCTTTTGGATGCCAGGGTGCTGTGTATCCTGGAGAAGCCTCAGCACTGGTGCTGTCGTTTCAGGGCATTATTATTGCCCTGTGCAGGTTGTTTCCTTTGTCAGAGGATGGAAGGGGATTGTCTCTCCCTGCCAGTTTGCATCGAGGTCTCCGGGTGATAAAGAACATTCATTCTGCTGCATTTGGGTGTTCGTGGTTGAGCACTGCTCTTCCCTGTGGGTCTCAAATCTTAAAAACACTTGCAGGTGACTCAGATCACCCCTTTTTCATTGTAGTAAATGTTTTTTGTGTGTGTGGCTATGGAACAAATGGCAAATAAATATAAAGAGATGGTCCTGGGAGAGTTTGTGTCCATGGGAGGCTTGGATTCTTGGCATAATCTGGGGACTGGAACGAACATTAGATGCTTAATTGTAACTTACTAAAAATGATGTCAGTCTCAGAAGGTTCTTTTAATCTTTTTAGAAACAGAGCACAATTGATTGCTGCTTTCACCAGTCATGGCTTTCATTGGTTACGTCTGTTTTTTTAAATTAAGAATTACAGAGGATAAAAAAAAAAGCTACTTAAGTTGGCTCTTACCTCTTGAATCTTTAATTCTGAGCCCACAATTGATTGTGATGAAGCTGTTCTCTCAGGAATGGGCAGCAACTTGAGGCTGCTTGAAAAACTTAATAATTCATTCCTATTTATGCATACTGTAATACAATAGGTTATAAATCACTAATGTCATAGCCCTAATCAGGCATTGTCAGTGGGACTTCAGAGATGTGGTGCTGTGATCTGGGAGGGTTTCTTAGCTACAAACATGAAAATAAATTCATATTTTTGCTCTAAGCTCACAGTTCTGTCTTAATTGTTTTCTTGCTGCTTTTCTTGTCATAATTTTCCAGTACACTGATATTTCAGGTTGATGGTGTGGCCACTAAACTGGTGTCCATGTTATGAGCATAAACTCAGATATTTCCCAAAGAACCCACAGAAAACAAGCCTTTTGTTAAAGGTTTGGGATTTTTATACACTCAGTTGTCTAAAGAGTGAACAAATATATTTGTTCAGGTAAGAATTTTGTCTCAATGCAGGCCTGTATTGATTTATATGTTTGTATTTCAGATACTATTTAATATTTTATATTAAATCTAATTTTTATTTATGAATTTATGAGAGATCCATATATCAACGTTGATTTCCAGGTCAGCAGGACGTGGAAAATCCTTGCAGAAGACGAAGTGTTGTGGTACCGGCTGTGCCAGGAGGAGGGGTACCTGTTGGATATGAGCATCTCCGACCATTCCTGCTGGAAGCTCGCCCTCAAAAACTGCAGAGCCAGAGAGCACATGTTGAAAACCAACTGGAAGGTGAGAGGGAATTTCCTTAAAGGGATCCAAGTGTCATGGAAAAATGGGAACCTGGTTTGAGCAAGTGGGAGGGGAGAGCTGGTGTGTATTGCTCCATTTTGCCAGTTGAAAGCTGCTGGGGGAGTTTTGGGGTAGATGTGTCTTCTCTCAGCAGCAGGGGCAAAGCTGGGAGTGTCCCAGCAGCAGGTTTGGGTGGGTGAAGGAACAGGAGCAGCAACCCCTGTGTCCTCTCTGCAGAACCGCGTGGGTGCCGTGAGCCAGCTGCGCTACGAGCCCGGCGGGGTCCTGTGCGACGTCCACTCCTGCGACGGCGTCGTCATGGCCGGGTGAGCCCCGGGCTGGGCACTGCCCACCCCGCCTGAGCACTGTGCAGGGCCCAGCCCACCTTCTGTAGAGTGTGTAGTGCCCACTGTGCTTGTTGGGGTGTGTAATGTTCACTCCGTCTGTACCAGAGTGTGTGCGGCTCTTCCCGTCTTCAGTAGAGTCTGTAATGCCCACTCCATCTTCTGCAGGGTGTGTAATGCCCACTCCACCTTCTGCAGGGTGTGTGATGCCCACTCCACCTTCTGCAGGGTGTGTAATGCCCACTCCACCTTCCGCAGGGTGTGTAATGCCCACTCCACCTTCTGCAGGGTGTGTAATGCCCACTCCACCTTCT
>VYXC01001259.1:213248-226746 GCA_013397175.1 Platysteira castanea
TACCAGAGTCTGTAATGCCCACTCTGCGTTCACCAGGCTGTGTAATGCCCACTTCACCTTTACCAGAGCGTGTAAAGCTTGCTCCGTCCTTACCAGGCTGTGTAATGCCCACTTCACCTTTATTAATATGTGTAATGCTCACTCCAGCTTCACCAGGCTGTATAAATCCACCTTCACCAGGCTATGTAATGCCCACTTCACCTTTACCAGAGCGTGTAAAGCTTGCTCCATCCTTACCAGGCTGTGTAATTCTCACTCCACCTTTACCAGGCTGTGTAATGCCCACTTCACCTTTATTAATATGCGTAATGCTCACTCCAGCTTCACCAGGCTGTGTGATACCCACTCCATGTTCACCAGACTGCATAAATCCCACTCCACCTTCCCCATCTGAAATCTCAGGTGCTTCTTTCAGCAAATTCAAAAGCAACACCTGTTTGAAGCATGAGAACGGGTTCACCTGCAGTTCCTGAGACAGGCTGTCCTTAAGTGACTGATAAAGGATGGTTATCTCCAACTTACCTCAGCAGTTCAAATTTTTATTGAACTATTCAAAAGTGATCTCATGTAGTCCTGTAAAAATTCAATTGCTTTCTCATGAACTCCATCTATTGTTTTGCTGTGGAAGCCCCTAGAATGTATGAAACATTCTGCACATCTACTGAAAAATGTCCCTTTTAAAACGTTTTTCCATTAAAATTTCTTAATCACAAGGATATCTTGTCACAGCACACAAAAATAACTTTAGAAGGACTGTTACTTTTCTCCATTCTTACTTAAAAGACAACCTAGGAGGAAAATAACCCACACAAAAATAGGTCAAACTTCTCTTTTCCTAATACAAAAGTTTTCTGGACCTTGATTTAGTGTTAGTTATTCATTTGGTTTAGGCGCTTAAATATGATTTTAAGAGCTTCACAAATTTTTGGAAGAGGTTGCAGTGATTCCCTCAGTAAGTGTGAGGCCTTACTGTGTTCTGTGTGAATTTCATGGGTTCAGTAATTAGCAACCCTCCAGAAATCCCATGAGTAAATAAAAATGATGATATCCTGGGGAGCTGGGACATTGTCCTTGACGTACCAGAGTTCCACGTTTTATGGTAGCACTTCATGTTAATGGTGTGGGATTAGAGAAAACTACTTCTAAAATATTTTAAAATTCACAGACTGGTAATAAGAAAGGTGCCTTGAAAACCTTCATCCGCGGAAATGTTTTTGAGTGCTCTTGGACAGCTGAGAGTAGAAATCAGGCAGCAAACCCCACTTGTCTCCATGCTGCTGCCAAAACCTCCAGCTCTTCTTTTCCTTCATTTTCTCCATTGTCTTTATATCCAAACATGCAGTAGGTAGAAGTTCTGCAGATTAAATTACATTTCTTAGGTATGAATAAACAAAGGTTATTAATCTCCTATTAAACTGAAATAGTCCATGTTTTAGCTCGGTGTATGACAGAAGCTGGGTTCTCACAGTTCCACACACTCTTTTCATACTGGTTCTCCAGTTCCTCCAGTATCTCCTGATTCTCTTGATGAATTTACATCAGGGATGTGGTACAATTAAATAATTCAAGTTCCTGAAAATAGGTGAGCAGGGAAGAGACCACTGAGGGAAAAGCTGCATGTGTGTATCCTTTAGAAAAAGCAATGTTCACTTAAATGACTTTCCAGTAATTTCTCTGAAAAATTAATTACTTCTTTATGAAGCTGTGAGCATGTATTTGATAAAACAACATAGGGAAATCAAGATTCAGCTGTTTGAATTTGGCTGGTTAGTAAATGAGAAGTTTAGAGTATTAGAACACAAAAATTGTGTTATGTCCTTTGCTGTTTAGTGCTTGTCCTTCACTCTGCTTTGTCTCTTAATTTGGTAAATATCAAACCAGAGAGACTTGAAGTTGTAACTAAAACTTCTGAGGGCATCAGCAAATTGTGCAGGGAAATACTTTATGTGCATTTGGGAAGTATTTAGGATATTGAGGAATTTGGTGGGGTTTTGTTGTTTGCTGTGTTTTTATTTTTTAAATCCAACCATAGCCCTCCCCTGTCTCTCCCAGCTTATAAAATTGTACTTAATGGCATTGTGCTTTCAAACTTGTCATAAAAGTGTAATGAATCTGGTGATCAATAGCAACCTGCTGCGTTCTTTCAGTACTGAAGAAGTAATTTAATAGCTGAGGTTTACAAAGTCAATTCTCCTCTCAGTATAAATATCAATTATCTGTTACATTTAATGATTCTCTCTCCAGTTTCACAAACACTCGTGTGCTCGGCTTTGCATGGGAATAATCAGTGATTACAGAGGGACGTGTGTGTCTGAGCTGAGCTGGTGTGTGAGTTTGCCAGGCCTGGTGCTCCAAGTGCTAATCCAGACTTGTGGGGCATTTCCCAAGGTTTTTCTCTCCAGTGGCTTGGGACATCACTTGTCTTTCTTCTGTCTCAGGTTGCTGCACTGGAGGCTCAGGGCTGCTCAGTTTTGAGCAGGTTTTTTGATCGTAACTCCTTTAGGTGCTCCTGGTGCTCCAGCCCCTTCCCCTGCTCTGTTCCCTTCCCAGGACACGCTCCAGCCCCTCCAGGTCCTTTTGTCCTGAGGGGCCCAGAACTGGACAGAGGATTGGAGGTGCCCCAGGAGTGCCCAGTGCTTTGCCCTGGGACACCCAGGTGCTCTTGGCCTTCTTGCCCACCTGGGCACACCTGGGCTCGTGTCCAGCTGCTGTCACCAGCACCCCCAGGGCCTTGTTCACCTTGTGCAGCCACTCGTCCCCAAGCCTTCAGCATTCCCTGGGGTGGTGGTGGCTCAGGGGAGGCCCCAGCACTTTGCCTTGGGGATGTTGAGCTCCACAACTTTCCCTGGCACTGAGGCCAGGCTGGCAGGCCAGTATTTCCCTGGATCCCCCTTCTAGTGGGCACCACAGCTGCTGACTTCAGTCTCTTGGGTGAATGGCCTCCCTGCTGGGAAAGGATGGGGAGTGGCTGGGGGAGCTCTGCCTCAGTGCCCTGGGATGGATCCTGTCCCATGGGGCTGTGTGTGTGTCCTGAGGGCTGCAGCAGGGTGCCACCATTTCCCCTTGGATCACGGGGATTCCTTCTGCTCCCTGTCCCTGTCTTCCAGCCTGGGTACCCTGAGGACAAGAAGGCATCAATTCCCTCGGCCTTTTCCTCATCCTTTGTCACTGCTTCTCCCTGATCCAATAAAGATGCTCAGCAATCCTTTTGTTGCTGATGTATTTATAGAAACATCTTTAATTCTTTTTCTGGCAGTAGCTAGATTAAGTTCTAGCTGGGCTGGTTGGAGAGAGTTTTATCTGCAGAGAGAGAGATGCTGGGGCTGGTGTGTTCTGGGAGTCTTGGAGCAAGCCTGGCATCACTGACTGATTTGAACCTGTGCTGTGCTGGGCCTGATCTTGTCATCTTCACTGTCCTGCTTCCAACTCTGCTGCAAAGTGGAATCATTTCAATTTTAGTTGCTGTAGAGCTTTTGAATCTTTCTGAAAGGGAGTTTATACACATTGTGGGCAGAGCGGCGTAAACCAGGTGCGGTTTACAGAGGCACAGTTTGAACAGGTTCGGGAGCAGCTCTTCATTACTCTGTGAAGGCAGCAGACACACTACACAGAGAAGTGCCCCTATTCCATGCACTCCCTGCTTTTCCCCACGCTGCTGCCCAAGCTGGAGCCAGGAGATGGCAGAATATCAAGGGCTGATTAAGTGCAACCTGAGCCGGGAGTCGAAGGTGGCCGCGAGCAGCTCCCCTTGGTGCGAGCGTTGCTGCCTGACATCAGATAATTCAATCTGGCCTGCACGCAGAGCTTCTTGTGTTTGTCATTAAAATTTCATCCCAGCGGTTACGAGGCTTGTTTTCTGGGTCAGCCCCCGAATCCCTTTTCATTTGAGCCAGTGGTGTTTGTGGTTACCTCACTCCCAATCAATGTTGTATTCGCCAGCCTTTCTACGGTTACGCTGTCTCGAAGGATCTTCTCTAAAGGGATGATGTTCTCCCCCTCGTACTCGATTCAAATGGAGTCTCATCCCTAAGTCAGAGCTTACTTAAAGCAATTATATAGCTGCTTGCTTGGCTTTTAGAAATTCCTACTGCTGATGAGGCTCCCTGTGCCTGATGCTGTCATTTGCTGCACAGAATGCCTGGATTGCTTCACTTTCTTGTACAAAAATCTGAATTTATCTGGTTCTTTTTAAGCAAATACATGTTCAGACAGTAAAATTGCTACTTTTTTGCTACTTTTTTTTTATTCCTGGCAGTGTAGTCAGAGGTTGGGTCCTCCTGGACAGAGTGATCTCAGAACATGCATCTGGTCCTTGTTTGACCTTGTCATTCCAGAGGATCCCGTGGTGGGACACGTCCGTGGCACGTTGTGAGGCTGTTGCTGCCTGACTGGCTCTGAAGTGCTCACCTGTGGCTGTTCTCCAGCCCTGTGGTGAACGTGCCTTGTGCTGGTGGTGCCTCTCTCACCTCCTGGCTCACCCCTAAAACCACAGCACGTGGGCGTGAGGGGGATGTGTTAATTTTTTAATGCTTGCAGAAAGGGCACGGTGGCTTTGCTGCTGCTGCTGGTGGCTCTGAAAATAAATAAACAGAAGAGGCCCAGAGTCAGACAAGCTTTCCCAAGACCCAGAACTATAAAGTATCAGCTTTTCCTTTTTTTTTTCCTTCAGTTTTCCCTGACTGAAGGAAGAGTGGTGGCCTGTTAGTGAAGAGCTTGGCCACAAACAGATTTAGCAGATGCTGTGAGGAGTCCCTGCACCTCTTACAGACTGGGAAATCAGCCCTGGGTTCTCTTGAAATTTTAATTTCAGGTATTTTCCTCCTTCCCCACTAACTACTGCCAGCTTTCCTAGAGATTTGAGGAGTTAGGACTGGTGAGATTTATCTGCTGATTGCCTAGATAAACCAACAGATTCACATTTCCTCCCTTTTCAGGGTGGAGCCCACCTGGCACGGGTGGTGTTTCCCCAAGCGATGCTTGATAAAGGCAATGAGAAGCTAAGGAAGAACTTGCTAAATACCCTGTGTGGTTAGTTAGGGGAATCTGGACATTTATTTCTCATGCTGAAATGATTTTATACAGCTGTCTTCATTCTGGTGGTCTTGGGACCACTCACGAACAATTTGGGCCTTTCAGTTTAAGTGATTTTGAGCAACATCTACACACAAGTAGCTGCTCCTTTATGGTGGGTTCCTTTGTTCTTTTCCATCACCTCCCACTCCACTTTCCTCTTGCTCAAAGGTGACCTGCAAATGACTTTTTAGAAGCTGGGCTTGCCACTCTCTTTAGTTTCATAATGATGTGTGAAACGAGCCCGAAAGGCTTGAAAACACTTTTCCTGCACTTTTTAAAACTTCATGTCAACTCTCATCTAATTTGGATTTTTTTGCTATAGGGCTTGTGGGTTATTCTCAAGGTATTTATTACCAGCTCTTGCATCTTAATTCAGTGTGCAGACCTGAGGAAACCAAAATATTAATTAGTAGTGAAAATGAATCCAAGTTAACAAACTGAAGACTTCCAACAGCCTGAATAAACCCCTGCCTTGTTTAATTGCCTAAATTTCACTTGTATGGTGGCACAACTTCCATGGGTTTCTCCCTCCCCTCGCAGTGACTGGGAGCCAAGACGTCAAACAAAGCAGAAGGTGGCAATAATTGCTTTTTCCTTCGACCTTCCCCAAGCCTTTTGTGCTCTCTTCACTCCTCCTCACCGTTGTTAGGGAGCAGTGTCAGGCCTCCTCTTTTCCCAGGGAGTCACCCTTGGGGGCTGCACACGGGACTGAGTTCAGAGGGGTCGGGTGACAGAACCCCAGCACTTAGGAAAGGCTGTGTTAAGTGACAGCCAGGTTGGCTTTTCTGTCAGCTCCTGAGAAAGAGCCTTGAAACCAGGAGTGGAAGCCTGATCCTGGCTCTTTTTCCCACCTGCCTGGCCCCGGAGCTCTTGGTTTACCTGCAGGGTTTGCTGCTGCAGGGATGTGCTCAGTGGTGCCTTCAGTGTTCCCAGTCACAGGCAGTAATTTTGAGCTTGTAAATCCTGGTTTGCTACCAAGGCCAGACAAACCCAGCCGTTCTACTCAACTTCCTCATTTCATTTTTACTCTTTGGGCTGTCTCCATCAGTGCCTGGAGTTCAGGTGCTGCCTCTCCTCTCTGCTGCTTGCAGTTTGTGTTCCCTCCAACGAGCAAACAGATCGATTTACAGCATCCTCCAGTGGTGTTTTCTCACCTCTGTCTGCAACTGGAGCCATTGTTTTAGCTGTTGTTTGTCCTTTGTGACATAATCGGGCTGATGGAGCTGAGCCTTCCCAAATGGCATCATGATTCCTCCTGAATTCTTAAGGAAATGATAATTTTTTTCCTCCTGTATCCGCAGTAATTTGTTCTCTTGGTAGAGCAGCTGCTTTAATTAATGGGCCTGGGCTGATGCAAGCCACTGGAACCTTGATCTAAGGGATGGGAGGTTTTTGGCCTTAAAAACCAAATTACTAGAAACAGTTTGGCTTTTTCTAATTTCTGCTTTTATAAATGATCATTAAAATGTTTTCCTTACAATACAAGCCTTTGGCTTGTTTCTGTTCCCTTGGTATGACATTTGCATGCACTTAATATAGAAGGTGAGGCAGAGGCAGTGAGGATGGTGAAATGTTAATTTTGCTACACATAACAGCGCTAAGCTGCAGAACTACACACTCCAGCAGCTTAACCCACTTTCTCCAGTGATAATTTCCTAAATAAGGCCCTAAAAACGAAGGTAGAGGCTCTCTGCAGCTCCATTTCTGTGAGGGGTCCACAGATGGGCGTGGGTTGGTAAATTGGAAAGTCAGGTTCCCAGCAGAAGAGTTGGGGAACTGATCATGAGGATGCCCAGAATGGATTTCCTACATGCTAAATCTAAAAGTGCTTCCAGATCCATTTTGGGACACATTAGTCACATTTTTCATAGCAGATCTCGTATATCAAGCAACCCAAAAGAACATTTGGATGAAATCAGGGAGATTAATTTTCTACTCTGCATTCTTCTACCAGCATTAGGATTGTTTCAAACTCTGGTTTTGGTTTACCCCCATCTGTTTTTCCTTGTGTTTTATGGTGTAGCTTTCTGCTATGTAACTGAAAATTTTCTCTTCCCTGTTGGGTTTGTGTTTTATTTTTGGCCATTGTGTTCTATTTATATTCCTTTCTGCCACGTAAAGCAGATCTTTTCTGCTACCATTAGTTTCTCCTGAATCCTTTCCTGAAGGAACCCCTCAGCCAAGCTACCTGTTGGTTATAGTTGGCAAAATCAGTGTATCCAGGTAACTGGGAATGGGAACACGGGGGAAACTGGGAACTTTTACCTCCTGCTCTCTTTGAGGCACCTCACCCTGTGCTGGATGTTCCTAAGCAGTCCCTCGTTTATCCCTCACTCCAGAGGAGTACAAAGAAGGTGCTAGAATCCCTTTAATTCCAGTATTTTTAATTGTGATTGAGGTACTTCCCAACATGCCAGGGTGTGTCTGCGGAGACACAATAAAGAGGCTCTCACACCTGCCAGGTTCAGCAGAAAGGAAAGAAAAGACCTTTATTGTTTACATTATCTCATTCTTATACACGTCCCAACTCCGCAAGGGATTGGAGAGCATGTCACTTCCTTCTCAATCCCACTGGAGAAGAAAGGTGCTCATCAAAGTTCTCTTATCACAAAAGGAATGAAAAACAGAAAATACCGTTAAGTAAACATTGGCTATTATTTACATGAAACTGTGTGAGAAAGAATCTGACTCCAAGGTTAAAAACAGAAGGCTTACAAAAACCAGGGCAACACCAGGGTTCTGATGAAGAGGTGTTTTGAAATTGGGCATTGAGTTACCCCTGCCTTACTTGGGCCTTGGAGAGAAGATGAAGCTCAGGAGCAATTTGAACCAGCTTGAAGGTGTTTGGGCTTGGGTTTGCATGTTTAATTGGGCCTTATTCTTGATCCTGCTGAGGGGGGCACTGGCTGATATCTTAATTAAACACATGAAGGACTGGAGAGTTGCTTTTGGTGGAATAAGGATGAAAGCTCTGAGGTGCTTGTTGGAGCAAGACAATGCAAAATACTCATTATTTGACTTGCTTATCAACAGGCATCCGTTTAAACAGAGACTGTTACTGGAGCAAAATTCCTACTGACTTCAATAAAATGCACTGACATTGTAAGGACTTCATAATAAGATCTTTTGAGTATTAACAGATGGTCACTGCCTGCCTGAAACAAAGTTGTTGGGTTTTTTTTTGGTTTGTTGATCACCGCAGGTATCTGGAAACCGAACAGACTTTGCCTTCTGGAAATCAGACCTGACTGTGAAACAAAGGGGGTTCTTTCTGCTTCCTTTTCCTCGCTGTAATTTCTTTAGAGAAAATATGGAAAACGTAAAGTGGTTTCTGAAGTGTTTTCTGAGAAGTCTGTGGTGACCAGCCCGGCTTGGTGCAGCGAGCCTTGCCCTGGAGGGGGGATGAGCTTGAGGCTACACCAGAAGTGAGTGGCACCAGCATCCTGTGTGAACAGAAACCCAGCAAGGGCCTCGCTGACCCTCTGGTTTGAAGTGAAATTCTGCAGTGCCAGCAGTACCCCAGCCATGAAGGAAAGCAGTTTGTCTCTGCTGCTGCCATGGACTGAACGAGCGGAGTCTCGACTGTTTGGAAAATGTTCCTGTTAACAGTTTTTCTTTTGTGTATTTGTCAGTTTATATATTAGTTGCAGTTGTACTTTGCACAAACACTAATTAGACAGCCATCAACACTCGGGGCCAAAGGCTTACTAACAATGCAACTGTGATAGCAGTGTCTTAATTGGTTGAGTATAATTGTCATTAGGCAACCATAAAGACATCTGGGGCTCTGGAGAGAGATCAGCCTCCCCCTCCTCCTCTTCCCCAAATTTGTTCTGGCTATTGCTATCCAGCACAGTGGAGCTTTTTCAGATGAGATTCTGTGTTTTGACCAGTTTCCTGATGTTTTTCTCCTTATGAAATCGTCTGCCTCTTCAGCACCACTTCATTAGAGCCGTGCCCAGCCTCCAGCTCTGCTTCCTCCCACATGTGCTCTGCACTCCACCACCTGCTTCCCAGATATTCATCGTGAGGCAGCAGCAGCAGCAGCTTTTAACCCCCAGCTCCTTCTGCTTCCACTCATGTGAGAGGGCACGAGCAAAATGTTCATCTCATCACTGCCAGTAAAAAGTAGTCAGAATGCTTTTGGTTAGTGACTAGGTATTTTTATTGGATAGGAGTTTCGTTTTTCCCAGTTTTTCTGTGCCATATGCATTCCGCCTATTGTTGCTCCATTTCAGCAAGGTTTTGATGCATCTCTGTAAAGCTGAATCTCCAGGCTGATTTTTACAGCTAGATCCATATCTGGCCAGAATTACAGAACTGGCTCGTTGAGGAGAAATATATTTAGAAAAATACAGCTTGTCTTTTCTCCTGCTGCCACTTCTCACGTGTCTATACTGAAATATTCTGAAGAACAAGGGCAAAGTGGAATATGAGTCCGTCAAAGAAGCTCATTTTTTTGGGTGGAGAGGCTCTGTTGAACATCAGAGAAGGAAGAATGTATCTGTGAATAGGAGGAGCTGGGAGCCAGGTGTGGTGTGGATGGAAGGGGTATCAGGAGAGGGGGAAATTGGCCTTGTAAGCAACAGGCTTCTTGTTGTTCCCTGTTGTGCTGGGGAGAGCAAGGCTTTGGACAGCTTGTCTGAATGCAGTGAAGCAGGTGTGGTCTCTTATGGGGGTTATTTTAGGGTTTGGGGTTGGTTTGTTGGGTTTGCTCAGTGCAAGTGTCCTGTATCAGGTGTTGGGGTATTTTCCTGCCACTGCAACAATCAGCTCATGGCACCCGTCAGGGGAAAACAGCAGCAGCTGAATGCTCTGGGTAGCAGAGCAAACAGGATGTGTTCAATGCTGTGTTAAACAGGAAGGGAGTTCTGAGTTGGTTTGGGTGGTTTTTTCACTCCACTGGAAAGCTAAGTGGGAATTTCATGGCCATCTTGGTAGAAAATTCAGTAACTGAGGGGGTTTGGAGAGCTGAGCTTGCTCTTGGGCAGGACTTGCATCTGGGGTTATTTCACTGAGTGATCCAAATGAAATTTGCAGGACAAAATGTGGAAGTTGTGGTAGGAAATGAATAGAAATCTTGAAATTACCTAGAAATAGTGCAGTGTGTTCTTCTCTCCAGCCATCTCTATTCTAGGGCAGATATGCCAATTATCTGCAATAAAGCAGCCTTTTGATTTTTTTTACAGCAAGGCAATGCTTTAATAGTTTAAAAGCCTTTTGTTGTGGTTACAAATTGAAAGTGTGGTGCTCTTTACAACAGCATTAAAAGCGGGGAGCTGAACCATGCAATTTTTTTTTTTCCTTCTGAATTGGATTCATCTGTGTTTGAAACTCTTCCAGTTCAGTCCTGCTGCAGGCCCAGTGCACACTGGAAATGGGCAGTGGAGGAGCTGGGTTGTGTCTCCCATTCCCCCAGGCTGGTTCCCTGCCCAGACCTGGAGCTTCACTCGGGTTCCCACCGTGGTCTTGTGGAGCATCTCTCCCAATCCTTCAGCTTTGCTGCGTGGGACTGCACTGGGAAGGGTGGGAATGGTGAGAAATGGGGGAGGAGGGATACAGGAAGCCTTAGGAACCTTCCTGAGGAACTTCTCCTGTGCTGGCACTGCGGGGATTTCTGGGAGGCTTGGTGGGCTCTTGCAGGGTTCTCCTGGCACGTGGAGTCTCCCTGGTCTCTGTCACGCCAGGACTGGAGGGAGCCCCACGGCCAGGATGCTCTCGGGGGTGGCTGGGCAGTGTCTGAGCCCACTGGGGCACAGCTGGACGAGCTCTGGTGTCCTGCAGGTCCTGGCAAGGGCTGGGAGAGCTCGGTGGCTCCATGGCATAGGAGTGGGAGCTCTCCAGCAGTGTGCTGATCCCTGGGGGAGAGGAGGAACGAGGAGGAGGCGGCTGCAGGGTGGGCTGATGCAGAGCCTGCCAAACACACAGGTCTGGGCACCAGCACGTCAGATTTCGAGTCAAATTGATTTGAAACCAGTGGTCAGGAGTGTTTGGTGGTGCTGCTCCAGTGTGAGCTTGGCTTAGAGGTGGTTCAGGTGGTTCTTCATGAATAAAGAACGGTTCAAACTACGTTTTGACTTGATTGAATTCTGAGATAAAATTAATTTAAGGATTTCCTGTGGTACTGTGATGTTGGATCTCTAATTCCAGGATTGCAGTCGTTGCATTGTTATTTTTGGTGGGTCCCTTGTGTTCCATGCTGTGGAGGGAAATCAGATGCAGTGTGACCTGAGAATTATCCAGCCCTGGGTCTCTCCTCTTCTCCAGCCATTTTCTCCATCTCTTTCTTTTTACATCTCCAGCTTGGACTATGTGAGAGCTACACTAGGAGGAGATGCTGTTCTTCCTTGTTTATTTAGAGATGAAAACAAATATTGTGTCACTGAGGTCTGTCTGTTCTACCAGTGTTTTATGTCTCCCCTGAAACTCACTTCTCAGTGACAAGAGAATTTTGGCTTCCCTTGGGGAGGAATCTGCTGCTCTTGGCAGTCAGGAGAAGCTTGAAAACACGACCCCAACCAACCCTAACATAAGGAAACAAAAATCAGCTCAAAATTAAAACGCTTCCAGAACACTCTGTGCCCCTTGTTGAAGGGGACTGCAGCAGATCTGTGCAATCACCTGTCCTGTTGTGATTTATCTCCAGATTTTGAAGCAAAACGAGCCCTTTCCAGTTTTACAAACTGAAGATATTTGTTATGATCTGCTCCGCGCTCCGTGTCCAATCCAACGTGAAACATTTTGCTTTGGGGAAGCTTCTTTCATGGTCTGTTCTTCTTAAACTGTGCTGCTGTAAATTGGGAATGAAAGCAAGGTTCAGAGGGGGTTTGGGCCTCGTTTGCAGAGGGAGGAAGAGGGAGAAATGTCCCACCCTGTTCTCTCATGTCCCTGTGCTCCCCTGTAAAGCACGGCAGAGAGGCAGGTGACAAGGACACGGCTCCCTCTCTTCCTGATCAGTGCAGGGGATTAAAATGCATCTCTCTCTGCCTCACAGACTTCACCACCCCCTTGGGCACTTTAATTCCTTCTGTAAATTGGAGCCTTTTCACCAGGAGATGCTGGGAGTGTTCTGCTCCCAGTACCTGGAGCCCTGGGCCTGGCAGTGCCTGGGGAACTGGGAAACCTGAGAGCAAGTCCCACATCTGCTAAACCCTCCTTCCCTCCTCGTCCTGTGTAATTAACTGTTCTGTTTTCCTCGGAAGCACAGCACAGCCAGACTCCCAACCACCAGGCCTCTCAGGCTTGTAAGAATTGTTCTTTCATAATACTTTCCCCCCGAAATCAGGATGTAACAACAAAGGTGACAGAGCAGGAAGCACGTTTGATTTTCCAAAAGAATCCAATGGCAGCTATGGCAGAGGAAGACACCTGACAGTGTTAATTACCACAATTCTACCAAAACTGGCCTTAAATAATTACTGACCTGTTGTAGAAGCTTCTTCTCTGCTTTTCCTGTGATTTTTTTCCTTTGATAGTCTCTTGTGTGGGCATAGACGGCCCAGAGCAGTTTATCTGTTGCTTGATGTGTAACAACCTTCATTCATTCAGATATATTCAATGTTATCTGAAAAGTTTAGCTCTGTTTCTTCATTTCCTCATTGACAAGCTGATGTTGAACTACAGTTTTGGTGATATTTTGATGAGCCTGCTGCAATGAAAGAGCTGCTGCCTTAATTCTAAAGAGAGCGCTTAGTTGAATTAATTAATTAATCTTCAGAGATGTAGGTAGAGTGATCTGTCAATGACACATCAAGAAATTTCTTCTATAAAGAGGTTTCTTTCTACAAAGAGCAGTAGGTTGGGTGGGTGCTTGTATGGACATAAACACTCTGGTTCAACACAACCACCATCACAAATCTTGCAAGACTGGAAAGAACCAGTCTGAAGTTTTGCCATGATGTAATTAAGGCTTGTTCCTGATTACCTTTTTTTCTCTTGAGCCCAGCTCTCCTTGTGTGTTAGCTGTGAAGTGAATATTGACAGTGGTGGCTCAGTTGTGTGGGTCACAGAATGAGCTAGGCTGGAAAATACCCCTTGAGATCACCAAGTCCAACCTGTGACCCAACACCTCCTCATCAACCAAACCCGGGCACCGAGTGCCACGTCCAGGCTTTATTTAAACACCTCCAGGGATGGTGACTCCACCCCCTCCCTGGGCAGGATGTTCCAGTGCCCCATCACTATTCCAGTGAAGAATTTTTTCCTGATGTCCAACCTGAGCTTCCCCTGGCACAGCTTAAGGCTGTGTCCTCTCCTTCAGTCAGTCGTTGCCTGGGAGCAGAGCCCAACCCCCTCCTGGCTGCACCCACTGATGCCTTAGGTTTTAATTTCTGTATTTTTCAAATCCTGTACTGCCCAGTGTGTAACTCTAAAGTTTCCTGTAGCTCCTTAGCTGCTCTCTTAGGCCAGACAGACACAACAAAGC
>VYXC01001259.1:226917-258029 GCA_013397175.1 Platysteira castanea
TCGAGGTGTGGCCTCACCAGTGCCGAGGACAGGGGGAGAATCCCTGCCCTGCTCCCTCTGGCCACACCATTCCTGATCTTGTAGCTCCAATTCCAGTTCACCCACCTGCCTTGGTAGACCTGGTGCCACATTCACTAAATGGCCCTGTGTTGTCCTGTTTTTGCTAAAGCCTTCTGTGTATAATATGGAGTTGGAATTCTTTCTCACACAGTTTCATGTAAACAATAGCCAATGTTTACTTAACGGTATTTTCTGTTTTTCATTCCTTTTGTGATAAGAGAAAGTTGACGAGCATCTTTTTTCTCCAGTGGGATTGAGGAGGAAGTGACACGTTCTCCAATCCCTTGTGGAGTTGAGAATTCTACAAGATATGACATATGTAAATAAAGTTGCTCTTTTCCCTCTTTACTGCTGAACCTAGCAGGTGTGAGAGCATCTTTTATTGTATTTTCCCAGACACAGCCCTGAAATGGGCAAAGCTGATGGTTTTGTGCACAGAGGACAGGGGGAGGCTCAGTCTCTGTTTTAACCCATCTTTCTTCCTCCCTTCTGCTCCGGCCCTCTCTTCTCAGGTGCCGTGGGGTGAGCAGTGCCCTTGTTTTGCAGGTACACCTCGGGGGAGGTGAGGCTGTGGGACACCCGCACCTGGGACTACACAGCCCCCGTGCTGGCAGCAGTGCCAGGCCCTGGAGGGGCTGGAGCCCCGCCACACGTCTCCTTTGTCAGGATCAACAGCTCCCTGGCCGTGGCAGCCTACGAGGACGGTGAGCAACCACAACTCTCCTTCCTATTAAAACAACAACCAAAAAAAAAAACAAAACAAAAAAACGGCTTTACGAAAATGAAGCAGCTGTGCTCAGCTTTTTGTGTGTCTGTAATCCTGTGTATCCACACACTCGCACACACTTGCTTTTATGTGAGAAAGTTGGCCAATAACCCTAAATGCATTAGGAGGAGGCATTGGAACATAGCACCCATTAAAACTGAGCTTTAATTCCTACTGGAGCTGCTGCACAAAGCTTGAGTGCCAGGCTGTAGTCTAGCCAAGCTATCTTAAGCAAATAACTTGTTTTGCTGTAAAAATATTAAATATTCTTCCACCAGCCTTCTCCTCTGGCCAAAACTCCCTTGGGGTGCAGTGGAGCTTTGTAATGGGGATGGTGGTAAACTTGGATGTCTGATTAATCCCCGTCCCTCTCGCTCTTGGCGTGGTGTGTGGATGCACTGAAGTGTTGGTTTGCAGTGCTGGGTTGTTATTATATACTGGGATTTAAAGAAATGAAAGCTTTGACCTAATATTTAGTGAAACCCTCGTAAAATCCTGGTTGTGTGCATTGTTTTAAATATCCTTAGAGGTTTTCTATAATGGACAACGAGAGCCAGAGACCAACATCTTCTGGATGTGGGAACAGCAATTAAAAAACTCAGGTTTGGACAGTGCTGGCCAACTGGGATCCTAAACTGAGGGGCTCAGGCAGAACTGAACTCCCATCATCTTCCTTTAAAATGTATAATTGAACACTTAAAATGGCTCCTTGGGTATAAATAAAGAGTATTGGTAAATTTAGAGAGCTTTGTGCACATACTGTCTTTGATCCTGGTGTTCCTACAGGTGAAAACAAAGCAGAAGGTGGATAATCCAAACAAAATCCCTAATCCGTATGTTTTATTTTAAAAATAAATTAAATGCTTTATGTGTTTTAAGATTCTCAACATCCTTAGCTGTTCTAGCATGGATCAGGCTGGGATGGTTTTCTGTGGGTAAAAATTGTTAATAGGCAACATTTTCTGACAACAGCAAATCTGCTGTTATTAATATTATTTACTGGAGTCATAGGAAATTATAACACGGTTTTAAGTGCTGGTTTTTTTTTCCAGTGTGCCAAACAATGACTAGCAGAGGGTCTTTTGTTTGTTTTCTAGTTTCCCACTGACTAATCTAATAATTTGTCTGGGTTTTTTGCCTGTCGTATCCCTTGCTGTCAGTGCTGTGACTGAACTAGTTTACATAAAGCTCGGCGTCTTTTATTCTTTTGGGTAGAAATTTTAATAGGCTCTGTGATATGGCAGTGACTCTGATTTGAGAAGCCCTGGTCAGAATAGATTAGTTTCTATGGGAATAGGGAAATAAAAAGACCCATTTTAGCAGTGTTTACTAACTGCGAGCTGAAAGCTCATATTTACACTTCGCCGCAGAGAGTTATTTTAAATTTTGGGGAGGGAGCGGGCGGCTTTGAAGATAATGTGTTTGATTGTTCTTTGTTGTACTTTTCCAGCTCCCTTTCCCTCTTTGTTTGTAAGTTTGACTAACCCAGAGGAACCATCTGCTCGCGTTGGAGGTGGTGCTGTCAGGCAGAGTCTAGACTTCCCTGGCGGATCCCTGGCTCGTTCCGATAGCGCCGGCTCCTCCCGGTGCCGCGGGGCTCCCGCAGCGCTGCCCTTGGCACCCCTTGGTCCTTGGAAGGGCTGGCAGGCACAGCCTGCCCGCTCTGCCCCTGCAGCTCCCTTCCCCAGGCTCAGCAGGCAGGGCAAGGAGATGGGTTTGTCTTCCCCTCTCCAGAGCGGGCTGGCACTCCGCGGTGGCACTGAAGGAAAACGGGATTGTGGCTCCTGGTGAAGGTTCCCGACGGCGCCAGCCTGGGAGGAACAGGCTGCGAGGAGAGGGAGAGCAAATGAAGTTCCCTGTGCCCGTGCCAGCGCTCAGTGGGGGCACTGGATGTACACCTGGGGCAACGGGACTTGGCAACTCGAGCCACAGTTGTGATTTTTGAATTCCAACCCACTGGCCTCATATTTCTTCTGCCTTGTTTCCTATTGTCAGCACTGGCAGTGCTCCAGTTTGATTTTACCACTAATTGTGTTGCACGTTACCGAACTGAAATGAATCAAATCAAAATGCTTTTCCTGGAGCATTAGATAAAGCAGGCGAGGGTTCTGGGTAATGAGCAGATGCTGCTAATGCAGGGACAGGAGAGGCCTTGCCAGGACTCCATCTGCTCCATGCTTGCCTGCCTTTGGCTGGGAGCCACAGCTTTTGGGAAACAGCAGTCTACTTCAGCCACCCCTCTCCCCCCTGCGCTCTGGAGTTTCATGGTTTGACTGGAAAACAATGTGCAGCAACAGGAGAACACAACTTTCTCCTGCTGTCCTTTAAATGCCACGGCCACCCTGGTGGGGACACGGCCCTGCTGCCCTGCTTGTACCCCCTCAGACCCACTGCGAGGAGCTGGTGGCCCTTCCCAAGCCGCAGTCACTCCGTGGAGCAGGGGAAGGTGGTTGCTGCAGGGATCAGCAGTGCTGCTGCCTGCTGCAGGCTCCAGGAGGGGGATTCTGGCAGAGCTGCTTTTTGGGACTGGAATTCCGTGGGCTTGTCCTTTCTGATGTCCCTAAAGCTGCCTGGGGGTGCTGTCCCTTCTGTGCCCTCTGTGCAGAGGGTTTGATGCCTTCCCCTGAGTGCTCCAAGAGAGCAGGAGCATTCTAGGCTGGCTGGAGTGGAGGAAAAGGTGTTACAGGGAAACCACAGGAGCAGCGGGTGGGATATTTATTCCCATTGGTGGCTGTGGGTGCAGACCTCTTGGTCTGGGTGCGTGGAGTGGGATTTCCCATCCCAGTCATCCCACTCCCCATGCTGGGAATGAAATAGGGGCTGTGCCTTCTCTCAGGGGCACAGCCTGGGTTGAATCACGTGGTGGAGGTGAAATCTGGGAGCATTTGGTGGCAACTGGTGTGGTAAAGGTGAGGCTCTTATCACTGAGGTCTAATCTCTCACTGCTCTGTACCCTCAGTACCTGCTGGAAGTGAAAATAAATGTAAAATGTTGGTTAATGAGCTTCAAGTATCTACTAAAGTTAAATTGGCTGCTCTGACTGGAAGTGTTTTTGGGAAAAACTCAGAGTTCACAATAAGAAGTTTAGATACTCCAGGCTGGTGCTCGTTCCCACCCATGCTTTTCTTATCCTGCTTGTACTTCATAGAGATATGATATAGCTGAAAATTATAAGGAAATAAATTAATGTTCCCTCTTTGGAGTAAAAAAACACCTGTAAGGAGCCACAGAATCACAGAACAGCCTGGGTTGAAGGGACCCACAAGGATCGTCAAGTCCAAGTGTTTTCAAAAGGTAAAAAATAATTTCAGTTTGTTCAAATCAAGGTAGAAGTGGCAAGACCACAACTCTGAAACAGGACAAACATGGTGGAGATGATGTGAATTCAGCAGCTTCTGGCCTTCCCACGCAGTTGTGTTTAGAAACTGAAGTGAAAGAGCATGAAAACCATGAGCACGTTTGGATTCCCAGCTCCTGCACAGACAAAATTCTGGTTTTTTAAAGTTATTTTTCAGATAATGCACGTGTAAATTGCTTTACATCTTTTCCAAAGCTGGCAGCAGCCACCAGCTGACAGCAAATGCTGGTTTTAACACGGAAGAGCTGATGCCATGGGTCTGTGGGATCTGAGCTGGGATCTTCCACACCCAGATCCAGCCTCCCATCCCAGCCTCCCCGAGCAGGCAGCTCAGGTGGGCAGTGCCCTGAGCTGTGCCCAGCTCAGGAGGGGCTCAGACAGGCTCTGTGACACTGCCAGACACAGCCAGGATAATATTTACAAATGAGATTTAACAGTTTACCTCTGGGTGTGTGCTGCCTTTCCCTGCTGGAGGATTAGGGGATTTTACAGGAAAAGAGATACTTGGTTCTGTTTAATTTTTGTAGCAGATGCAGAGAGGAACCTGTGTGACAATAGATGTAAGAGCTGCTTTTGCAGGATGCCTTTTGTGCTCCCAGCCTGCTGCTGGAGGGAGAGGAGCCTGCAGCCCCCCACCTCTGACACAGCGAGAGCTGAGCAAGGCTGGCTGGTGCTCCCAAAATTTGGGAGTCCAGTCAGGATCAGCGCTGCGCTCTCTGAGGCACAACAGGCTCATGCTCAGTGTTTTCTCCAAGTACCTTCCAGTCTGGAGTGAATGGCAATAAACTGACCTTTCATCAGGCCACAACTCAAAAATACATTGGGTTGGGAGTTGAATTTTTTGTCACATCTGGGGCAGAGTGACAAACAAGGCTGGTGCAGTGATTGTTGTGTCGAGTGTCAGCATTACACCAGCAGCAGCAGCTTCTTGCACTTGTTTTCTGGAGCCAGGATGACTTTCCAGCCTGCTCATAATTGTAAATAATTTTGGGGAGTTATTGTTAGAGTTCAGTTGGAACAATCACAGTTACGGCGCGGATTTTAGCCTGCCGTGAAAGCGCTGCTTATCATTTTGATTTCATGACCTTGTAACGCTTTTAAGATTCCAGTATTAAAGACAGAAAAAAGATAACGTATGGTTGCAACCTTAACTTCACCTTCGCAGAGGAATGGCTGTGGGAAGGAGGCAGTGGGCAGTGCTGGAGGCAGGAGGACAGACTGTGGAGAGCAGTGATCTCATCGGCGCTGCTACATCTTCGCCTGATTTTTTTGTGCTGCCACACTAATAACCTGAACTGGAATGGTGGAGGGGTTTTTTTTTGCTCTTACCCAAACGTGATTGACTGTTGCAAAGGCTTGCACGCCCATAAATACCTTCTGCTGTTTCTGCAGTGAAATGCAGAATATTCTGAGCAGCGCTTTTAGCCCTCGTAGCAGCTTTACCTATTTATAAACCCAGTGGAGTGTTTGCTTTTTCTGGTTTCCTTCTGTCACGATCCTTGTGGGTCCCTTCCAATTCACTGAACTCTCCCTGTTACTCTTTACTTTGTGCTCCTTCATTACATGTGAATTTGTGACCTTACAAGTCACATTTTTTTTTAATATTACCAGGAATGTATTGCCCGTATCAGATGTGTGTATCAGACGTTGCACACTCTGTGTTTGCCTGGTTAAAACCTTTTATTTTGGACAGATTCTGCTGTTGAACATCTGGTTTAAAAAAAAACTACCTGTCTTGAAGCAGTTTTATTATTGCATGAGCCATTTTCACTGCTGGCTCTTTTTGTCATGTTTGAGCTGCAGTATAATAATAATAATAATAATAATTATTATTATTATTATTATTGTTGTTGTTGTTGTTGTTGTTGTTGTTATTATTATTATTATTATTATTATTATTATTATTATTGTTATTATTATTATTATTATTAGTGACTTCTTGCCCAAAATCAGAGAGCAGAACCCTGAGCTCTGGGTTTCCCAGTTTGCTCCTGTGGTCAGAATATTTTTTTTCTCTTCCAGAACTCTCACCCATTTAGACACTGTTAAACCTTTGAAATGCTCATCCCAGAGATGTGTACAGAAAAGGCTTCACTGGAAGCAAATCAGCCTCCCCTTTTCCCCTTCATGAACCTGGTCTTTAACTGGGATAAATGTCCTGCTGAAGAAAAATGGAAAATCCTCCTGCTTGGAGGAGCCCAGCAGCCAAATCCGTGGTGTGACACAAAAGTCCAGTTCTGACACCCATGATCTGCTATCACTCTGTCACGGGTGGGGTTTTTTACCTGATTCAATCATCTTTGCCTGGTCCAATCACCTCTCTCTTCCCCGTCCCTTTATTTTAGGGGAGAGGTGCCTCAGCTCAGCCCTGGTGTGGGGTGGAGGGGATGGAGCCTGTGCTGCCCATTTGGATTTGTTAACTGGTTTTGAGCTGTGTGTGCAACCAGTCTGTTTTGCAAAGCCGGTTCGGCAGTTATTTACCTTTCAAGCAATTAACATAATTACCATTATGCTAAGAAGTAATTTTGGGAAGTTCTGCTCTGAGCCCTTACGACTCCGTCGGGACAGTTTTAGTCGGGACTTATCTTTTTGATGGAAGCCTAATTGCAGTTTTGGCTTTGTGTAAACAAACAGAGGCGGCTAATTGTTTAGGCAAATAGCAGATTAATTTAAATATTCATCCCTAATAAAACAAAAATGGTCCCCATTATGGTACTCATTCCCATGGTGAGGAATATAAATATTCAGTGGGAGTGCCATTAGACAGGGATCTTAAGGATTATCTGCATTATTTCACATGGGTAGCACTTTCCAGATACCAAATAATCTTTACAAAAGCGAACATAAATCAATTTAAACTCATTTAGCTACCATTTCACTATGTGCAGTTTCATTACCACACTCTTGCTTCACCTCCTCTGGGACTGGGGAGGAGTGTTTGCAAACTGGCAGCGGTGCCCATCCACAGCTGTCTGTCAGGGCTTTTATGTCTCCTTCTGAAGGAAGAGCTGCCATTAATCATTTCATCATTAACGTGCTCCACTGCAAGGGAGGCTCCTCCAGCCCTGCCTGTCACGTTGGAAGATTGCTTCTCCTTAATTCAGTGCAAAGGTGGCCCAGAAGGCTCCAGTTCCCTTCTGTTCCCTCCTGATTGCCTCGGGTTGCTCTTACTCAGATTATGATGCTTTTAAATGGAGAACTGGGGAGCCAGGCTGGCAAAAATGCAATTACAAAGATGTTGTCTTTTGACTTACACTCTTTCATTCTTTAGGGTTTGTATTCTTTATTTTTTCTCTGCGGTCACCGGGGACAGGACCCAGGGAGCAGCTGGAGCTGTGTCAGGGGGGTTTAGGGTGGGGATCAGGGAAAGGTTCTTCCCCCAGAGGGTGCTGGGCACTGCCCAGGCTCCTCAGGGAATGGGCACAGCCCCGAGGCTGCCAGAGCTCCAGGGGCGTTTGGACAGCGCTGCCAGGGATGCCCAGGGTGGGGTTGTTGGGTGTCTGGGCAGGGCCAGGAGCTGGGCTGGATGATCCCTGTGGGTCCCTTCCAGCTCAGGATATTCTGTGATTCTGTGAATTGTGCAGCAGAGTGACTTAAAAATTGAATCTGGGTTCTTCCTCGCTGGTTTTAGGCTAATTGAGGGTCTCTCTATAATAGAACAGAAGTTCAGGTGTCTGTTTACGTCTGATCTCCAAATGTGGAAATGTGAGAGAAGTCCAAGAGTCTTCCTCAAGGTGGATGCCAATGTTATTGGAAAGTGAGAAGTTAGGAATTGGGTACAGAGAGCAACAGAGCCTGGAATCACAGAATCACAGATGGGTTTGGGCTGGAAGGGATCTTGAAGCCCATCCAGTGCCACCCCTGCCCTGGGCAGGGACACTTTCAGCTATCCCAGGCTGTTCCAAGCCCCAGTGTCCAGCCTGGCCTTGGGCACTGCCAGGGATCCAGGGGCAGCCACAGCTGCTCTGGGCACCCTGTGCCAGGGCCTGCCCACCCTCCCAGGGAGGAATCCCTTCCCAATATCCCATCTATACATCCCCTCCTTCATCTTCAGGCCAGAGCACGTGACTTTTCCTCAGAACCTATTCCGTGAACAGAGGAACCGCAGCATCCTGAAGTTCCGATTTCCCACCCTCATCCCTTTCCCGCGTATTCCCTTTTTCCCACCCGACTGATCTGCAGCTGTTTGAAAGCCGTGTCAAAGCCGGAGCTCACCCCGTGCCCGTTCTGCAGGGACTGTCAGTGTGTGGAGCCTGCTGCTGGGGCAGGAGCCCATCCATCACTTCCAGCACAACCAGCGCATCCAGGCCCTGGCGCTGGCCCCGGGCGGCGCCGCCGTGGCCACGGCCTCTGGCTTCGAGGTCAAGGTGGAGAGCCCCGACGACAAAGGCTTCTGGCAAACCCCAGGAACGTTTGAAATCCAGAAATTGGTGAGTCTCCAGGCTACTCTGCTTCGTTCCAGCAGCTCTTGCTCCAGTAAATATTTTTGGTAGGGTTAAGATGGATCTTATAAGAGTCTAGATAAGGGCGTTGTCAGCTCGAGGCTCTGACTTTGGAGCAGCTTAAGGGATGAGCCTTCCATCCCTGAAGAACAAGGGTGAAATGCTGGCTTAAACTAGAGTGAAAATGAGCACAAGTCCATATGGTGCAGGAGGTTGGCCGGGTTTAGGGGTTTTTTTATATTTTTTGTCAACAGTAAACTAAGTTGGCTCGTTTTGTAAATCGGTTTTCTCGCGTAGAATTGGAGCTGAAACTCCAGGTCTCATTCCAGATCCACACTGTCTGATTAATTCTGAGGCAGGATATTGCAGGCTCCCTAATAGTGTCACTTGTGAAGCTGTAACTGCTGGTGCAGCTTCTTTAGGTTGCACCTTCTGTCACTGAAGTTTTGAGAGTTGTAATTAAAACTCGTTCTCTGGAAGTTTTATTTTGTCTCGGAGCATCAAGATTTGTTTGAAAGGGGAAGGAAGTGTGTAGGAATAATTGAGTCTTGCAGCCTCTCTCCTGTAGGAGTAAGCTGTGCAGTTCAAGGGTGTGAAGTGATTTATACCACTCCTGATTAATCCCTCCCTCCAAAGCTAAATCAGTACTTAAAATATTGGGGGATTTTGTTAATTTAGGAGATTTTCCAGTGAAAGCATCACCCACTCCACTGTAGTTGGATCCATTTAACTTGTTTGCTGTGACAAATCCATTTGCCCCATGGGACAGACACTCAGGACCCCACACTCTCTTTTCAGGCTGGGTTAGAAATCAGCTGTTGAGGAGTTTAAACCCTTCCCATGGGGAAATTTTCCAGCCCTGTCTTCACTGAAATGGGAAGACAGGGCTGGACCATCCTTGTGGTCTTGGGGCAGAGGATTGGGGTCTGACATTTGGGCTGCTCTCGAGTTGTGATGCCTCTGTGTTAATTTAGGGTGTATTAACGTGGTTGCAGAATAAACATCAGTTATATCAGTGTGTTTCCTCTTCTGGAGCACGTTCCAGCCATGATATTTGCTTTGTGTGCTTTAACCTTAAGGCTTTCTGTCCTTCAGAATGAGGCCATTGGGTCTTTCTCCTTTCTCTGAGGTGACATTTTGGGATGTTTAATTGTAATGTGCTCTGGTTAGTTGGGTTTTTTATGGACTCGTTCTAAAGACTGTGAGCTGAGTTTCATCCTAGGAGCTAAACTTGCAAAAGTTCAGAAGTAAGCTTGGTACTTGGTCTTTGTGTGGAATTAATCCATAACTGAGGTGGTTCAGGACACACACGAGCAGTTTGTTCAGTTCAGCACGTGGCAGTAGGGATGCCAAAGAATTTTCGACCGTATTAAAAATAAAAAGTCTGCTCTTTTTAGGTCAACTTCCTTAATCTGGTTCCAGATGTCACGGGGAGCCCAGTGGCAGTGGCAGCTGCAGAGGACATTGTCTATCTGCTGAGAGCAGAGGATCCTGGCAAAGTTCTGCACTCTGTCTATGGCCAGCCCGTCACCTGCCTCGACGTGTCCGCTCGCGAGGCGGCCTTCGGCCTCAAAACCTTTGGCTGGTTATTGAACGAGCCCAACCAGGTACTGTAAGGGCTTTTTGGTAAGATTTTTATACCTCTGTAATTAAGGAAAAAAGAGTTGGTGCTGAGGGCTTCTTCCCCTGCTCTGCAGCTTTTGGCAGCAGAGAGAAGACAGTTGGATGCAGTGGTCTGACGCTTTCTGTTCTTCTGTGGGCTGAAGTGAGGGGTTGTTGTTCAGCCAGCTGAGTTCACTTTGCAACTTCTGCTCCTCAGCAAGGCCCAGCTCCATTTATGCTGCATCAATGGCATCAGGGGGAGCTCATCTCATAAAACCCACCTAAAAACCCCAGTAAACAACCCAAAATCCCAAAGCGTCCCTCAGCTTTTCTGGTGGGGGCATCCTGGGCAGTGTCAGGCAAACGAGCACCCTTAGGAGGAGGGAGCTTTCTGTGTTGTGCTCTTGAGTATTTGCCCAGGCTGTGAAGAGAGCTGTTTTCAGACACCTTGGGAAGAGTTCCTATCCCTTTCCTGCGTCTTGCCTTCCTTTTCCACTCCCTTGGTGTTCTATTTTTGTGTTACACTTGAGGCCTTCAGCACTGAGGGAAGGAGGGTGCTTCAGGCAGATGGAGAAGGAAGCAGGAGGGGAGCACCCAGCTGAAAGGAGCGGTGTGAAAATGCAGGATTTTCCTTGAAAAGTGACTAGAATGGGAAAGCTTTATCTAGGACTTCCTCTGGTAGGAACAAACCTGTCCAGCTGCATCTCGTTCCTCTTAAAATTCCCATTCACCACAAATACCTCCAGGGTTGAGATGCTGCGAGCTGTGCTGTCTTTATTAATGCCTTTGCTGGCCTAATCCAGCTCTTTTCCCTCCAGAGGTGGGAGGTCAGGAGGTAAAATTGCCTCATTTGTGGCCATTACCCCAGTGACCACTTCTGTGCCTCCTAAAGGAGCCGAGAAACCTCCCCAGGCCCCGAGTGCCACTCAGCAAAGCCGGACATCTTTCCTAAATTAGTCCTGAGCTCCCTGGCTCCTGCTGGCAGATTGCATTAAGCCTGGTGCATCCTAATCAGGGAGATGGGCCCAGGCGGCCGGGGGGGTGTGACAAGGACACTGCCTTGGCACTGCTGCTCCAGCTGACATCACGCCGGAAATTAATTACTAATGTCTATTATGATAATTACCGGCCTCGCGCAGACGTGAAGGGACTTTGCAGCGGCTGATTACGCCGGGCACACGGTGGCAATCTGTCTTTGGGAGAGCTCTCCCTCCTGGAAATGCAGTCCTGGAGGATTCCAGCCCCTTTGGCTGCTGCCTGTGTTTCCCCCCAGTTTGGGGTTGGCTTTGTTTTCCTCCGGATTATTTTCCTTCTCGCAATCCCTGCCTAGTAACCTGCTTCCCCATGAAAACACGTAGGGAAACCATCTTTTTCCTCCCTCTCTCTTTTTTTAAATCGTTTTCTAATTTTAGCCACGTTTGACAGCAGAGCCGAGATCTGAGGCATAAATTCTGTGGGAACTTTTATGTCGCAGAGGAGGAAAACATCAAATCCTCGGCCTAGACTTGGCTCCTGTCAGATGAGAGACACCCGTGCACGAGGGAGGGGAGAACAGAAGTGCTTCATCCCTGAGAAGTTCAGCTTGCACTTCAGTAGCACCAGACAACCCAAATATGATGCTGTTTCTTTGAAGTTCTTCTGCTGTAGTGCTCCTGGAGCTCTTTCCTTAAGTTAAGCTGTGAAAGATTTCATTGTTTCAGCTCTGTTAATTCAACATGAAATACCTTATTTCCCTTAAAGTCCAGGTTCTGAGATCTGTGTTCCCATCTAGGCTTGTCTAGGGCTAATTAAATAGCCCAGCTAATGACCCACAGGGGAAATCCTTATTCCCAGGGCATCCAGGGGACATTCCTTGAGGGATGATGTCAGGCCAGTGACACATCCCCCGTGTCAGGCAGTTGGGAGCCCCGTGATCTCAGAGCTGCAGCACCACCACCACCAAGGCTGGGCTGGCACCTGTTGGAATTCTGGGTTTAAACACCACGGGGGAGATTAAATGCACAGATTGGCTTTGGTCCTCTCCGTGTTGGGATCTAAACCTCCTAAGGAGGCAGCAGGATAAATGTTAGGCTTGACTTCATCTGATTTCTGATGCAATCTGGATCTGGCTGAAGCTTTTCTTACAGCTGGTGCCTTTATAACCTTCCCTGAATCTGCTGTCAGGTAAGTCTGGGCTCCTGCTATGGTTCACATGAGCTTTTTGGGTTATTGCTATGAAATTTAGAGGTGTTTATTCTCCTGACATGGTTGGGGAAAACCCTCAAACACAACTTTCTCCTGTATTTCAAATTCCATTCAGAATTTTTCACATACTCAGCAGTTCTTGAGGATATAAGATAAGGAACAAAGGGGGATTTGGAGGTTTTTCCACCAAAGCAGCTTCATACAGCATACATGGGAATTTTTACTGCAGATATCACCAGGCTCAGTTCAGCTGTGGGCTTTGTGCACAGACGTGAACCTGATTGCAGGACTGGCGGATGGGGAGGAGAGGAGGGAAGGGAAGGGCTGATTTTGAAGCTCCAGCTCAGGGACAGAAGGCTGTGGGTGTGTTGAGATCAGCCCTCTGGGGTGCTGCTTGTTAATGCTGTCGCTTTTGCAGCCCTTTGGAGCTGCTGCTTGGCTTGGACTTGATAGAAGGTGTTCAGCCTCACCTGGCTCCCCTCAGCAGCCAGGAAACACTGCCTGGGTTTGCTCCTGGATTTAGTGTCTCCATGGAATTCTTCAGCTGCTTGGAAGTGTGAATTAAGCACTGCTGTGAACTGATAGTGAGTGAAAGCTAAATTTGAAATCATGGGATGGTTTGGGTGGAAGGGACCTTAAAGCCCATCCCATTCCCACCCCCTGCCATGGGCAGGGACATTTCCACTATCCCAGGGTGCTCCAAGCCCCATCCAGCCTGGCCTTGGGCACTGCCAGGGATCCAGGGGCAGCCACAGCTGCTCTGGGCAACAGCAAATAATCCTTTAAATTGAGTTTCATACTTCACAGTCATTTTTGGATTATATATTTAGGTCACAGCTTCTTTACAGAAGCTTTTAGATCATTTTTGCACCTTATTTTAACTAAAATCCTTCTAACTGAGAAGCTGCATTGTCTTTTCTGATGTCAGATGTCTCCAGTTCTCACGGAGTTCCAAAGACTTCCATTTTTTAATCTTAGTTTTTCTTGTTTAAAAAATGGGGGGTTTTTCACTTCTGTTAACCCCTGTGACCCTTGTAAATAGCCCAATTTTCAACAAATTCATCTTTATGAACTCTTGTTTTATACCAGTAGAAGGGCAGGGCTTACTGGTGACTGAGCAGATGGAGCTTGCCCAAATGCCTGTCTCTGAAGAACTACAGGACTGCAGGGTGTTAGCAGATCTTTGGAGGTGTTGAAAGGTGTTTTCAATACCTTTTTCTTTATAAACTCTTGGTACCATGTCAGAGAGGCAGAACTCTCTGAGGAACTGAGCTGTGTTGGCCACTATGAGAAAAAGAGACCAGAACATTTCCTTGTCTAAATTTTGCATGATTTATTGACCAAATAAATGACCAGGGATAATTTTGCAAGTAAAAAGAAATAAATGGATAAAAAACTAGCTAAATAATAAATAGATCAATCCCTTTCTGTTGGCTGACATTGAGGACATTCTGCTTTTTTCCCCCTGTTTGTGCTCTAATGGGATCGCCTCAAAACTGGCACGGCAGCCTTAGGTGGGTGCCTCAGGTTTGGAAAACACAGCTGCTAGGATGTGCCACGAGTATTCCAGGGGATAAAACCAAGGGAATTAATCCCGTTTTTAAGGTTTGACTTGCCTCCCTTCTCCATGGGAGAAGGTTTCCCCGAGGTTGGGGAAAACCCATCCCTGGGCTGGAGGGATTTTTGAGTGCGTGGGTGGCTCGGTGGGTAAACACAGCATCCTCCCCATGGGCCCTGGAGCTCTTAGCTCGGGCTTCAGCCACGAGTCAAACGAGCCTGGTGACCCCATTCCAGGTCCTCGCAGACATCTGCCCACATCCCAGCCCATCCCGGGCTGGCAGAGCCCCGGGGGCTGGCAGTGCCCAGGGCTGCAGGTGCGTTGGCAGCGCCGGCGCCGCGCTTGGCTCCCCTTCTCGCCACCAGCCTGGAGCCTCACTCTGCAGCTCCAGGCACAGGGAAACTTCAAAGGGAAAAGCAAACTCCACTTGTCTTCAGCTCCGTGTGTGCCTGGTGCAGCAGGTGCTGGGTGGGGAGGAGCGGGGAGCTGCTTTTCCTGCTGGGTTTGCCGGGAGCTGCGTGGGCTCCGCTGGTTTGGGGTTTTCGGGCATCGCCCGGCGCGTGCGTCTGCCAGGGAGAAGTCACCTTTAGGATGGCATGAAAGTCAATTTTCCACATGCTCAGAGAAGTGCTTGTGTTCCCGGCTCCCCGCAATGACTTCTATCTGGCAAGAACTTGCAAAATAGTCTCTCTGGCTGATTGTCAAAAATTACATCATATTGGAGTAAACTGCTTTTAAATCAAACATCCATTATTCATGGATATTAACTGCTTTTTTTTTTTATTATTTATTTTTTTTAACTGGCTGTTTTGTGTTTGATTTACTCTTTTTCTTCCTCTCTGATTGTCTGTCTGTCTCCCTCAGCTGCTCCTTTTAAATCTTAGCTCATCTTGAAATTTATGGAGCCAGAACACTTATCTGTGTGCACGAGTATCAGCGTGCTGACCTTGCATTTGTTAGCAGGCAAATTGTTTTTGTTGTTGTTGCAGTGTGATGTGCCATATTTACAGTAGGCAATCCAATACATTTGCACTGGGAAACTGTGCCCCTGGGGCTTGTAAACTTTAAAAATATTCTTTTTTTTCCACATCACTTTAGAAATAAAATCCAAACTTGCAGCAGCGTGGACCATATGTTGTCTTTCATTTGATGAGTTCCCCCACGAATGCATATTCCTGCTTTTGTAGGTACCCTCTGGATTGGATGGGTTTGACCTGAGCAGAAACCAGATCCCTTTATATTTATGGTGGAATTGGAATTTCACGACCCTTTTTTTTGTTGGCAATATTTGTGTGTGTTCAGGCAATGTTTTTTCCAACTGGCAGAGGGCTGGACAGGAGGAAAGGGGGAGAAACATAATCTGACAATAAATGTAAATTCTGTTCTCAGGCTTGCTGCTTGATCCTCTGCCACTCTGAGCAACTCCAGGTGGTTTTATTTCAGCTAAAATGACAGAAACCTCAATCCTGGGCAGTTCTTTCTGAAAAAGTGGCTCTTTAATGGATCCTGTGTGCTGCTCAGTGAGGAGAAGGATGTAGGGTTTGAGTGTGGTTTTACAAAATGCTTTTCACTGATATTTATGATCCTCCCTCCAACACTGCATCTGAATAAGAACTGAGGACACCCCACACACGGAGGGATTCACCCAGCCCTGAGCCACAGCTCGGTCTCCGTGCTGCTCCTTTGGGCAGGAGGCAGGAATGGGATGGACAGGGAAAGGGAAAGCAGCTCTCCCCCAGAGCAGGCGTGTGCTGGCTCCCAGCCAGGACAGTGGGATGGACACCCCAGCTCTTGTTGAAAGTAGCCCAGGCTCTTTGATAACAAGTGCTCGGGGATTTGTTGTTTTAATGTTCCGTCCAAAAAAGACATCTCCGACAGCACAGCATCCCAAAACACCTGCTGGGGCTTTGGACACGCATGGAAGAGTTCCATCAGCAGCATTTCCTTCAGTTCCTTGGTTTTTCTTGGAAGTATCTCAAGCAGAGTGCATCGACCACGCTTGACCTCACTTTGTAACAAAGCTCACAGCTCAGCTCTGCTGGCTCCAGAGCCTTTAATTCTTTGGGAATTAATTTCAGGCATCTTCCATGAGTTCTTGGACAGCATTTAAAGAGAGTTCCCTGTACCCACCACTCTGCAATTCCGTGCAGAACAGTAACTTTTCCTTTCTTGCTGTGCCTGGGCTCGTGAATTTGCCATTCCCAGCCCTCCCAGAAGAGCAACCCAGGCTGAGCCGTGCCCAAGTCGCCCAGTAAAGAGGGGAATTAGTCTAATGCACTGCCTTAACAAAGGGGAGCCTGCGAGCATGAATAATTAATGCCCCCAGTCTGTGGCACTGGGCTAAAATGAAGTCCCATTTGCTCAGCCTTATTAAAAGAGAGAGAGAGAGAGGGAGGGATGGTAAAGGTCGTTAAGGGACTTGTAACAGGGAGAGAATCGCCTCGGAGATGGATAATGTGTTTGCTAATCTCTGTGGTCTTTAACTAAACAGAATGCTGAAGGTACTCAGGCTATTCCTGGCTCGTTGAATTATGAAGCATTCGGGGAGATTGCCTGGCTCTCGGCCAACACCTTGGACTTTTCATTTGGCCAACGTTAATAGGTGACACCTTTTATTTGGGGCGTGGGATCCTGGTGCTGGCTGCACGGGGTCTTTAATGCTTCTCCTCCCTGAGATCCCAGCGGGGCCAGGGCTGCTCGTTAGTGTTTTATCCCAGGGTTCTTCATTTCACACCTAAATGCTCTTGGTTCACTTCCCTCAGTTCGGTACCTATTAGGTCACTGGGCCTGGGTGTCCATTATAGGATTATAAATACCTTTAAAAGGGTAATCCCCTTGCCGTGTGCATTACAGGATTATAAACCTCCCAGAGATCTTATGCTTTATCTGCCCTTTAACACACAGGCCCTTATTTCAAGTCCCTGTTGACCAGGTACTGCCATTCTCTCTCCTTGGCCTTTGTAAGGAAAATCCTTCTTGCCTTGGGATATTGCAGGAGAGCTCATCAGAGGTGTTCCAGCAACCTCACAATTGTCATCAGTGTGCTTTTAAAGCCCTGTCTCCAGGAAATTATTATTCAGACTTAAGCATTCTGAGTGCTTTTAGCTTCTTTACTTATCAGCTGGTCAGGATAAGGGTTTGAAATGCATTTGCAGGCCATAAAACTGCTCAAGACAGGTTGAATTTCGAGACAGGCAAAACCTGGATACTGAAAAGCACAAAGAGACTCTTCCAGTGATGGGGCTGATTGGTTAGAAAGACATTTGTGCATGATAAAATTTAAAATAAATTTCATTTTAACCCTCAATCCTGTTATTGATGGTTAAAATAAACAGTCCTTAAAGGAATAGAGACTGGCATGAGGAGAGAAGGAATTGAAGGGGGTAGGAGAAGATGATAAAAGCTTTTCTTCTCTTTTTGTGGGTGTTATTTTTTTACAGATTCTGAGATGCAAACACTTTAAATAGTGGCCACCTACAAGTTTTGTGAGGAGAAATAAGTCATTTTTCCAGCTGGCGTTACCTGTGAGCTTTGCCACAGGGCTGCGGGCAGGAGAAAACGTAATGTGGAAAACAGGAATCTTTAGTGCTACGTGGAAGCAATTTTTCATTCCAGCCTTTCATGGCCGTGGCTGGGTGTTCAAGTGTGTATCCTGTGTTTATGGCATAGAAGGGAGCCCTGGTCATTTAGATAAATTAATAGTTTGTGGATGTTCACTGCGAGGATCAGCCCCAGGGGGCTGTTAAGAAAGCAGCTTTTGGCCCTCTCCCCTCTGGAGTTTTAACATCCAGCTGGGAAGGGCTCAACTGGGAGCTGGAATACATCACTCCTGACCCCATCATTTATTGCTCCTAAGCTGAATTCAGCAGTTTATTGACTTTGTCTTTGGTTCCAAACTTTCCAAGGAGAAGTTTGGGTAGCCAGGCGCAGATATTTAATTTCCTTTGCACTGAAACCCCTTGGAGGTGCCTTTGCCAGAACATCATTATCTGTGGGTTTGGTTACTGAGCTGCTGGGAGCTGGGCTGAAGTGAGAACAGGCTGTAAACTGGTTTTTTACCTCAAACACTGGCATTTCCATGCAGTTTGTAGCAGCTTTCTCCTTGGGGTGGGAGTTTAAATTAATTTTTTCAATATTTAACATTTATGTCCTAAATTTCCCTACCAAGGCCATCCTCGCTTTGGTTTTTTGGGTCTTAAGGATGAGAAGTGCCATGGTTTTTGAGACAGCTTCACAAAGAACTACTCGGGAGATTACAAATCTTAGGAACAGCTAAGGAAGTTGGATATGGATGTGTTGACCCTGATAGGGAGCTGAAATATTTCTGAATTTGCCTGGTCTTGGGAGAAATGGTGGAGGAAATTTGCAGGTGGAGGAACCCTGCAGATTCCCTGCCTCTCTCTGCCCTGTTCCTCGAGATTTTTAGAGCTTTGCTTCGTTTGCCCAGAAGCCTCCGTCACCAAAGGATCCTCTCCTGCTCTCTTAATTCACCTTTCAGATCTCCAGAATGGCACAGATAGGAAATCAAAGGCCAGGCAGCATCAGTGCTGCTGTTCTGGCAAATGTTGAGCTAATACATCCAGATAGTGCAATATTTATTGGGCTGCATGTGCCTGTGATCAGCAAATTAGAAATAAAGAATATTGATGTGACGCTGACACGGCCACGCTGATGTTGCCGTGGAAGCCGTGGGGTTTTTCTGATGTTTCCAATACCATGAACTCTTTTCATGGTCACAAGGTTTCTTTTAATTTAAACGAGCACCACCATGAAATTTAATCACGTTTATGAAGTTATATAAGACCAGGTGCTGCGCTGAGCTCCACTGGGCTTTGACCGGTGCCTTTTTCTGTTTCTAAAAATACTTGTTCTAAATTGCAAAGCCCAGATAGACACATCTCATCTGGCCCCACAGGAAGGACAGCAAACGTGATTAAACTGATTGAGGAGAGCAGTGGGAACGGCCGGGGAGCAGCTCGTGCTTCTCATCCAGGCTCCGGTTGAATCATCCCGGGTGCTGCCTAAAATCAGAGTTGTTTTTCTGCCTTTCCCATCCGAGCTGCCACTTCAGATGTGGCTTTTCCCTGTGTGTGCGTGAGGGCACCCAGCTCCCAGCAGGGCCGTGGTCAGCTCTGCTCTGCACTCCCTGCTGCACTTGGCTGATCTGCCTGTCGCTGTCCATCTGTCCAAACCTCCTCAGGGCTGCTGCCGTTTGCCTTCACTGCTCTCTCAAATGTTAGAATTGGTGAGGAGACTTTGTCTTTCCTGTAAGCCTGAGAGATCTGCCCTGTGGGGTTTGCCTGGGGGCTGACCCTGGCCCTTCTGGTGGTGCATCCCTGCTTCTTGCTGGGTCCCACTGGGAAAGCTGAATTCCCTATTTCTGAGGGTGTCACTGCCCTTCTTCCTGGGGATAGCTCTGTCTCTTGGTCCTGGTTTCCACACCAAGCAACAAGTCCTGCAGGCCACCTCTGGTGGTGGCAGCTCCGCTTTGTGCTGCAGCCAAACGTGGTCGTGGTTTGCTCAATCCCTGTGGTGTTCTCTTCTCTTCCTGCCAGATCCTCCTTTACAACCTGGAAACAAACCAGTGCGTGACCAAGGTGGGCAGCTCCATAGGTGACTTCTCGTGTGTCAACCTCCACAGCAGCCCCCCCAACCTGCTGGTGGCAGGCAACAAGGACAGAAGGTAGGTGCTCCCATCCCCAGCCTCCTGTCCTGCACCTGGCCCTGCTGGAACTGGTTCCTCCTCTCAGATTTCCACAGAGTTGAGGAACAAACTCTTAGGTAATAGTTGGATGTGGCTGTCAGCGTGCTTTGTGTGGGGAAGCTCCGTGGGAAGGGGAGCTTTCGGAGCCATTTGGTGGACGCAGTTGGTGCACAGCCCGGCGAGAGCACTTGGAATATCTTCCGCTTCCCCGCCGCCACCCGCAAAGTGAGTTTGGCATTTAAAAGCTCACTTTCTGATTTTAAAAAAATAACCTAAGGGATGAAGCATGGAGGATGAGATGGGCCCGGCTGCCAAATGATGTCAAGAGTGTATTTCGGAACACTGTGATGTCCCTCAGGTGACGGAGAAAAAAAAGAGACTTTCATATGAACAGATTCCAGCTTCTATTTAGCTGATTAGCAGCTTTCTCTTTAACTCCTTGGCTTGGGGAGTAGGATTTTCCCAGCTCAGTGCCTGGTGCCAGGAATGGCCGCGCTGGGAGCAGGCAGTGCGAAAGGATTAAAGTGCTTAAAAAGACCCTCTGAGTCCAATTTTTAGATTTCCTTTTTTTGGCGAGTCGTTTGTGGGGTCTGATCCAGTGCACCAAAGGAGATGTGGGGTGGCCGGGAGCCAGTCTCTAATGGCTCCTGCTTCCTTCCCTCCTCCTTTCCACACTGGGCACTGGCTGCAGGTGGTGCTCTGCTCTGGTGCTGGGATCAGATTGGAAGGCGGGCACTTCCCTCTGCCAAATCCCAGGCCTCTGTCCCGCCAGTGCAGCAGCTTGCAAAAATGATTATTTTGTCAAACATCTTTTTTTTTTTTTCCTTCCCGGTGAGTAGGGAGTGCGAGCAAACCTCACACTTTCTCAGCAAGGAGGATAAAGGAAATAGCTGAAGTTTGACAAGTGGAATTGAATCCCTGGGAGGTTTTTTCCCTCTAAAAGCAGATAATTGGTTTTCCAAAGCACCCCAGTAAAACTACCTCCAGTTTTGATCTCCTGCACGACGACAGGAGAGGAGCTGGAGTTGATATCCTCCCCTTTATGGCAGAGGAGATGTCTGTGCCCTTCCCCTCCAGAAAGCTTTTGGGGTTTTCAGCTCAAGCACTGACTGAGTTCAGGGATGTCACTAGAACAGCAAGGAGTTAGGGATTAATGGTTGGGAAGACAAGTTTGGCATCCAGGGGGCAGGACCAGAATATTTCAGAGGTCAAATCCTCCTGTGACGTTGCAGGAAGGTGCTGGGCACCCACAGGTGGAACAGGACTGGGATCTCCATGGCCGAATTATGGAGTGAGTTTATTAAACAGAGACCTTGCCATGGGAGTTCAGGCTGCTGCTGGCCAGAGGGAACACTTACTGCTCCAATTAAATACCCTATTTCACTTGAATCTGCTCTTCTTTACTCAAAACCACGATTTCGACAAGTAACCCTCATGAAATGGTTTTGGTAGGAGCTGTAAAATCTGCCTTTCCATTGGAAATTCCTGCCGAAGCCCTGCTGATTGATTTGATTCCTGAGCTGTGCTTTGCTCTGGCAAGAGGCCTCCTAGCAGGGAGCCTGTGCTGATCCTGCTTTTCCTTGGTGGAAGCTGGGGTGGAGAGCAGCGTTGGGACAGCAAACATATGGCAAACCCAGAAAAGTGGGGATCCAAACGTGTTCCACGCTCTCCCGAAGGCAGGGCAGCTCACTCCTGAGTCAGGCTGACAGCAGGGTCCGAGCCTGGCCACCAGAACTCCTCCCTGGAGCTGGGATGAGCCTGAGGTGCTCCCACTGAGCCCAGCTGTCCAGGCAGGAGGTGCTGGGCCGGGTCTGTGTTACAGCATCACGTGGGACTGGCAGAACACTGCTCCTTTTTCCCTTGGGGCACATCTGAGCAGCACAAGTGCCTCTGGTTCTGCAGGGGTGTGTGCCAGCACAGACACCTGCCCGAGAGCTGGGTGCTTGCTCGTGGAATAAGCAGGACTCAGATCTTGGCTTCCAGCTGCACTTTCCAAACAGGAGCAGCTTTGGTTGCTGTGAGAACACACAGAGGATGTCAGGGAGAGCTCCAGGAGTGAGCCCTTCCAAACTCCCCATCTTTGCCCAGAGCACAGCCCCCAGCTGTAGCCAGAGCTGCTCTGTGCTGGAGCTGGGGGAAGCCAGAAGTCCTTGCCCCCCTCACAGCGTGGGGTGGGCTGTTGGGTGTCCGTGTTTTCCTCCGTGTCAGATGGATGCTGCTCTGCTGGAGCTCTGGACTGCTCTGCTGCCTCTTCTCTCAGCCCCTGAAACGTGTTTTTTGTAAAATCATATGATGCAATCTCTGCTGGAGAAGGGGAAAGGAAGGGCTTGCAGCACCATTAGGATCGTAGCAGGGGTGTGGAACGAGGTGCAGTTAATGTGTTGGAACAAGTGCATTTTGGCCTTTTCTGGAGTTAATGTGGACCTGATGGGTTTGTTCCTGATAGCCATCAGCTGGGAGGAACTTGCTCTGGCTTCTTCTCAAATCTGAGCTCAGTGTTTCCCCTTCCCTTCTGTTTTCACTTGCTGCGTTTTTTATTCATTTATGTGCTTTGCTTTATCTCTCAGTCGAGATAAACAAGGATCAAACCCCACACTCCTTTGTGATATGTGCTGGGTGTAAAGCTTAACACCGTTACCTCTAACTGGTGTTGTGGCCTTGTAGCAGTGGTTGGAATCCTGAGCTCTTTTTCCATAGTTCTGTAGTTCTGGCTGAGTCTTCAGTTCATTTCTGTTCAAAATGCTTTCTCTGAGTGGTCAATAATCTGAAAATCAGATGTCCTAAAAGCTGCCCACACTTGGTTGCATTTTTGAAACCAAAACAGATCCTGGTTGTTGGGTGCTTGGTTTGAATATTGGTGACTCAAGGGTATAAACCTCTAATTCCCTGACTTCTGAGTTGCCACACATTTAATCTCCCCTGAAATCTTTGCAAGAATCATCCTTGCCTTGATCCTGGAAATATCACCCCTCATCCACAGTGGGTGTGGGTATGTGCCAGGGGTGGGATGTGTCAACAGTTTTCTCCAAATAGCACTTACATTTTATATCATGGGCTCATGGAATCATGGAATGGTTTGGGAGGGACCTTAAAGCTCATCCAGTGCCACCCCTGCCATGGCCAAGGACACCTCCCACTATCCCAGGCTGCTCCCAGCCCCAGTGTCCAGCCTGGCCTTGGGCACTGCCAGGGATCCAGGGGCAGCCACNCTTCAGGTCCTAGGAGCTGTAAAGACTCAGAGAGATCCTGTGAGCTGGGAGAACCCTGCCTGAACAAGATCTCTGATAACAGAAGCCGGGCTGAAAACGCAGTGCTGAGGAGGATGGGCCCTACTGCTTGTCCAGCCCTGCAGCAGCAGCGGCGCTCCCCCAAAGTCCTCGTGCTGCCAGAACCCCCGGGCTGCGTGTCCAGAGCTGCTCCTATCCCTGTTTTTGCCCTCAGGGTGAGGGTGTTCGACGTGCGCCGCGGCGAGGCCGCGTGCTCGCTGTACGCCCACCAGCTGGGGGTGTCCGTGGTGCAGATGGACGAGTGGAAAATCGTCAGCGGAGGAGAGGAGGGCCTGGTGTGCGTGTGGGACCAGCGCATGGCCACCAAACTCTGGGAGATGCACGCCAGGTGAGTCGGGCTGGGCGGGGAAGCTGGGCCGTGGGGTTAGCAGGGCTGGCAGGAATGTGGGAGTGAGGTCATTTTGGGGGAGTTCTGTGGGGTTTCCGTGTGGTTTGGGGACAGGTTGCCTCCCCGCCTGCAGCGCTGTGTGGGGACCCTTTATTTCTGCTCATTATTTGGGTGTTTCAGTCGCTGTTCAGTTGTTTCCCCTGGATTTTCCATGAAGCTCAGTCAGTGACTTCTCCCTGCCCCATCGCCAACCTCAGTTTAGTTGTTGGAGCTTGATTTTAAAGTGCTGGACTGGCTGTTTTGGGAATGGCTGGTTCTGGCTGGCTCCATCCAGTGTATCCAGCACAATCCCCGCGTTCCTGTTCACCTCATCCTCACATTCCCTTAATGGTGAGGATCAAAGTGTTCAAACTCATTTAAATATTGAAATATCAGTTTATACTGAGCACAAGGAGCACAGCACTGAAAGTACAAGCAGAGGTCAGCATCCTGGAGCTGACACTTTGCACAGCTAAATGAAGATTTCCTGATCAAAGCACAATTCCCGGGCTTTGTCTGGATAAAGACTCGAGGATTTAGCCCCTTGCAAGTCTGAGTGATATCCATAAAATGAACAGATAAATCCTGATTTTTTTTTTTTTTTTAATGCATCTTCCCCAAGGAGGAGCTAGATGAGGTATTTACAGGCAGGGAAGTTCAAGCTGGAGTTGTCACTGATTAATAGCAGGTATCACTTTCTGTGTTGACCCTGGGAATGATAAAGGCTGTTGTGATGTGGCTGATGCATTAAGGACAATATCCCATTGATTGTCTCCTCGGCACATTCATTAGTGCTGCTCCAGGAGGAGGGCAGGCAGGGCAGGGCTGAGCTCGGGGATGTGCTCAAAGTGAAGCCATTAAACATGTAGAAAACACTGTTTAATCTATAGAGGAATCAGAAGGGATCACTTCAATCAAAAGGCTTTCCTAGATAAGGTGTGGGCTGTTACCCCTGCCTTCGGGCCCGTGCTGGGATGGAAAACAGGAGCAGGAGCAAGGGAGGTGACAGGAGACACGTTTGGGGTGTGGAGAGGAGCCGTCCTCATGTGAGAAGTGACTCCTGCTCGAACAGAAAGTGCTGGTCTGGGCTTTGGGGTGAGTTACTCACCACTGAGAGGGAAAGGAGTGAAGACCTGACTTGGGTGTCCAAAGGAGGGACACGAGGATGGGGAAGGGTCTGGAGGGGCCACACAAGGAGCAGCTGGAGCAGAGGACACGGAGGTCAGACCTCCCCGGGGGCTGCAGCTCCTCCGAGGGCAGCTCTGATCTCTGCTCCTGGGACAGGGACAGCCCCCAGGGAACGGCTGGAGCTGGGCCAGGGCAGGCTCAGGCTGGATCCCAGGGAAAGGTTCTTCCCCCAGAGGGTGCTGGGCACTGCCCAGGCTCCCCAGAGAATGGGCACGGCCCCGAGGCTGCCAGAGCTCCAGGGGCGTTTGGGCAGCGCTGCCAGGGATGCCCAGGGTGGGATTTGAGGTGTCTGGACAGGGCCAGGAGCTGGATCCATGATCCCTGTGGGTCCCTTCCCACTCCGTGGTTCTTAGCTTGTGCCTTACGGTGCATTTCTGAACCAGCTCAGCGCACGGGTGTGTGGGGTGTCCTTCCCCTCCGTTTTGGGAAGCATCCTGCCCTTCCCGGGGTGCTGCGGTCCGCGGGGCAGCGAGCAGCCCGCCCAGCCCGCTCCCATCCCTCGCAGCCGCCGCCTTTCCAGCGGATTCCCCGGGCTCCCCGTGCGTTCTGGGAAGAGCCCGCTAGATGGGGACAGAGGATGCGGGATCTGCTCCAGCCTGGAGGAGCCAGACGTGCGGGTTCCTGGCCGTCGGGAGGGCCCTGATTTCAGTCACTCCGCGTTTCATCCAAAGCCCTGCCTTTCCCAGCACTCGGATTTTGGGAGTCCGCTGCAGCTGGCCCCTCACCCCGTTGCTCTGGGTTGTTTTTGCAGGCATCCAGTCCGCCACGTGTGGTTCAATTCCCACAGTCTGATCACTGCCAACATCCCCGAGGAGAAGAACCCCCGAGGCTCCAGCATCACCGACGACGACCCCAGCGTGCACCGCAAGTGAGCAGCCAGCCCTCAGCAGCCTGCTTTGGGTCTAAATATTGCCCTGAGCACCTGAGGCATCACCCGGAGCACTGACAGAGGGGGTAGAGCAGCAAAAAACATAAAACTAAAAAAAAAGTTCAAGGGTGAGGTTTACAAAACAAGCGATGAATTGGCTCTTGATTTGCTTGAGCACAAAAAAAAGTGCTTTTTTTTCTCAGCAGGGGAACATAAAGTCCACTGAAGCCTGGCAGGGAATGCAGCCCTCTCCACGCTCGAAATATTAGTAATGCTGTCTCCTCCTAAAGGAAAACTACTGGCATTTAAGCTGCAGGTTTTGGTATTTGCATCTCAAATGGCTGTTAGTGCTAATTGAACTATCAAATACCAATGTATTTATCTTCCCCCGTGCTGGAGAGCCTGGAGATGTTTCAGCAGATGACAGTCACGTCTCCGCGGGGCTGGAGGGAATGATTCACCAGCCCTTCCCAGCCTCGCCGGGTCTCTGGGAGGACTTAGGAGGGAGTTCTCCCTGTTCAAAGTGCTCAGCCTCCCGCAGAAGGGATGGGGGGTGTTTATCCAGCTCCTGCAGCATCACATTTTTCAGTTCAGGTGATTTTTGCAGTGATTGCTCCCTCTGTTTGCTTCCCCACGGGGGTGACACGGTGCGTGCTGGTTGTTCTCCCCGCAGGTACCGAGGGATCATTTATTCCTACGAGTTCTCCGTGGACCAGCTGGCTGTGGAGAGCGTCCTCCCCATCTGCCGCTCCTCCTACGACGAGGTCACGGGTTACAACTACAACATCGGCCTGGCAGTGCCCTACGACAGCATCTAGGGCACCCCTGGGCTCCTGGGGTCCGCCAGGTGGAGGGAAATCCGTGGGGGACCAGCCCCCAAAAGCTGGTGTTGGTTGGGATTTGCCAGAGCCCTGGGGATGTGAACCCACACCCCGCTGGAATGTGTTGTTCTGGACGTGTCCAGAGGTCCAGCACGGTGGAGTGCAGAGGCTGAGGAGGGAAAGGGAGCACTGCAGGGGAAACAGAGAGATTCCTGCTGCTTGTGGGAAAGATGCTGCAACAGCCATCTTGGTCGGGAAGGCAGAGTGGGAGACTGAGAGCTCTCTGAGGAGTTCTCGCCTACCCCAAGAGAGAAGAAAGTCACCGAGGACTCAGAAAAAACATGTGCTGAGCCACATGTTTGAAATGTCTTTCCTGGTAATGAGCTGCTCGTTCTTGTTTTCCTTGGAGTGCGTTGGAATGTGCCTGGGAAGAGGATAACAGGGCCATGCACAAAAGGTTGCAGTGGTTGGGAGAGGGATTGGGATGGAGAGAGGGAGGGGAAGGTTCCCTAGGCCCGGCTGGATGCATGGGAACTCGGCAGGCCACACACACGTCCAAATTATTTTAGAATAAATTATTTTTTTAATTCTCTCAGATCCTGGGTTAAATGTTTTCTAATTGCCTGTTGCACATCCGTCTGTGGGATTTTGTTCCTGAGCCTTGTGGGGTGAACTGCCCCCTGTTCACTGGGACAAAGGGCTGGCTCGGGTTGTCAGGTGTGTTCTGTGCTGGATCACGTCCTTCCACAGCACCTGGGGGGCTTCCAGGGCTGTCCTTGCTTCCCAGCTGGGAACTGACCATGGAGCAGAAGGGATGGAGTGGCCGCAGTGCCCTGCCTGGGCACTGAGCCCCAAAGCTGTGGGGCAGCAGCAGGTGAAGGACAGGAGGTGCTGTTCAGGTGGAAATGGGGAGCCCAGGTGGCCCTGACAGGTAAAACCAGTTTGGGGAACAAGAGCTCCAGTGCTGCATGGATCTTTTTACTGATTTAAAATGATTTGATTGTGATTCGCCCCTGTAAAACTCACTGGTGCAAACCAAGGCTGTGTCAGTTCTGTTTAAGTTGAGGTTAAGTTTTAACTCAGCACCTTTTTGCTGCGTTAATGGAGTCAGGGCAGAGCTGGGGAGAGGGGCAGGAATGTGCCCAAACCTGCGGGAGAGGGGCTGGGCTGGCCCTTCAGCCCTGGAGAGAGCTGGGTTTCACATCTTTTCCTTCTTTGGTTTGGAGTGGTTTCCCATGACCCCTAAGCCAAATGTTTAAAGTTTTTAAGTTACCTTTTCCCATGTGATGGATACACAATAAGTGCAAGGGGCAAAGCCATTCTGTCTGACCAATAAATTCAATCTTTCATAAAACTTTGGTCTTCTTTTTTTTTTATTCCTCTGCCCTTCTGGGAAGCCAGCTCCCTCCCTCCATTCCTGGAAGAGCCAGAAATGTCATGGATACACAGTTTGGACAAGAGTTCAGCCGAAACCTGACAAATAAATAATGGTTTCTGTAGCATAAATGACTCTGGGGGTTGCTCCAACCCTGTGACTCCTGCCATGTGCTGAGCAGGGAGAGCTCCCATGTCATTGTTCTCCCTTCTGCTTATCTCGCCTCCTTATCTGGGAGCAGCTTTGTTCCTCCTTCATCTCCCTGCTGCAAGGAGCAGGTAAGTTCGTGCGGTGCCCACGTGAGCCCTTTTCCCGGAATCCACCTCCGCATTCCTCCTTCTCCCTCTCCTCCAGCTCCTGTCGAGGTCCTGGAGCTGCTGGAAGGGGATTTGCAGCACCTGTGGGAGCAGGTGTTTGCTTGCTGAGCACAAGCTCGGCTCCAGCAGAGCTGGAACTCTCTGTCCCCAGCCCCTTCCCGCTGGCTCGGGTCCGGATGCCACCCGGCCAGGGCTCTGGTCCCTCGGGTCTTTTCCTGGGCACGGAGTTAATTTAGGAAGGTTGCAGCACAGCAGAGGGCTGTGTGTGTGTTCAGCTCACACTCCCCGTGCAGGTGAGGGTGCTCGGGCTGCTGGGGAGGATCCGTGCTGGGAATTTCTGGGAAGGGATGTTCTCCTGCTGCCCTGGCTGCTCATCAGTGCTGTGCTGGAGCAGAGCAAACACCAGCGAGGCCGCTGAGGTTTGGGGTGAGGGGGCACTGAATGGAGCCTCTTCCTTCATTTAAGAGCAGGAACGAGTCACCATCCAAGCCTTACTGGGCAGAGAAGCCACCTTTGGGCTTCCCAGCCCCCTGGTACCGGTCAGTGGCCAGGAGGGGCCAGCGCTGTGTCCCACAATGGAGGTGGGCACTGAGAAGGGGCAAATCTGCCTTGGGTGGGCTCAGGGGTTTGGAGTGGAGGAGCTGCACTCAGGACATGCTGGACCAGTGTGGACTGAGCTGGCAGAGGTCAGGCTGAAGGTCAGGCTCACGCTGGTGCCACCTGCCAGGCTGGTGGCCCTCGGACAGGCCGGGTGCTCAGGGACAGCTGAAGAATCCAAAAGCGTCAGAATTTGGCCTGAAAAGCCTGGACAGTTCTGGTGCCTGTTGTTGGTGGCAGCGATCCTCGGCTACAAAGAGGCGTCTGCGTCCTCGAGGGAAGGATCCCTGCTCCAAAGGAACTTGGGATCAGAGGGGAGCTGTGTGTGTGTCCCCCCCGGCCGTGCCCGGCTCCGGAGCCATGGCCGCAGGAGCAGCTCCAGGGGTGCCCGGCACGGCCGTCCTGGTGGGGAGGACAGGGCTGCAGAGCCCTGCTGGAGAATCCCCTCTGCCCCTCCTCTCACCCTGGGCCCAGCCACCAGCACAGGCCCCACAAGGTGCTTTTGGCCTCGGTTTTGTGTCCTCGATCACCTTGGCAGGGAGGGAAGAGCAGTTTTGGGGTTTCGGGGGCTGCCATCCCTCTCCTGATCCAGGGAGTGGTGGGAGGAGGAGCAGGGGTGCTCTTTGTACAGAGAGGGACTCTGGGGGTCTCTGAGCCCCCTTTCTCTCCCCCCCGGTGGCCTTTCCCACCCAGCCTCTGCTTCCCTGCCCTGCCCTCTGTCACTCCCTCTCCCAGCAGAGGGGTGAACACAGGGGCACTGAAGTGGTGCAAGAACTTGTTCATGTCCTCTCTGCCCCCTCTTTTCCTCCAGTGACATTTGTCTGCTCATTTCTTCCTTTCTTTCTTGAGGATAGTCCTAGACCTCCAGGTTCACGGAGCTGCTGTCCTCCCAGCCCCTCCCTGTCCCCTCAGGTACCCCTGGGCCTGGTCCCTGCTGCCGGAGGGGAAGGTGGCACAGCAGTGACTGGTGACCCCATAAGCAGATGAAGTACTGGTGGGTGATGCAGGAGAAGCCAGGGGGAAGGGGCCTGTTCCAGGTCAGGATTTGTGCCAGTGGCAGGTTTTTACCCAGAAACATGGGCCTCGAGCCTCTGGGCCAAATTCCTCTTCATGGAAGAGCCGCAGGTGCAGGGTTCCTCTGTCACCCCTGCCTCAGACAGGAACGAGGAGCTCCCCAAAATTCAGCTTAGAAATACCAGCTGCAGGTGGCTGCCCTGGCTCCCTGGCTGTGGGGTCTGTGCTGCCTCCTGCTCTCCCCTCCCTTCCTGGGCAGGTGTCCCCTTGTTTGGTCTCTCCTGCCATTCCCAAGCTCCGCCGTGGCTGACGGACGAGGAGGAATGCTGGGGGGATGGGTCAAGCTGTGTCCCCTCTGTGCCAATGCCCACCTGCCCAGGGGCCCTGCCCTGCAGTCCTGGGGTCACTCAGTGTCCCTCTCCAGTGCTGGGGTCACTCCGTCCCCCTCTCCAATCCCAGGAGCCGCCGCTCTCTCCGATGCTGCTCAGCCTTGATCAGCCTCCCTGGAGTTTTCCAATGAAGCAGCTTCAATTTTCCAATTACCCTCTGCTGACCACTGCTGGGATCTGGGAGCTTTGTGCCACATCCCAGGGCTCGGTGTCTTGGCCCCACGGCAGAGCCATTCTCCTTTATGGAACTCTGCAGGATTTTGCTGTGGCAGCAGCAGCATCGCCCTTGCCAGGTTTCCCGGGGCTCTGCCAGATTTTCCTGTGATTTCCAGGATTGTTCTCCTCCTCTCGCTGGGGTTTGCTGTGAGTAACATCAACACCGTGCTGTGCTGGCCGTGGGAGTGATGCCCCTGCCCGGCCTTGGGGCTCCGCGCCTCCATCCCTTGGCTGGGCTGAGGATCAGCCTTAACTTCCCTCTCCCTCCTGCTCTCTGCAGGGAAAACGCCACAGCCAGTTTGTGTTGGGCCCTTCCTCTGCTTCCCAAACTCCCGCACTTTCCTTACCACTTAACAGAATATCCAGGTGGCAGCTAATTAGCTCAAGGGATAATAACTACCCTCTCATCAACCCTCTTCACTCCTCCTGCCCTCTCCTTCCCTGCACTGCCGGGCGTGCCCAGCCCTTGCGGGTGTGGATCCTCTTGGATGATTCCTCCAGGGAAATTGGGGTGTGGGACCCTGATCTTGCATCAACCCCTCCAGCCCCAGCTGGGAGATTTAGGGGCAGAAAGGGACCTTTCAGGCACCCAGGACTGAGGCTGGGAGCTCCAAGCTTGCAGCTGGATCAGTGGGAAAATAGGGAAGGGAGCCTGGGTTGGCTGCGGAAACCTGGGGATTTGGGGAGGGGCTGGGTGTTGTGCCCTCGTGTGCCCGGGGTGGGGAGGGAGCACCGAGGGTCTGGCACCGGGAGGAGGAGGATGAGAGGTTGAGGAGCAGGAGAAGCAGGAGGAGGAGGAGGAGGTTCCCCTGCCCGGGCGGTGCCGATGTGGTGCCCGGGAGATGGGGATGCCCGGGGATGCCCGGGGGTGCCCAGAGAAGCCCGAGGAGAGCAGGAGGGAATTCCAGAGCCCTGCACACGCAGACCGGGCTGTGGGGCAGCACCAGGAGCCCTGCAGGGCCCGAGCGGCTCCTCTGGGAGAGCCGGGAGCTCCGTCCC
>VYXC01001259.1:272223-289415 GCA_013397175.1 Platysteira castanea
AATTGCAGGGATGGGGCTGCAGGGATGGGGCTGCAGGGATGGAGCTGCAGGGATGAACTGCAGGGATGGGGCTGCAGGGATGGGGCTGCAGGGATGGGGCTGCAGGGATGGAGCTGCAGGGATGGAACAGCAGCTGGCAGCAGGGAGAGGCTGACACAGGCGAGTTCAGCCCAAGGTGGGAGCCTCCCAAAGGTGCTGACGAGCAGTTTTGAGCCACAGATCTCCCTCCTGTGCTGTCACTAGGCAAACAAAACACAGACAAGAGTGGACAGGTACCAAACTCCCTGCATGACACAGGAGTTCTGGAATTAGCCACACTCAACCCAGAGATTCACAGGAAGGCCTCAAAACGAGCTACATTTATCTATAATAAGCTTGGTGTTATTTCTGAGCTGGTTAAATTAAACTCCACGTGAGGATTTGTTTAGGATTCTTCCAGTAAAAGACTCTCACTCCCTCCCCAGAGTCAGGTCAGCAGGATATGGATTAATCCTTCCCAAATGACCCGAGGATGAGTTTTGGAGGGGGATATCAATAGGCAGTGAGCAAGAACAAACCCTCCACTTTCCCCCAGCAATATCAGAACTCCTGGGTGCCCCAGAGATCCAGTGATAACAGCGTCTCCCACACAGAGATAACAGTGTCAGCCTACCCCAAAGGCACCGTGGGACCAGCCAGGCTGCTGTTTGTTTATACATCACTAGATAAAAGATAAGTGATGACTCAGCCCCAGCAGCTCTGGGGACAATTACCTGATTAGGTAATTACCAAGATGCATATTTCAATGTCAACCCATGGCACACGAGAATTTCTGGTTTTTAAGGCTCTCTGAGAGGCCAAGCCCTGCCCTGATCTGAGCCACCGGGCTTTGCCACTTCATCTTTTTGGGGTGCTGAATATAAAAAAGCCACTCTCAGGACAGTGGGAAACACCTGCACTTTAAATTTACAGAGGGAGGAGTGTCCCTGCCTGTAAAACCACCTCTTGTCACAGCCCTTGTCACACACAGGGGACCAGAACATGAGGGAGCACCCAGGGAAAGGGCATTTTGGGCAGCATTTTCCCTCCAGCAGCTCCCACATCTTCCCTCAGCCAAACACACTCTGGCTGTGCAGCTGCCCTGCCCGGATGGGACCTCCCTGTCACAGGGGGACACAATCGTGAGAAAAATTAACATTTCTACAGTGTTCAGAGTCACAGACGTGCTTTTCTTTTGTAATTTTCTTCAGAAGTTCAGTTCAACACCTCTTCCTGTCTCCCAACCACACTCTGACCATCAGAGAAGGGTTTCCTGTTACGGTTTGTTGCACAAAGCACTCGTGACACAGAGGTTTCTGAACCTCTCCGACATTAGAGAGAGGTTAAGAGACACAAGTCTTTGTTCTGGTTCAAGGTGGCACTAGCAGCCACCTTATCTGTGGTCCCTGGCACGTGGCAGAGGCCAGAACCGTGTCCTGACCTGCAGCTCCTGGGTGCTCCCTCACTGAATCCCATTTCCAGGCCCAGCACAGCTGCCAGGAGCTGCCCACAGACCTCCAGCAGAAGCTGAGTTATTTCCTTCAGAGCAGCAGCCCAGCTCACACCATGAGAGTGCCCAGAACACTTCTGGGGCACGAGGAGGTCACACTAGAGGGGACTTCACATCCATTCCCAGCAGTGCTGATCCCACGCAGAGCAAACAGAGCAGCCCACGACTCATACCCTTCCTACCTCCACCTTTATAACCCTTGTTAAACACACTTAATTAATCAATTAAGCATCCCTTTGTCCTGACGTGGACAGAGAGTGCTCCTGCTCACCTTGGGCAGCGTATCTGCAGGAGCCATCTTCCACCAGGACGTTGTAGAAGGGCTGGTGGGGGCCGTGGGGGAGGCTGTGCACGTTCATGTTCCGGATCCACTCGTGCCCCATCATGCAGGCAGGATCCCAGCCATAAATCACACAGTTATAGCCATACCTGGTTCAAGAGATGGCACACAAAGGCTGTGAAAAGTCCAGAGCCAGCTCTTTTTCCTCAAGATTAACAGAGCACAAACAGGGCAGGAACCTCCTGAGCAGGCACAAGGAGGAGAGGAACAAGAGGAACCAAAGAAACAATTCAGAAAGACTTTGTGTTTGTATTTTGAGGCAGAGGGAAATGACTGTGAATGACTGGATAAACAGGCAGGAATAAACAGCTGAAGACAAAGGAAAACCAGATGTGAGCAAGAAAAGAGAATGGGAAAGAGCCTGGAAGTCAGCAGCCAGAAGAAGCAGCAAGAACTAAGGAGGGACCAAGCACCCTGCTGGGCTGTGCTGTCACCCCTGAGCTCACCACGCAGACGTGGTGACCCCAGCCCTGAGAACAAAGCCACCACTGGTGACAGAATGCTCCTGGGATTCCCTGGGAGGTGTTACAACTGTCCCTGACACCCCTAAAAGATGCTCTGGATGCCTGGCCTGGCTCTGTGCAGGGGCACAAAGCCTCTGTGCAGGGCAGGAGCAGGGAATGGGAGCACAGGGAAACATCCAGAAGCTGTCCTGGGCATGTCAGAATGGATTTTGAAGCTGGCTCTGTCTCACAGCCCCTCATTCAGTGGCTGCTGCTGTTTCCTGGAGAGCTGTGTGCTGTGGGGATGTCACCTGTGTGACAGAGGGTGGCTCAGACAAACCAACCTCTCTGCAGTGCAAACATTCGCTCTCTGCAGGCGCTCACTGAGCTGCTCCCATCTTCCTGCACGTGCCTGGCATTTCCCACCCCTCCCTGGCAGCAAACCACGTCTCAGAGCTGCCAGCACAAACCCTCCTGCTCTGCTGGTCCAGGGAAAGCTCCAGGCTCACCTCTTGTGCTTCATGATGAGCCCAATGGAGAAGCAAACCTCCTTGTGCTTCTCATCCGAGCGCTGCTTGACCTCGGGGCCCAGCTCCTCCTTGCGCCGCTCGATGTGCTCCAGGGTGTGCTGCACCAGGTACCCCACAGCCCCGTGCTGTGACGGGTCCAGGGCCTGGATGTGCTGCAGGATGTCCAGGACCTTCCAAACCACAGCAGAAACAGGTTCAGGACACCCCCCTGAAGCAGCAGGACACTTATGGATACATCCAGACACACTGCTGGGCGCCCAGGCTCGAAATCTCCCCACACACTCCCAAGGAGCTCTTCCTCACAGCCCATTTCTACTTCTTTTCCCTTTGTAAAGCTCCCAGCTTCCAAGGAAAGGCACTGGAGAGCACGGCAGCTCCTTAAAACGAAGCCCCACGAGTTCATCACGTCCCACTTGGTGACCACACACCACCTCTGCAGGTTTCTGGCTAGGAGAATGCAGTTCCCAGTGTCCCAAAATGCTGCTGGGAAGTGATTCCAGGTGACCTCTGCTGCTCTTGAGAAGTAATATCTTAACTTAAAAGAGCTTCTCAGCGTGTCTGCGAGGAGCAAAAATGGGGCAGCACAGGAGGAAATGGAAATAACCTCCATGATGCTTTCCCAGGGAGCAGGGAACAAGACAGAAGAGCTGAGGAGCACAGAGCAGGAAGCCCTGCAGATCCAGAATTCCAGCCTCCCAACCCCCTCTGGCACAACATCAGAGCATCTGCTGCTGACTTTGTTAGAGGCAGGCAATGCAAATTTTAATTTTTTTGGTAGAAGCAAGGGAAAAAAAACCCAACCTGTTGTGTAAACGTGTTGGGAAAAGACACACACCTGTCTCAACAAATACCTCAAGTCCCAAAATCTGCCACACTCTGGCACCTGGCAGAAGGACTGTCTCCTTGATGACAGGTTTGATCATTAAGTTCAGAGCAGCAGCAGAAGAGGAATAGAAATCTCAGGCTGTTAAGCATGAACAGCAGCCAAAAAATGAGGAAAATCAATTTAAGTAAAGGACAGGCGAGTAATTTATGAGAAGAAACACGGCTCAGGCTTCTCGGCCACTTTAATTCTATCAAGAATTAAGAGGGATGTGAAAATCCTCAAAAATCCTGAAGGAAGGGGAAGGAAGTAACCACAGCTGCCAGAGATTCCTGGGAATTTCATTTACTGTTATTTACAAATATTTAGGGCAGCATTCTGTGCAGCTCTGCAGGACTTTTTAGACTTTCTCCCCCTGTCCATAAATCTGGCAGAGCCTGTCAAGGCTGGTACAGCCTGTCCTGTCAGACACAGCATTCTCTCTGGTTAGCTGCAATCCTGCCTGACAGCCTGGAACGACTGGATGCAACCCTGAAAAACCCAAATTTCCTCATTTCCACTGCATCTGCTGCGGAGAACTCAGTAAAACTCGGCCCTGGGGGTGGGTTGTGTGTTCTGAGGGGCAGCAAATCCACGCCTGGTGCCCTCCAAACACACCCTTGAGTGCCAGGAAGGGGCAGGAAGATCTTCCAGTGCTCCCTGGTTATGTCCAGTGGCCATTTCAGCTCCCACACACCATTTTTTGGTGCTGGTTTTTCTGTGGCAACCCTAAACTTTGCTGCCATCAGAAAGGAAGGCCAAGCTGAGCACAGTTTGATGTTCAGAGGGAAGGAGGCAGCTTCTCCAGCAGTCCTGCTCCAGCTGATTTGGCAGGGAAGAGCTTTGCTTTCTGCTCAGATGTCCAGCCAATATTCCTGCCCCCTTCCCAAACCTCACAGGTGGAAGTGGCACAGGGAATTCTGAGTAGGTAACACCTCCTTGCTGCAGCACTAAAGAAATTTGACTTTTTTGAGAGTCAGGCTCTTCCCTGTGCCTTCCCCGGATTCAGTGAAAGCCCTGGATGATCCAGACAACCTGGAAATCTCAGCACCTTCTTTCCCACACTCCCAAGATAACAGGACTGGAGCTGTTACCCTGAAGGAAACGGAATTCCAAGGTCAGGAAGCTCAAACTGCTTTTTCACAAGAGCCACAGATTGTGTGGCCAAGGCTGGGAGAGCAGCTTTGGGTTGATTTATAAAAGAAAACTTTCTGCAGTTTTTCAGATAAGGGAATTGCTCCTTTTCCAGGAGCCCAGCAAGAGTTTTGCCACAATTTAGGAATGGAGCAAACCCTCCCATAACTCACAGTCCACGGGCTTGGTGGCAAGACAAGCTGTAAATCATAAATTATGACTCAAGGCTGCTCCCAAGTCTCCCTGAGGACAAGCAGGCAAGAATCATCCACTCTGCCTGCTTCAAATTGGTTCCCTGCAATGTGAGAACTCCTCCACCTGCATTTATTACAGAAACAACCCGTGGCAGACTGTAATGCAGGCTGGCACAGCCCAAAAATCAATAGCCCAGTGTTAACAGTGCTCAGCCTTGCCCAAAACATTCCCCCGAGTGCCCAGGTACCTTTTCTGGCCAGATTCCCAGGTGGAAGTACAGCCTGGCCTGGAGCATGAGGTGCTGCACATTGTCTGGATACATGGCCAGGTACAGGTCCAGGGAGTCTCTCAGGAGCTGGTAGGACTGGTCAGTGCTCTCCCTGCCAGCAGAAAGGAAACTCAGCTGGGAGGCCCTGCAGCCCCTGCCCCCAGAGCTGCCCTGGACAGGGGGAGCCCCCAGAAATGATGCTGCAGGTACAGCAAGCTCACAGAAGTGATCACTCAGGGGATTGGCACTCGTCACATCCAGCCTGCTACAAGGAAAAGCACTCCAGAGCTGATCCCTGAACTCTGCCCTCCCACCCCGCTGCTCTTCTCCTTGGTCAGATGATCCCACTCAGAGAATTCACCATTTCCTTTTGGTCTCCTGACACCTAAAGCAATCCTTTCACTCCTGTGAGTCTGTCTGTGGCTGCTTGGGAAAGGGATTATCAGGAGCATTTGAAAACAAAACTTAATGTTCTACACACCAAGAGTAGCTCTGAAAACACTCATTTGAACACGGGGGTTGTGCCGACCAGGAGATAACAAAAGGCTCTGCTCTTAAGGGATGGTGGATGGTCCCTGTCAGCTTTTCACAGAGAAAATGAAATATCTTGTCTATTTTCCTGGGAGGAACTAGTTTCACTACATGTTTTTGTTCCCACTCAGGTGCAGGTGACGTGAAGCACGCAGCCAAAGCCTTGTGACACACGGAACCGTCAGCATCTCCCTGGGTCCTTTTTTCCCCCAGATGATCCTCGACTCACCGTTTCCCAAGGTTCAGGAGGTTCCCCACCATCCTCTGCAGGACCTCCTTGGAAGTCACCACTCCGTAGAACTCCTCTGTCACGTGGTGCCCGATCAGGTACTCGCACTCCTTCACCGTCAGCTGCTTCCCCTTCCCAAAGGCATCGATGTAGGTGTAGTCAAAAATATCTGTGCTTCTGAAGAGGCAACAAAGAGACCCAACTGTGATCAGGGGTCTCGTGGTAGAGCAGGATTTGCTGTTCCTGTTCTTCCCTGTGTCCTTCATTCCTCAGCTCCCTCCTAAACAGAGATTACCTGGTACCTTCTCTCTTTCCCAAAATTCTCATATCGCCTCATGGGTGCTATTATTTCAGGAAATCTGTTATTATTCAGCAGAGCTGAGCTCTAGGAAAACTTTTCTAGAGACCTGATCTTTCCTTCTGTTTAATTTCAGATGGAAAATAATTAAACACTCTCACACAGGTCTAGAGCAGGGAATCTGTTACCATTCAGCAGCAGCAGAGCTGAGCTCGAGGAAAACTTTTCTAGAGATCTGATTTTTCCCTCTGTACAGGCAGATGGAAAATAATTAAACACTCTCACGCAGGTCTGGAGCTGTAAACGTGTTCTGGTTTTTGTCACTCTGGGCACAGTTTCAGAGCTCAGCAGGTCACTCACCCCTCTTTCCCTTGACACCACCGCAGCAGGAAATGGCTGGGAAAGTTGACAGGCTCCAGTTTGACTCCCAGCTGCCTGGCAATGGTTAAATAAAGCACAGACAAACTGATGGGAATTCCTGTCCTGCGGATCAAAACCTGGGGGGAAAAAAAGGTGACAAAAACACAGGTGGGATTTAAGAAAAATGTGAGTTTCAAGGGTTGATTTCACAACTGAAAATACAACTTGACAGAATATGCACTGAAGGATGACGTATTTATTTAAGAGTTGCTCTTCACAGAGAGTTATTTGTCTGGCTACAAACAAAGCCTTGCAGGCTCCCAGTTGTTGCCTAACACACACACACCTACCTGGTGGATGTAGGAATTCAGGGAGTTGTAGTAATCCAGCTCATTTCCTTTGTATTTGAGCTGCTCATACAGGACACAGTTCATGGCATCAAGCACCTGCCTCTGAAGTTCCACTTCTGGAATGAGAACCTCTCCTGGAAACACATGCAGTGAAATAAAGACTGAGAAAACAAGAGCACTCAACCTTCATGCAAGGAAATCTTCACAGGGACAGGCTCAGTCCCTCCCTGAAAGCCAGAAATTACACAATGTTCATAAAACCAAGGAGCAAGATCCTGCCTGACCTTTGGAGATGACAAACATGCACCTTCCTCTTCATGGTTTTCTGAGACTGGCAGGAAAGAGGTTGCTTCCCAGTCCTACAGCTCTGCTATAGATATCAGGACTATTAAGATTTCAGGGACAAATGGGAAAAAAAGGCATTCCCCTCCCAATTCTTTTTGCTTAGCATCAGCTGCACTGAACCCTGGGCTGTTGAACAGCTGTTTCTTGAATGACGGATTAAGTAAATGTCAGAATTTTGTTTGCCAGGGGATAAAAACAACAGCTCTTTAAGCTGCCACAACTCCCCAGCTGTTTCAGCTGTGCAGAGGTGCAGGAGAGCCCTGCAGGAAAGCTCCTTTCTGTACAGTACCTGCCTTGGAAGCCAAGCTGGGGTGCCTGGGGTTCTTGGTCCGCAGCACTTTGCGCACTTTGTCTGTGATATCGTCCACCTGAGCCTGGACACTCCTCAGGCAGATGTCTGACAGGGGGTTACAGTACTGATCGATCAGAACAGCACCTGGAAAAAACAAGCTACATAAGAAACAGGACTTGAGTTTTTCCTTTGCTTGGTTTTGCCTGCTCTACATCCCAGGCACGCAGCGAGCAGCAGAACGGCAGAGCTCTGTTTGAGACCTGCAGTCATCCACTGGATTCATCACACAAAACACAGAGAAGAAGCTGACATGATAAATCACCAGCTGAACTCAGTATTCCCCTCTCCACCACGCTGGAAGGGATCTGTACCTCGAGCAGGAATGCTGCTGGACCAGGCTTGACCAGCCCTGCGCTCACACCGCAGCCCCTGGCACCTTCCCAACCTCTGGAGTTTTTTATTCAGAGCCTGAAACAATCCCAGCTTCACTCCAACTGCCTCAGGGCTGATTTCTCCCTGTCACATCCTCTGTATCATCCTTGTTCATCATTTCCTTGTCTGCTACATCCATCTTTCTGCTCCACACCTGCTCTCCATCTTCCTAACACAAACCAGAACTGAACAAACTTTCACCTTCCTCCTACCCAAGCCTCTGCAGGAACAGACTTCCTTTTCACAGAACCTTCTCCTTGGCACCACTGCTCTTTCCAAAGCCTCCCTGTTGTTCAATCTTTGGAATCAGCTGTAAGGATTCTGCATGGATCATACCTCTTCCACCTCCCTCATGGCTTTGTCAGCATGTCCATGACAGGCCTGTAAATCAAGGAATTCAGCAGGGCCTCGAGCTGTGGCTCCTTTTTGTCCTCCCAAAGAGTTCCCTATGCTGACCAGGTGAAAATTCCCAAAAAACCACCCGCTGGTGCTCCAAAGGCACCTCCGTGGCAGACAAATTGCATGTATTTGTGACACAGGTGACTAAATCTCATAATTAATTAGTTTTTTCCTAGAAAAGGTCACTTTTTGCTGTCCCTTCTCGCCCTAAGAGCCCCTTCTTCAAAGTCCACTGCTTTGATGTTAGAGACTCTTTCCTGGGACATCTTGGAGTGTGTAGCAAGAGGAAGGGACTCTTCTACAGCCACCAGCAGCTTCTGAGCCATTCAGAAGACTCAGAAGGAGAATAATCCACCAGACTGAGGACATGAAGAGCAGAAGAAGCAAAGAGCTGCTTCTTTCTTCTCAGCAGGTGCAAGTGCCCTCCCACCACGCTTCTGGACTGGGATCTGTTTCCCATCAAAGTCCAGCACTCAGTTCCTGCCACGCTCCCAGTGCTCAGGCTGGGAATTCCCTCTGCTTGCTCCCTGCCCCTCTCTGAGGAGCTCTGGGGAAATTGGGAAGCAGGGAGCTGACTGGGGAGCAGCTCAGATGAATGCAGCCCTGGGACCACAGCTGCAGTGTCAGGATTGTTGGAGTCCAGAGCACTCCTCTGGCTGCCCTGAGGGGTCTGGGACCCCACCAGGGGATCTGGGACCCTGGCAGAGAGCCCAGGATGACACTGGTTTTTGATCTCCGTCCATGGGAGAAATTACCAACATTGCAAGAAGAACTACAAGCCACAAGAGTGTGAAATAAATGGTAGTTTAGTTCGTCACAGGGTGAAAATGTAGAATTTAGGTTTTTAGAACGAGGACTGAGGAGGCAAGATGGAGGGTTTAGGGCGTTGCCCTCTTCTCCTTCTTCCTTCTCTCTCCTCCATCTTCTGCTGTGACAGTGGCACGAAAAGACTGGTAGAATGAAATTGAGGTAGAAATGACATATTTAGAATAGGTAAAAATTAATTGGTATAAAATTGTAATTAACAATACGCTTGAAAAATGGTTGGATCAGAGAATGGGTAGAAAAGGTGCGGGATCTCCTGGCCTGGGGGAGTTTTGTGGAGGTTCTGCTCGTGGTCAGTTCTCCAGCAGGAAGCTTGTAGGAGGCTGACAACGGGGAGCAAGATAAGAAAGAATAAACAACGTTGAAACCTGACCCTGCAGACTCCATTTGTCTTTTCTGGCACTGGCACGGGACTTTGAAGAAGAAAGAGCTGGCCAAAAAGAACTGCACATATCTGGGGTAATAACCCCGGCAAGGATGTCGAGCTATGGCTCATTTTCTCAGCAGCCTGCTCAAGATTCCAGTGTTTTGCCATTTTCTGCCTTCAGCTGAGCTGTCATGGGTGATCCTCCCAGCACACAGCAAGGGCAGCACCCACCATCACCCTGACACTTCGGGGCAACGCTGCTGCAGGACGGGAAGGATTCCAGACATCCAAAATCCAGCCTGAATTCCCAAACTTGCTGGAATCTAAGCCAGGCAGGCTCCTTGCAAGTCAAACCATGATGGAGAGCTGTCATTAGGTGCTCTAGCTGGGCTTTCTGCCCAGGACTTACCCTCCAAAAACGACTGCCGCTCCGTGGGGCGCTGCAGGTACTCCTTCAGGTTTTTTAATATATTCTGTTGCCGTAGGAAATAGAGGATTTTCTTTGCATAGTACTTCCAGGTGAGACCTTTCCTGCACAGTTAGACACAAGAAGAAGCATTGCCCTAAGCAGGTATTTGAGGGGTGAACAGCTGGTTTTTCCAGTGAATACAAGTTACAGGTTAGATTATTGGTTTTCTCAACAAGCACTGTCGCTGAAGGTCAACCCAGCAGGGGAATGTCGAGAGGAATTTATCATAAAAAGCCACACAACTTGCAAAACCCTGCTCCTATCATCTCCAATTTTCATCCTATCACCAATATATAATTTTGAGAGGATGCATTATCATGGGAAACAACGCAGATCCTAATTAAAGGAGCGCAGGAATATCTGATTAAAATCCTATACTTTATTCATAAAACATTACCCTCTGTCTGCCTGCATCTCTCCAGAGTCAATCCTAAGGCATCCTCTCAGCATTAAAAATAGATTGATGAGGGACACGGATGTGAGCCCAATAGCATTCAGAAGAAAAACACAATTCCCCAGAGGAAAACCAACTCTGTCGCTCTGAAAAAGCAGGAAGAGATCAACAGTTGGTCTGGAGATGACACAACTCCAAAAACTTTTCACAGGAAAGCCCCAGCACTTTCTAAAGCCTCTCCATCCTCCTGGACAGCAGGGCAATCAAACCTCATAATACTTTATCTTCTTCCAATAAACTGGGATCCTCAGTAGGGACAACTGCTTTATTGGGATATCTTCCAGGGAAATGATTTAGCCTAATGCTCCTGAATGGCAACGACTGCAGCTTAATCAGGGTGTAATTAGCATCAATTCTGCTTTATGGGGAGGCATTTGGCCAGTGCAAAGCCTCAAAAGCTTTTGAACCAGTTGTCAAATGAGAGATGCTCAGGCCCAGCTCAAATAGAGAAGGCAATGAAATGGATGGGAAAAAGGAAAAATGAGATGACTGCCATTCCAGTTGGGCTTTTTCAAGCTCTATTAACAGTCCCTCTAATCAAGGCTATTAGACCTCATTAGGAGCAATCTATCATGGCTTTGTACCACACCAAACCCAGCCTGGTTAGGTGGTACCAGGCAGGAAAACCTTCAAATAAAGCAGTGATTTACTCATCCTGCCCTGCGTTAATCAGGGTGATGAGATCAGCCAGGCAGATGCAAACCAGGAGTTTTATTTACCACCTGTCTGAGTAATTCACAGAACAGCAAAATTTGCAGTGGCTGAATTCAACTCGCTTCTTATTTGGGGACAAAAATTGTACCAACCTACTCCAGCTCTGAAAAGGAAAGAAAAAGCTGGAATTTCACAGTGGCAATCCTGAAGGATTCCTGCTTCCCTCTGGTGCTCTGGCCTCACCCCACAAATCAGTTCAGCAAACTGATCCAGGCTTAAATCAAAAAGGAACAAGAGAGTGGGAAGTGCTTAGGCAGAGATGAGGGTACATGGGACCTGAGCTGGCAAGGAAATAAACAACAAAAAGCAACACAAAGCCAGAGGATCTCCTTCTCGTGGGACAAGGTTTCCATGGTTTTTTCCGGAAATGCTCCATTTGTTCTGAAATCAGGCCTTGGCAAGCCTGGGGGTGCTGTTTAATGAGTGACCAAGGGCAGAAGCTGAGGTCAGGCACTACCCACAGTATTTTTCTCCTTGAGCTGGTGGAAGAGGGAGATCCCTGCCAGCTCTCAGCCCTCTCTTACCTTCCTTCCATGTTAAGGATGCACATCAGCTCATCCTCAAAGAAATGGCTCGGGCACCCCAGCGTCTCAATGTCACTGAACCCGTCACAGGGCACCTGCCAAACCAGACCAGGAGTTATGCACAGCACAACAGATTCGCCCACAACTTCACAAAAAGTCTCAAAACCCTCTTTTTTTTTTATTTATGAAAGATCTTAAAAACGTCCTGCCCACCACATACTCACAGTCTGTACTCATGGATTTATTATTCCACTGAGAACCCCAGGAACATCCTACAGCAATTTCAGCCAAATTCTACAGCATTTAGGGCTCTGATGCTGAGTTAAGGACCAGCACAATCATGTTTATGCAGGGTGGGCACAAGCTGAAAGTAATTTTAAGGTGGCATCAACTTCTGCTTGTGGCTGACTGAACCTCTCCACACACCCCCCTGTGCAGGAGATGATTCCTGGGTGAAGGAATGAAGAGGCAGGAGCCTTTATTTTTTGCAACAACCACTTCTGCATCTATATTCAGAACAGCTATTTTCTTCCAGGATTCGGAATTACTTTTTAAACTTCGGCTGAACTGTAAAAAAAACTGGCTTTCAAGCTGTTCACTATAGGATATGGGCTCATGTATGGGTTGAAAGCCTCTTCCTCTCAGTTCTGAGCAGGGAATCAAGCTGCAGTTTCTGGCCCCACAGGAGATGGGTCTCATTAAGAGGCCTTTGGGTATTGCTTAATGGTCTCTTCATAGTCTTTGCATACATGATTAAAACAGGAGGAATCCAGGAGCTTCTTTTCCCAGTGAATGCTCCGACAGCTCTCCACGGGCAAATGTCTGGCTGCTGCAGAACAGAACAGCCAGGAGACACCAAACACCCACCTGGCCCCTCTGCCTTCCTTTCTCACACTGTTTTTGCACAGGAGCTGTAAAAGTGGAGCTGTTTAGTGGCTCTTGAGTGAAATCTTGAATTCAGCCAAAGTTACAGGCACTATTCACGCTTTACTCACAGAATTCCAGGCTGACCCAGCTGTACAGCTTGCCAAAATCCACAGCCACCTACTAAGCAAACAGCCAAGTAACTCCTGTTCCATGTGCAAGTCAGTGTGAGGCACCACATTTTCACCTTTTTCCCGCTGAACACACAACAATCCCGGGGTCACGGCTGGCTGCAGAACTTCAGAAACACACCCTGCAACCGAGTGGCCCTGTTGTGCCTTGCTCCTGAATTCAAAGGGCTTGTGACAGCTCTCAGAACTTGTCCTTGCACGAGGTCTGCAGAGAAACTCGGCAGCTGTGCTTTGTGTCACCAAACTCTGCGGCCTTCAGGACTCCCAGAGCCAGGGCTGAGCTCGTGGCAAAAAGAAAAGCAAAGAGTTTTTTGGGCTGAATGCAACCCCAGAGCCTGCTGCACTCTACACACCTCTGGATTTGGAACTCTCTCCCCTTTTGGGCTGTGTTTCAGCACTTTCACACCAAGTCAGGAAATACAAAAATCTCTGCACAGTTCATGTGGAGGGAGGGGTGAGAAACCAATGAAAAGTATTGATCACAATCAAGGAAGGTGACTCTTTGAATTATTATGGAATCATGGAATATCCTGAGCTGCTACAAGATCATCCAGTCAACTCCTGGCCCTGCACAGACATCCCAAAATCCCATCACATCCCTGGGAGTGGTGTCCAAACACCCCTGGAGCTCTGGCAGCCTCAGAGCTGTGCCCATTCCCTGGGGAGCCCGGGCAGTGCCCAGCACCCCCTGGGGGAAGAAGAACCTTTTCCTAATATAAATCGTAATAAAGACTAAATAAACAGATTTTTAAAAAGGCAACCCCCCCTGAGAAATAAACAACTTTTGAATGGTTTAGGACTTTTTAAAGAAGAATATCCCCTGCTGATGTGAATGCTCGGCCAGCATTGAGGAAACAGCCTCAAGCTGCGCCAGGGGAGTTTGAAGTTGTATATTAGGAAAAACTGATTAACTGGAAGGGTTGGCAAGCACTGGAACAAGCTGCTGAGGGGAGTGGTGCAATCACTGTCCTTGGAAGGGTTCAGGAAACGTGAAAATGTGGTGCTTGGGAACGTGGTCCAGTGGCTGGACTCGATCTTGGAGGCCTTTTCCAACCTTAATGACTCAATTAATGATTCCACTAATGATTCCACTAAACAAGCAGCCAGGTGGGTGCACACACACATCTCCAGAGGGTGACTTACATGTTCTGAGAAGAACCTTTTGGAGAAGGAAGCAACAATCCTCTGGGCTTCCAGCCCCGCGTTGTGCCGCGCCTTGTACTCCTCCAGCCAGCTGACGCTGTCGCTGTGGCTGTAGTACTTCAGCAGGGACGGCCACCTGCACAAACAGACACCCACTAATTCATTCATTAATTAAAACAGCATTAGTATTTCACACTCCTGGGGACCTCCAGAGTGTGAGGCTGTGAGCACTTGAGGAGCTGACAGCACCCAGACACTGCCCAGCTTTTAAGTCATGGTATAAAATCACCTCAGACATCAAAGCACAGCTCCCCGATTTCAGCTGCGCATTAATGGTTATTTCAAAGCAAGCTCTCCTGAAACCTTCAGAGGCTCCCACTCCAGGATTTCAGTATCTCAACATCCTAAATGCTTCAGTTTTGTAATTAAAAGAGTTTACCACAAGGAAGCATCACGTGGAAGCCAACCTGGCACTGAGCAGAAGGGGAATTCTTTGTCCTGTGTTCTTCCTACACCTCGGGGAGCTCGTCAAAAGGCTGCACAAAACACAGCTCCCTCCACTGCCCTTGCTGGGGGCAGCATCTACTGGAGGAAAACAGAACCCTGAGGTCAAATTGTGACAGCTAAATGCTTCTGCAGTTTGGTTTTGAGACGAGAAATAATTGTTTGAAGAAAAAAAACCCCCAAAACCTCACAGCTTTCTTGTAAAAAAACCCCCCTCCTTTACTGAGACTCAAAGGCCACACATTTCACAGCTCGCTCAGAATTTCAAGGTTCAGCTGAAAATCCAACTTCAGGGCATGTTCTGGGGGCTGTTAGCAGCACCTTTTTGAATGAAGTGGGTGTGTGGTGCCACAACACAGCTTTGTGACACAAAATATGTGCCAGCACTGCAATTCCTGCTGCTGTGAGGACACCAAGATCACTCGTGTGAGCAACACGAGCAAGAATCAGCACAGATGGAAATATTTCGGAAAGAAAGCTGAGAGAAAGGGGTCTCTTTTTATTTGCTGGGGCATTCATTCCACATTTTGAAATGCTGTTCATTATTACTGGTTTATACAAAACATTTTCCTTCAGCTTCATGGGTTGTCTCGGGTTCTTTTCAGGTTATATACACATATATTTATACACTTATTTAATTTTATAAATAGCTAGAAGGCCAAATGTTCAAGTCACTAAATTGCCTGAGGCTCTTTTCAGGTTGTATGTATATATTTAAGTTGCTAAATAGATAAAAGGCCAAATATTGAAATCATTCCTCTTGTACAGAAATTATTGCCAGTGCCCAAACTACACCTGGAAGATATTTCACTGCTGGTTAATAATAAAACTGGCCTGCAATTTTCCTTCACAAAATAAAGTCAAGTAACCTGGCATTACATAACAGCCTCTCTCCTGATGAATCCCTGGCCTTTCAGCTACTGCTGAAATGCAGCCACCCCGCAATAACCATCACAGTCCTTTATTTGGGACGAGAAAGGAGGATTTCAGGGGTTGGAAGGACAGTGAGAATTTTAGGGAGACGAAGTGCCATTGCTCACGATAGAATCCAGCCAGGGTGGCACGCTCAGGGTGAAACCTCCTGCCAAAAATCCCATTACCAAGGAGAGAGGAGGAGAGCAGCGTGTGCTCATCAGCCACCACATCCCATTCCAGCTGCTGGATCCCAACCAGCGTGGAACTTGCGGGAATTCCAGCCACTGAGCTGGAGAAAGTCAATCCCAGAGCCGTGGCTGGGTGGACTGGGGAAGCTGTGATTGTTCAGCAGCATTTTTTTCCCCCATGAAAAGGGAATAATCCCCTCATTTGGGCTGTGCTGGATTTCAGGAGCCAACTGGCAGCTGGAGAAAGCGATTCTGCTGCTTTTCCTGTGCCAAAACAGAGAAAAGCAGGTAAGAGATGAGCAGGTGCTATGCTGGACAGCCTCGGGGAGGAGTGGAGGTGCCTCCAGGGCTGCTGAAACCAGCACAGCATCACCAGTATCACAGCCACCCTTCAACCCCAGCCAAAACAGGAACGGTTTCACCGAGCACAGCACCCCATGGCCGCCCCTGGGGGAAGCAAAACTCAGCAGCAGCAAAAGGATTCACAAGGATTTGGGTACCTGTGAGAACAGCTCTCCCCAGATCCCCACAAACAAACACCTCTGCTGTCCAGCGTCAGTCCCGTGACCACACAGATCTTGGCTGTTGTTTTGGAAGCTCCTGGAGGGGTCAGGGAGGCCAATCCACAACCCCAGAGCGTGGTTCCACTGTCAGACCCCGGGCCGGATCTGGGAATGCAGGGGATCCACGTGCCCGGGTGTGGAAGGGGCTGCAGGCGGATCTCTGGCCGAGGGAGATCCCCTGCAAGCAGCAGGCTCAGCCTGATCGCTCCCCATGGGATTTGGGAGGGGAACCGGCCTTGCAGGAGTCCCCGCAGAAGTGAAGGCCACCCGCCTGGAGAAGCTGTGGCTGCCCCATCCCTGGAAGTGTTCCAGGCCAGGCTGGATAAACCTGGAGCAACCCGGGACAGCAGACGGTGTCCCTGCCCACGGCAGAGAGTGAAACGATGCGCTTCAAGCTCCCTGCCCACCCAAACCACTCTGCGCCCCTACGATCCCACCCAGGGCGCCGCAGGTTCCCCCAGCCCCTGAGGAGCCCACCATGGAGCCGGGAAGACACGCAGCGATCAGAAGGCGGCGGCGGCCCTTCCACCACCCCAGGCACACGCCAGCCTCCCAGGCCGGGCCGGTCCTACCACCCCCGGTGCCCCCGAACCCCGGGGGTGCCCATCCCATCCCNCCTCCTCTCCCCTCCGCGCCGGGCGGGCCGGGCCGTGCGGCGGTGCCCACCTGAGGCGGAAGCGCTCCCGCCACACCTTGCCGCGGGGCTGGCACGCCTCGCGCAGCCGGCGGCAGGTGCAGGACACGCGGCCGATGTCGGCGGCGCCCAGCACGTCGCAGCAGAGGATGAGCTCCAGCAGCTCGCCCGGCAGGTCCGTCAGGCCCGTCCCGCCGCCGCTGCCGGGCCCCGGCGGGCCCGCGGCCTCCGCCGCCATCTTGGCTGTTTACCTGCGCTCCGGGGCCGCCCGGCGCTTCCGGGGAGGGGCGGCCCGGGGAGC
>VYXC01001260.1:0-151869 GCA_013397175.1 Platysteira castanea
AGATCGATACCTGTATTTTACCAAATCACCTCCTGGGCAGCAGTGTCAGGGTGCTGCTCCTTCACTGGGCCCAAGGGATTGTCCCAGAGGTTGTAGCTGATGTCCTTTTCCCCTTGGGACAGCTCTTCATCATTGCTGTCTTCCTGGTGGGAAAGGTCTTTTTTGGTGTCCTCTTCTCCTTGGGACAGCTCTTCATCCATGTCATTCCCTTTGGGACAGCTCTTGGTGTCTCTGCTCTTCCTCTTCATTTGGCCCGAATCACCAAGGGCCCTTGGAAGGCACCTCTGTCACAAAGGGCCACACCCAGCGCACCTGGAACAGCAGAACCACTTGGATTTGGCTGGAAATGGCTGCGCCTGCAGGGCTCAACCCCTGGACTTCTAGACCTCCGGGCCCTGCTGTGCCCAGGCTCCCTCAAGGCTCTTGACACAGTCCCACAACAATATCCTGATCTCCAGATTGGAGAGCCCTGGCTTGGAAGGCTGGGCTATTTGGTGCAGGAGCAGTTGTCGAGATGGACACAGCCAAGGGGCTGTGGTCAGTGGCCCCATGTGCAGGTAGAGGTGAGGGATGAGGGGTGTCCTCTCAGGACACTGCCATGGGACCGGGGCTCTGTAATGTCATTATCAGTGCCACAGAGAGTGGGATTGAGCGCTCCCTGAGCACCTTTACAGCTGACAGGAAGCTGAGCTGGGCAGGTGACACAAGCGAAGGAAGGGACCATCCAGAGGCACCTTGCCAAGCTTGAGCAGTGGGACTGCAAGAACCCAGGGAGGTTCCACAAGTTCAAGGTCTGACGCTCCTCGGTGGTCCAACTGACCTCTGGCTGCCCAGAGGCCAGGCAAGCGTCTAGCTGAGGCGTCCTGGTGGTGCCACAGCACAGCAGACAGGTCTCTGTGCAGCCTTGGCTCCCGCTTGGAGCTGGCAGCAGTCAGCAACAACAGTGTTGCGAATGGCCGAGGCAAAGGAGGAGGGAAAGACTCAATGTAGCAGCTAACAGCACTTTATTCCCTGGGCAGCCAGGAGCACTTAGCACCACGAGAGCCGAGCTACAGAGAGCCCCACATGGCGTTACAGCTTTTAAAGGGGGGCGGAGAGAGGCGGGACAAAGGGTACAAACCAATAGGGGATTGACATGGGGTGACAGGCAACCAATGATAGGGTCTCAGGGGAGGGTCCATTTTAAAGCAACCAATGGGGGTACAAACTCTACAGAAGATTCTAGCTACTCATAGAATATGCATAATGAAATATGAATAAACATGAGGGATTACATAATATGGGGGTGATCGGGGAAATCCAATGGGGAGAACTGGGAGGCGGGAGCAACAGGGGAGAACCAATGAACAACCTAACAAGCTTAAAGTGACAGGGAACATACTGGAACAGGGGGAGGTGACCCAGTCTGGAGTGGCACCCGGTGGGGGCATGGCCTACACCTCTGAGCCGCCCTCAGGACCGCCTTCGGGTCCGCCCTCAGACCCGCCCTCGGCCCCACTGTCCTGGGCGGGGAAATCCACCCACCGGATGCCCTGATTGACAGCCAGCCTGAACTCAGGCTGGGTCACTGCAACAAAGGTCCTGCACCAAGGACAGGGCAATTCCAGGATCATGGAGGTTGGAAGAGACCTTCCAGATCCTCTAGTCCGACTGTCCAGCCAGCACCACCACAACCTCCCTTCAAGGACAGCCCCAACTGCCACATCCAGAATGCTCTTGAACACCTCTAGGGATGGAGTGGTTTGCCAGTGGAAGTAGGCTTCTGTTAGAAAACCCCTTACACTAGACACACCCTAACAAAATCCCAAATCCAATAAAAGGGGCAGCCTAACAACACTGACACCCTACCGGTTGAATTTCTTTCATATTAATCAGGAAAACTCACCAAGTTTTTTAATAAATTACATAGCTGGCATGGAAATGGATAGGGTGGTGCCTGATATCAAAAGAGAAAAATCCTTGCAACATTGTTAAAATAGTAAAATAAAAAGCAGACCTTTCTTCGGAAGCTTCCAGTTTTCCCAGTAGTCATGGGAACACCCAGCACCTCAGTTCTACAGTTTTGTAAGTTTTACAAACTTGCATATTTAACGAATTTTGTTCAATTAGAAGAGTAGTTGGTCTGGCAAACTATGTAACCTTTGTAAAGCAGTATTTGCTGATGAGAACTTAAGACTCTAGTTGAAAGATGTACAACAAATATCTGACAGAGCCAGGGAGAGGACCCCCTTGTCCTACGCTCCAGCTACTGTCTACGACTTTATTGTTTCTCTTGCCTGTGTATTGATCACACATTTTATTTGTTGTCTGCTTGCCAAGACAAGGCCAGCTGATAAACTAAACATGCAGAAAGAAATCCAACACAATCAAAAGAAAACAATGTACTCTGGAGATTTGCAGCTATCACTTAAAAGGAGGGCAGATAAGAGAATCATGGAGGTGATTCCACCTCCTCAAACCTGTGAGTTCCTGAAGCTTTTGAATATGTGGCTCTACAGTTCCTCCTGTTGTTTCTCTGTCAGCTTTAAACCTCATAATCTATGTCTTTGTTTCCAGAAGTTTGTTTTTTTTTTTCTTTCCCCTGAATGCTGCCTTTTGTTTGAAATCCATGTGGCTACATGGGGGAGAATAAGCTCAGGATCTGATCCTAAGAGCTGCTCCCTCACGTTGCCAAGTTACGGGAGAGGGAAGATAGTCTGTTTATCAGGGAGGGCAGGAGAGTCCAAGTGCTTGTGTGAAGAGATCATAGGTGAGAATTTGGATATACATGTTTAAAGGAAAAATAGTTAGCAAAAATGAATGTTGAGAATGTACCAGAAACTGACCTTAAAATTAGAGTATGAAATAGGTCCTTTTGCTTTCCTCTCATAGCTTGTAGCCCTTTGGTCAAGTCACAGATGGCTTGTGCTCTTAAACATATGCATATTCCCACTGAAATCCATGCCTTCCACGTGTGTCATTTTGTTATTGTAATTCACCTAAACCTCAGTGAGGAGAAACATCTTCCATATCAAAGGAAACAACACGAGGAAATTATAGTGGCAGAGATATGGTGAACAATCAAAGAGCTTTCACTGTAAGAAAAAAATCGAAAAAATGGTTTCTTGGGGTATTTTAGAAGGAATTTTTACATTGGCAGGGGGAGATAGGACAAGGGGTAATGATTTTAAACTAAAAGAAGAGAGATTTAAATTAGATATTAGGGAGAAATTCTTTATTCAGAGAGTGTTGAGGCACTGGAATAGTTTGCCCAGAGAGGTGGATGCCCATCCCTGAACAACCTGGTCCAGTGGAAGGTGTCCCTGCCCATGGCAGGGGGATTGAAACAAGATGATCTTTAAGCTCCCTTCCAACCCAAAGCATTCTACTATTTTGTGAATTTCTATATTTTATTTGTCCCCTATCACCTTGGAGTTTTCCCTGTTCATTTCCAGAGCTTATGCACTTTTTTCCCAAATGTTTATTTCCTCCTACATATTTTCATAATAATTTTGCATTTGCTGTAATTAAATCTTTATTGATTTGACACAAACCAACAACTGCATTGTATTCTGGAAGTCAGCTGAAAAATATATTTCATCTATTGAACATGGACAATACACTCACGAGTGCAGCTGGCATGTAATAAACTCTATTATCATTTTTCTACCTCTCAAACACAGTATCAATCACATATTGATATTTGCAGCCAGAGGTTCTAATTGATAGGCTGCATATAAAGTCTTTGCAGTACAATGAACTAAACACCAGCTACACTTAGATGCATTTTAAATAGGGTTTTGCATTAAGAGAATTCTTTGATGTGGAAATTATTTTTCATTTGAAATTCATCCTCTTAACCTCTGAAGAGCATTCTATTTGATTGAAATAGGAGGCTTAGTGTAGTACAGAGATGCAGACAGTCCAGGAACCTTCCCAAAGCTACTGAACTTTAGGTACAGGACTGCATATTTGTCTGAAATACGTATCTGGGCACCTGCATGGCACACAATCGTGACATCACTTAACACCTATCTATGATTTGGTCCTCTGCAAAGATACAAAATACCATTTATTTAGTCCATGCTGAATTTTGGATGCTCTGGTTTTAATTTTCAAATTTGCTAAAATATAATAGATTCATGCTATTATTTTCTGTTCAAATTGTTTGCAAATACTTTCCTTCTTTTCCAATTATATTTATTCATTCCAACAGCAAACCCACCAACATTTCAAGGCAATCTAGACAGGATGCCTGCATAGTAAAATTAAAGAAAAATGACAGTAGGGAAATTGCTTTACTTGCAGAAGGAAAGGCTTCTGGATTCCAAGTTATTAACCTAACCTCACTTATCGCTGTGGAAACAGTGAAAGAAGAATTTCTCCCTCCTCCATACATTTTTTGTCCCACCCTCATTGCAGAATGATTCCTCCCCTTCTGTCTCTGTACCTGAATGCTTCCACTAATAGAATAATCAGTTTCATAGACATTGTTAATTAAGTTAAATTCTTATAAATATCTATAACACTTTGCATAATATCCAGAGATAAAAAAGGAGAAAATTAATAGTAAACTAATTTCTATTTCTATTTTTTTCCCATTATCCATCTGGTGATGGGGAGTTTAGAAGTAGTTGTCATAGTAACAGGGCAACATAACTTTTAGAAACTGCAACTACTACATTATAATAATGGAGTAATTTTAACAGCCTTGGATTTTTCTTTTCCAGGTTGTGCTTGAACTAAATCTCGTGCTGGCAAGATGTAAGGTGCACTGTGGGTTTGTTGGTTTGTTTTGTTTTGGTTGGTTGGGGTTTTCTTCCCCAAGGTTTTTAAGAGGTTCACAGACAGAATGAGAACCTTCAGTGCAGATCCCTGAAACAGGCATTACTGCTCCACAAACAACTCCTGCCTTGAGTAGTGTGTATGTCACCAAGGTACCAAGTTTCCCTCCCCATTCCATGCTCAGCACCTGTGTTCCTGAGTAGGAAACCACCTACCTACTGGGAAATGCCAAGAAAAAGGATGTGTTTGAGCTCCCTCCACTCCTGAGGCTGTAGATCCCTACATGCAAAGCTGGATTCATCCCTGAGAAGGGCAGATATTTAGAAGAAACAAAGTTAGAAGCTAAGCCAGTCTAGGCTCCTTGGGGAGTCAAGGAAGTACTCACAGAGAATAAATTCAGGCTGTGTCTGTGCTGAGTCACCTGCAGATCTGCTGTTTCTCATCAGTGCTAATGCTGCTGGGAAGCAGAGCTGGGGGGGGGAACCTGACTGGGACATTTCAGGAAGCTCCTGCGTTAGGGGCAACTCCAGAGAGCATTGGCTTCCCCTGAGAGCAGCTGCCCAAATCAGGAAAGTGAAGTTTTCCACTATTTTTTTTTTTCATTTTTTTGTTTAACCAGAAGACTGTTGGGGAAGGCATAGTTTACAAAAAATAGCAAAAGAAATAGAAGAAGGAGTCAGGCTCCATGGATGACTGTTTTGGGAATTCGGCTAGGAGCACAAATCCTAACTCCTTCCTGCTTGGAATATCTCTGGCTCTTGGGTATGAAACAAAAGTACAGTCCCAGTTGCAGTTTTGCTCCCTCTTAGCTGTGCCCAAGCTGCTGCTGACACCAGGTTTGCTTTCACCTGCTGCTCTTGCAGCTTTATCTGCACGTCACCCAGCTGACATTTGCTATCCTGAACACTCTGCTCAAGTCCAACATCCCTCCTAGCATGGAAAAAGGAGCAGAGAGTTTTGTCCCGACAGCATTTCATATTTGTCCATTTAAATGAGTAAAACGCTGGAACTCAGAGCTCAGAACTGAGAAAGCTTGGACCCAGTATTTGAGGGTCTGTGAGCTGGAAAGAGGGAAGCTGAAATCACTGAGTGATTCTCTCCTTGTTTTTGATATTCTCAGCCTCTCCATGAGTTGAATCTTGTTATTCCAATGTTCTTGTATTCTTCTAGGCCTCTCTAGGTGATGAGTTCCCAAACTCCATACAGCATCTGTGACACACAGTCACCTCACAGGGCTGAATACAAACTCTTAAACAAGAAGTCTCTATACAAACTGTTAAATAAAAGGGAATAAACCCCAGTCATTCTGAACTAATGAGATGATAGAAAACTACTGCATCACAAATATAACTATAGCTTGTGTCTAAGTTTTATTGTTGTTCTCAATATTAAAGTAAAACTGCTCAGCATTAATAGGATCCCTGTGGATTCAACTTCTCAGAGACTTCTTAAGAACTCAGTTCTAAAGAATTTAGATCAGGAGTGAATGCTAGTCACTAGGGAGGACAGCCAATAAAATGATAGACTCCTTTTTAAAAGTTGTTTGTCCACAATGCATATACACAGATGCTTTTTTTCATTTTCTAATATCTTTTCCCTCTCCTCTTTGCAGCCTGGTTTGTATTCACTGTGCAAGGCAACAGAGATGAAAATCATTCCTCATATATGCACTGACTGAAATAAGAAGTATGAAGGTACAGAAGTCAACACACCCAACACGTATCACAAATACTAAACAGGGGCTGGCACAAACCTGGAAACTCCTGAGGTGTGCTTTGGAGTGCCTCAAATATATACTGCACATAGCAGTACCTCCCCAGGGAATACTGGACTTCTCCTGAATGAGCCACAGCATCCAAATGCAGCAGGAAGCTGCAAATGCAACAAGAACTTGGATTCGGGCACTGCAAAGCTGGAACTCCTGAGCTATTTAGTTCAGTTTGCTGCCCTGATCAGGACACATCTGTGCATTCTTTTAATTATAAACACAGATCAGCTTTTCCAGGAAGGTCATAGTAAGGCCATAATTAGCTCATTAAGCAAGTTGTTCCACTATCTGATCAGGCTTTTAGTTCAGTATTTCCATTAGCTCTTTTAATATCTAAATGGAAAGGATAAAATAATCAGCTGGTATCAACCAGGGAAGTGCTGCCTACCGTCAACAAAACTATAAAGAGTTACAAATCAATTACGGTCTGGCCTCCTAGAGGCATTCTTTTCTTACATTGTTGCCCTGTTTGTGTGTTTATTTTATTGGAAATGTTTAAGATTCGGTCTGTCATGCAGGAAAAAACCTTGAAGAGAGATATATTCATGCTGTGGTTAAGTAAAGCACACTTTACTATGGTAGGAGAGAAGTGTAGTTAAGACAATACGAGGACAGTGAGGACCAGAGAATGAGAACTGCCTTTATATGCTGGTTTGTGTTATGTGCTGAGATCACAGAATCATAGAATCACAGAATGGTTTGGGTTGGAAGGAACCTTAAAACCCATCTCATTCCAAGTTCCTGGAATGTGCAGGGACATCTTCCACTGATGGTTGATCAGGTTGCTCCAAGCCCCATCCAGCCTGGCCTTGGACATTTCCAGGATGGAGGAAGCATCTACAGCTTCTCTGGGCAACCCTCACAGTAAAGAATTTCTTACTAAGATCTAATCTAATTCGAAGGCTTTGATTTCTACCTCTGCTTTATGCTACTCAAGAGGCAGGACCCTGCCTTAATTCCACTGTGTGACTCAGAACCATCTTCCTTTTTTTTTTTTTTATTCATCAAATAATAAGTTAGAGCTTGATTTAGATATAAATTACAGACTCCCTCTGATTTTGATGAATGCCAATGCCCCCAGAGGATTTATGCTGCAGCTGGTGTGCACTATTTTCCCAACCACTTAGGTAGTGAGCCAGGAAATGTGGGACGGCATCTACTAGTCCATTTAGATACTGAGAAGATTTAAACGCTTGTGTGGATCAGAACTTTGTTGCTTATACTGCAGATTTAATCCCAAATAGCATAATACACACGTCGCTATGGAGGCGGACTCGACACAGACGAACCCTAGGAATAGTTTCAAGCAGAAGGCTCTTTATTCAGAATTCCAGAGATATTTTATAGACTTCGCTATGTTTATTATTCATGTTACTCAACTATTGGCTGCTTAACTACTACAATAGATTCATTGGTTATCATTTAGCTACAATACACTATTATTAGTTACCGGTGACATAATCATTCTAAGCGTTCTAAGCATTTAGAAAAACACCAGCTGTAGCTCTGTTGTTTAGGTTTCTTGCTTCTCTTGACACTAAGTTTCTCACAGGTACAAACAAATTGTGCTAAGATCAATGCTGGAGCCAGACAGGTTTGCTGACCTGCTGTTAATTCCCACATACACAAAACCTAAGAAAATCACATTTTGTCAACTTTTTGGTTACAAAATGGAGACAGAGGGACTTATAGGAATGGTTATAGTGAATAAAACCAAAGGATGATTCATTCCACTTCTTTGTTTCTCACAAAGACCAGTAAGATTAATTCAAGGCTGAGACACTTAGAATTAAATATCCAAATCCAAGGAGATTCAATTCATAGGTCCTAGATGATCTGCATGGACATGTCACAGGATCTATTGGGCCTCTGTGCCCTCCTGAAGGATCAGTGGAAGGCAGCCAGTACTTACAGGACATCTGAGACAGCACTAACCTGTGTTTGAACTACATTCTCCAGAGTTTGGGGAGTTGTTTATCTCATCCAGTGAAGTGCCTACGATGTGGCAGCTGAATCCCCCTCCACATTTCAGTGATGACTGCACTGGTGCTGCACTTGGTGGAAGTGCACACACAAATGTCAGCATTTACATCTTAGTGTCTTCCTTTGCAAGTCTGTTCCCATTCTGGAGAATATTTTAAAAGAGAATCTTATATCCAGGGATATTCTCAACAAAATGCCCCCTCAGTGAGGACTCTCAGATTTTGGCAATCTGGAGGCTTGGGTTTTCTGAAACAGATGTTGAATCCAAATATTCATGCCTAATAGGTCCTGGAGGACCTTCTTTCCTGGTATTTTGCTATTCTTTTTCAAACATTAATCTGTATTTTTGGCCTCTGTACCATTCTGTGGCAATTATTTCTACATTTTTAGTGTTAATTTATTTAAAACCTGCTGTTTGTTAATGCCTTTGGGCACTCATCTGTGTAAATGAATTAGTATTTCCCTATTAATTTTCTTTCATGTTGTTCACAGTTTTATAAACTTCTGCTTTAGTCTCTCTCTTTTTATTTTTTTTTTAGACTGAGGAGGCATCATAATTTATTTAATTTCTTATCTTGAAAAGCTCCATATACCTCCAGCCATTTTATTGCCTTTTCTGTATCTTGTTTAGACCACTCTGGTAAACAAATTATTTGGCCATGGTGAATATGTATGACATGTAAAACACGCGTAAGTCGTTGCCCAAACTCCTGAAAATCACTTCTGAGAGGTCTGTGTTTCATGTAGGGGATCTTTGCCAGCTCAGTAAAGAGTTTAGGGACCAGATGCCTCCAAGTCCATCATTGGAGATGAGTCCCTTTTATTCCTGGCCCAAAACAACAGATTTAGACTGATTTAGACATGGAGAACTGATTTTGACCATGGAGAAATTGGAGCAGACATCCTTAAGTTCTCACTGCTTCCCTGACAATGTGGCTAGAGCTACATTCTCTTCTTACTTGTAATATTTGAAAGCAAGAAGAAACAAAACCCCAACCATACAAAACAAAAAAGCAGATTATAAAAGGTGTGCGGGCTTCTGGAGAGGCTTTTCAAATAGATTGAAAATGGGTTAAGCAAAATGTCCCACTGGCTCTGTTGGCCAGGAGAAGTGCTTAGTGAGCTAGAGAATCTCAGAGTACGTGTACCCATGGCACAAAAGTAAGAAGCAAATAATCAATTGGGTGCTTTATCAGCACAGTATTCAATTAAATTTCAATTAGGAAGGAAAATAATGCAGCCGTCATTATCTAAGCTGTGGCCAGGTCCTTAAACCAAATATCAAGATACCCTTGTCAATTTGCAAACAGTTCAGATAAGGATTAAAATTCTCAAGACTGTGCAGGAGGCCACTGTGAGCATTCCTAATGATGTCTCTGTTCTAGCCTTGGAAACGTTTCCCGTTTCTTGCTTACCGAATTTAATGCTTCTCTTTTGAAAGATAATTCAATAAAATCTTTTTGAATATAAATCTAAAAAAAAAAGTAAGAATGAGACATCATCAGGAATATGTAATTGCTCAACCAGAATAATTTGGACTTTAGCATGCTAAAAATTGCATTATTTCTCAATGGAAATTGTTTTCAGATATAAGAAGATGCCAGCTTGATGGCAAGCACCTCCAATCCAACATCCACACTTTATTTACCACTTCAACAACCAAGCTCTAAAGAAACAATTTATCTCTATTTCTTGGCTTGTCTGTTTTTGCCTGCATAAGGCATAAGAAAAAGGCAAATAGCTGAGTAATTGCAGTGTTGTTTTACAAAAGGATCATTTTGACTAATGTTGTCCTCTTTAGTGACCGTAGTAGTCCCACCAGAGAGTAGATGAAAACTGATTTTAATTTACGACAAATAGAACATAGAATTGTGAAGATATTATGTGCTATATTGCGTCTAAAAAGGATAAGAGATATTCCAATCACTAGAGAAATAAGAAACAGAGATGTAACAGATTGTTATCCCAGTCCCATAGATGAAGTCTATTTGGCTTTCCATCAGGTAGCACAGCTTCTGGCCTTTGGCAAATTTTGACCTCTCACATCCCTCCGTTTGAAGTACCACAGCTTGTGGCAGTCCTTGGAGTGCCCAGATGCAAGCTTTTATTGCCTGTGCTTCTTCCTCGATTGTAATGCATTCTAAAATCCACTTCATCTTACTTTTTCAAACTCCTGTAACAAAAATGTAGGAAGCAAAAGTGAGTGAAGTGTGCTTTTTCCATGAGTAGCAGCATGCTGTTATTCCTGTATTGAGAGCTGTGCCCATACACACTAAAAGAAATTGCTCTGTTACATATGTTTTTCTTGACTATGATGCTTTTTGAATCGTTCCCCTGTTGAGAGCTGGAAGGATACCACAGTAACTTGCATTCTTGTGTTACCTTTTTTCCTTGCATGTCCTTTGTACTCAGACTAGATATGCATTTCTCTTTTTCTTGTTCTTACTTTCCAAGGCTGTCACCATCTATTCACTTGCTAAGGGACATCTCTCTCCCCAGCTGGATTTTCTTCTCTTTCATCACTTTCCTTGTGTGATTACAATTCACTGACGCCTTTGGCATATTGTCCTGTGTCAGCAGACTAGGATATATTAGAGGCTGTTGAATAGACAAAATTTAAGCTCAGGATTAAAGTGTGTTTTGATATGTGCCATTTCTCTGTTCCAAGTGGATAATGATTTATTGATTTATGGTTTTTATTCAGTACAAAATCAGGCCCTTTTTTATACCTGCAGGTAATAGCTGTAGGCTACCTACTGAGCTCTGGCTGCCTCACTGCCAAATTCTATCCTCTCCCCATTTTATTCAGGGATAGAAGGGGTGCTGTGCCTCACTGAAGATACAGAAGTAAGTCTAGAGAGATTCACATCCTTCAGGGATAGTTACTTCCATAGTTCTGGGGAGCACCATAATTTTAAACCAAGCACGGAGGCCAGAACAGTTATTACATCCCATGGTGGAGTAGGAATCCCACTTGAAGGAGTGAGTTTTTTCCCTACAGAACACAGATATTGCTACTGGAAGTGCAGGCAGACTCCTTGGAGAGCTGCCTTTCCTCTGCACTACAGCTGGGGATATATTTGTTTTTAATTATTATTTTGCTCTAGCCTGTGTCACAGTGCAAAATGCAAATTGGTTTTGACTAACACCACCTGGGAGGCAAATCAAGCTAAAGGAATAGAATATGAATACAATCAAGCCTATAGTTCAAATCTACATATGGTAATATTTTTTTGGGCAGAATGTAAAAAAGTAAGTTCTACTTTTTTCTTATTTGGTATGGCATTTTATTTCAGAATTTGTTCTGTGGAACAACTTCAGCTATTTGAAGAATAGCTGAAAAATTAACTTTTTTCTCAAATAAATTTTTGCCGTGTTTGAAAGTGAAGAAGAAACCCAGAGATTTGCACAGATATGTAAAAGTTTCACTCTGGGCCTGGAAAATGCCACTGGAGAGCTGTGCAAGAGACATCACAGCTAGAGAGATAACATATCTTCTTTCTTCCCTGGAAAGCATCTGCCCTGTTCAAAACAGTGGGCTTTTCCCCTCAAAATAGCCATATGGGATCAGATCACCTCTCCAATAGCTCAGGACCTTGTCTTTGACCACGGCCCATAGTGGATGCTTAAAACAGACCAAAAAACCAGAACAAATGTAGTACTACTTTTCTGGAAGATGTTCCCAAGATTCGGATGTCTGCATCTCAGGGATTTTGTGACCCAGAAGAGCTGTCTCAACCAGAGACAGATTTTTCTTGCATTGATGATTCCTTTAACATCTTAAGTGTCTGTGACTCTTTCGTATCACCAAAATTCTGTGACAAGAAATTCCGCAGGATGACAAAAATTACATGTTAGCTTTTTTTCATTTTCATCCAGTCAGTTTTTCATCTCACTACACAAACCTGCCTTCCTTTATAGGGGGAAAAAGTAGTCATTTTTTCCTGCTGATTTTTTTTTTTATTCTTCCATTGACACAACAGACTGAGCCTCAGAAACAATGTACAAAACCAGCCATGTGGGAGAACAGCACTTTCCTCATCATTGCTCACACCCCATTTGATAAATTTATAATTTTTGAGTCTTATGAGCCATGGATTAAATAGAATTAGATATGTCTGAACATGAGGATGTTTGTAGAGCTTAAGTGGGAGAAGAGAAGGTGAGTTGGTGATATAGAAGGGAAGAAAGAGAAGAGTGAGAGGGTGTTGTAGTTTCACCCCAGCCAGCAGCCAAGCCCCCCACAGCCCCTCACTCACTCCTCCACCAGTGGGATTGGGGAGGGAATCAGAAGGGTAAAAGGTAGGAAACTTGTGGGTTGAGATAAAGAGAGTTTTAATAGGGAAGCAAAAGCCACATACACATGCAAAAAGCCCCAGGGAATTTACTCATTTTTTCCTATGGACAGGCAGGTGTTCATTCATCCCCAGGAGAGCAGGCTCCCATCCCATGTAGGAGTGACCTGGGAAGACAAACGCCCTGTCTCCAAATGTACCCCCTTTCCTCCTTTTTCAGCCCACTTCACACACTGACCATGAGGTCACATGGTCTGGAATATCCCTTTGGTCAGTTTGGGTCACCTGTCCTGGCTGTGTCTCCTCCCACCCTCCCAGGCACCCCCAGCCCTCCCCAGCCTGGCCTTGGCTCTGTGTGAGCCCTGCTCAGCAATAACAAAAACATCTCTGTATCATCAACCCTGTGCTCAGCACAGCCCCAAAACACAGCATCCACTGGGAAGGGAATTAACTCTACCCCAGCTAAAACCAGCACAGAGGGGGAAGAAAAAATCAATGAAACTTAGAAAACACAATTGTGCTGTTCGGCACAGAGGTGAGCTGGCCCAAAACTCCAGCCCTGAACTCCCTGAACTTTGCCTTCATGTATTGTCAAGCACATGTGGCTTCAAACTTGGTGGTTCAGGCTTCTGTCTGCTAGTATTCCCATCAACATTTGGCACAAAAATTATTATTGTCTTCCAGGGATCCCGATGGTCTTTTCTGATGGCAGTTGTTCTGGATGCTGCTCCTGCAGGGCAGGTGTGACTACCTAATTTATAATCAGGCAGTTAATTGTGGCTTGCTTGGTTTTGCTCAGCAGGACAACATGGGAGCCCAGAACAGCTCCCATAAACCTTGTTCCCTGTCTAAACATTTGACCTCTCATGGCTGCTGCAGGGAAGAAGCAACAGCACAAGGCAAGTTGGGAGTGGAGATGTAAACACCGTCTTCTGTCTCTCCTAAGACAGCAATAACACAACTTCAGGGTATTTCAATACCTCTGGCAACCATATCCACCCACATGGGGCCATTCTCATCCCCTTGGGCCTGGCCCCAGACTTTGAAAGTGTTTCTTTGTATGAAATATAAGCAAGCCTTTTCTCATCCTTCTCAAGGTCTTCTTGTGTGCAGTTACAGAAAGCTAAACCAATGCACAAGTGGGAGGGGGTTTGTGAACTGGGGGTTCCTCGTGGCAATAATTAGCCAACAACCAGACTTTCTAGGGTGGTCTCTGCCCTCGATGGTCACTAGTGTGAGTACATAATGAGATGTGACTGTCACAGGCCTGAGGCAAACATCTGAAACTAAAAACAGACTGCAGAGACCAGCTGGAATCATAACCTACAAACTTCTATTTAATCTTTTTCAGGTTTTTTGTCATGTGGGAATGTGGGGCTCTTTTTATGATCTTTCTCTTTTTTAAGTGGGACAGAGTATATTGTTTTTAATTGACTTGATATCTCCCACAGACACAGAATGACCCCAGTCCCTAACCCTGAAAGCATTTTTCAAGAATAACTTTCAGGAACATATGTTGGAAATTGAGACACACTCTGAAGGAAGCAAGTGAGAGAAAAAGAGTTCAGAAAATAGAAGCAGATTGCTCTAGTACTATAGTGACACACTTCATTTTTCATGTACTCATTTGTATGCAATTTTTAATTTTATATTTTTTTTAATGCTGAGAGATTCCACAGGAAACCAAAAGAGGTGAATGCTATTAACAGCTGCTGAGTCCTGAGTGTTTTTGAAGGTCAGGTGGTCATTTAGTTATTTAGAAATAAGCTTAGAGATACAGCTTAGCATGATAAAAACACACTGCAGGATCTTCTGCTTTGTGAAATAGCTCCCTACTTGTAAAATAGCTCCCTACTTTAAATTATCATGTGGTATTCATATTTATCCATATATATTAATTGTTTATACTGTGGATTTGTGCCCTTTCAACCTCCTTTCAGTCGTGGAGATGACTGACCTAGAACATCACCTCACTGTCACCCGTATGTTCCTGTTGTAGAGTACTAGAGAGTCAAAAATACAGTTTCATGCTTTACAGAGAGGGAGGAAAGGAGGATAGGAATAAGTGAAATGGTGTATATAATTAACCACATGTATGCATTTGTTTGAAACTGTGGAAGAAATTAAACCCAAAATTACTCTGCATTTCTTGCCTCTTGGAGTGGTTGTCTGCATGACTGTGATTATCCTGATTTTCCTTAACCGTTTTTAAAGTGATGTGTGGGACCTTCTCTATGCCTTCCTTCTAAAGGGCAAGGAGAGATTTTTGGCTGTAAATGCAAACCAGCCCTTTATTCTCTCTTCTTGCACATGAACTGATTTATATGGGCTTGACGACCTAAGAAAAAGCTTTCTTAGACACAGAAAAATAGGATAAAAAGAATGTAGAAATAGGATAAATAGGATAAATATAGGATATAGGATAGAAGGTAGGAAGGGAGATGCAGCCAGATCTACCTTCCCACCATCCTGTTTAACAGTGGTATCTGAACCACCTGAAAGCGAAGAGCTCAGCTTGAGGCCCAGAGAGTGTTTCTTAAAATCCAGATGTTCAGCAGGAATATTCCACATGACATTTCTCTTTCTTCTCCATCTTTCCCTCCTCTGCCACACAGACAGACCATTATCTGTCTCCTCAGGCAATGTAACAAGCCGAATGCCATGAGGAAAAAAGCCTTCAAACCTTAAAGCCTGCAATTTGCCTGAGGAAGAGAGAAGGAGCAGAAAAGGTCAGACACACGAGTAATGTCTTGGTCCTGATATCCCTTTGGCTTTAGTGAGCTCCCAGGCCATTGTAATATATTGCCAAGCACAAAGGTGCCTTAGGACCCAGCCCTCAGAGACTGAATGCTTTGGGCACAGCCTTCCCTTTTCTAGTGCTTTGAAAGGCTGGCAGCAAAGCTCAGGTCAGGTAGAAGAAATCACACTGCAGAATTATTTCTCACCTGGATAAATCATTCTTTTCTCCCCGTGTGACATTTTTTGCAATGAAACAGTCTCACAGCGCTTTTCCCATCTGTGCTATGGAAATCTCTATTGACCTTGCTGAGTGGCCTGGCCATCCATCATGTCAGAGCTGAGCTACCTGCGAGGAGAGCACCGAGGACTGTCACCTCACCTCCTTGCCTCAGTGATTGCAAAACCAGAGCAGAGCCCAGCCTCAGCTCTCCCCATGACAGATACATTCCCTTCCCTGCTAGTCCTTAAGCTTTTCCCATCACTTTCTCCCGATTTGTTTCTCATGGTTCAGTGGAGAAGTGAAAGTAGGCATACACACAAGGTCTTACTTACCTTAAGGTGAATATCTGTAGCATCAATCTTGGTAGCAAAGAATATCTCAATTCTGCCACTTCTGTCTTTTCCCTGTTCTATTAGAGCACATATTCACATTTCAGACCTAAGGAGAGGCTGATTTGGTCTTTCCTACAAACTTTGCCTCACCAGAATATTTCACATCAACTTTAACTGTCAGGCAACAAAAAGGAATGGGTACAAGATGGTGACTTAATCCACCACCTTTTGAAGTCCATGGTCACCTCTCCTTTAGATGAAGACCTAAATCCTTATTCCTAAAAGCAGCTTTGACACCTAATCCTTGGAGGTAAAAAAAGAAAGGGAATGAGTCAAATACAATAAAACTGACATTTTTTTATTTGAAGGACACATCAACTTGAAAGCAAAAGCTCTGCTTGACCTATGCAGTGGCTTTCCAAAGAAACTGTGACAGTGGGGAGAAGGTAAGTAGGATGACTCCATCCTTTTGGAAAGTTAAACCTGAGGCTGAACAAAAGGGAGAAATATAGTTCAAGTCTCAGAGCAAATATAGCAAAGGCAGAGGGGTGACCTAATAGCCCTCTTTCTCCTGATGTGGTCATAATAGAGGTAATTTTTTTGTTGTTGTTGCAGTAAGTAAAGGCTTCTTCTTCTGGTCCTGTGGAATGGCTCTGTAGTCTACCTATTTCAGGTAGCACTTTCATCATGCCCATGGCCTACACCAAATCTGCAGCTTGTACTGCAGATGGCTTCACAGCAGTGCTTGCTGCAGGATGTTCTCAGTGCAAAAGCCATAAAAAAAAAAAAAAAAGTGTTTCTCATTAGAAGGAGTAAAAACTGTCTTTTACAAGTCATTGCCAGCACAGGCTGGCAGCGTTCCTCGCCCACCTAACCTTTAGTTCTGTTCAGTGGGCAAGGTCATCTCCCTTTGTGCCTGCTTAGCAGCTCTGAGTTTGGCAGAAATTTTGCATGAATGCAGATAGTTACAAAAAGGGGATTTGTTGAAAGGATCTGGACCTTTTGGATGATTCTGAAATGACAGCACAGCTGGAAAGAAGAGCTTGACAAGTGTTCTGTGTCTATGGGGGGGTCATTGATTGCTTTTGGGTTTACACAGAAAACAAAAACACCTGAGGTCATTCTCCACATGCCTCTCACTACATAATGCTATGCTATCCTTGCTTAAAACCAGTACATATCCTAGTATTTTTACCTTAAAACCTCAGACTCTAGAGTCATGGTAACACTCAAGCTTTTCTGCCTTCCTTCTATAACTACTTCTATAAATAGATAGCCAGATGACTTCTAGATTTCAAAGCTTCTAGGAAAAATGAAATCCATGAACACTAAACCTTGAAAGAGACAGAAAATATAAGGAGCTTCTTACTTTCTAAAAACTACGTCAATAAATGTTGTCCTTCCAAGCTTTTGCTGCCTCTTTTTAGTAGTGCAATACTTAAGCTAAGCTGTTAACCTGGGAACAGCTCAGGTCAGCAGGAAGAGAACTGGCCTTGCTGGTGGGAAAGAGCACCAATCTCTCAAAGCTGGCATTTAGAGTAGAATTAATCTTATTTAATAAAATTTTCATTTGGAAGGTGTCCCTGTCCATGGCAGGGGATTTGGAATTAGATGATCTTTAAGGTGCCTTCCAAACCAAATCATTCTGTGACTATGATTCTGTGATATATATAAAAGTAAGCTGTCTGCTCAAAGACAGTTGTTTAAATCCCAACTATTTTAGACTTTCACCTCAGTTAGGTTGAACTGCCTTCTGCAAGTGCATGCTGCTGGCTTTTGACTACAGCCAGTGTTTAAACAAGCTGCTCATGCAGTTAAGGCATGAGAGTTAAATGCACTCTCATTTGTGTGGATAAATGACTTCCATCCACGGGCTATGACTACACTGTAGAGTGACATAAACATAATAAGCTACCTTCGAACAAATGGGTTTTATCAGTACCATTTTAACTAATTGCACTTCCTAGAAAGAAAAAAGTACAAGATTTCGGCTTTTTCATGAAAGATAAAGTTCATGAATGTTTTATATTGGTGTCTATATTGCTCTTTAATGTATGGTATTTTCCTTCAGGACAGGAAAAAAAGAAGAGGCAGTTGACCTCTCCTGTAACATAACTACAGTAAAATGCATTTGGCTCAGAGGAGTATTTAATGGGGCTGTGGATTCATAGATGCAGGGATCAACTTCTTGTTTTCCATTAGTGCTGTGTGTGAAACATTGGATTCTTAATCTGTGATTGATTCCAGGTAGCATTATAGTAACAATGTATAATCAGAATGTGTCTTTCCCTATAAAAAATAATTTAACATAGTTCATGGAAATGAGACACTGTCTGAATAGATAAACATGTCATGTTTGTTACCTTCTCCAGCGCTGGATATGTGAAATCAGAGAAGTAATTTATCTCTACCTTACCATATTCTTCTGCCGAAGATTGACTTTAGCTCTCTGCTAGAAAAAATATGATGCAAATCTGTTCCAGTGAATCTTAAAATTATGGAGAAACAACTTAATAAGAAGAATTCATTAAATGTGGCTTCCTACAGTATTGCTGAGAACTTTTCTGAAAACCATAATTAAAACCATAATTAAAAGGCCCCAGCCAGATGCCAGAAGTCTCTTTTGTGTTTGTCCACTCTCAGAAGTGACTCATCGCCCAGCCCAGCCCAGGAGTGTGTGCTAAAATACAGCTCCTCCATTATTCAGATGATATCAGCTGAGGACGTTCAGCTTTGCTAACAAAGGAGGTGGCAAATGTCTCTCCCTTTCCCATTAAAATCTTCTCCTGCAATTGCCTCAGTGTGTGTGAATAGATATAAAAAGCAGATTGCAAAAATTAATTAATTATGGGAGTTAACTTTTCACTTTCACCCTTCGCTGAACCTCTTTTGTTCCTTAGCCCTGGCTTTTGTGAAACTGAAGTTATTTCCCAGGGTGTGTGGCTTTTAACATGACTGTGTCCTGTGTTTATGGCACACCAAGCATGTGGAACACTTTAACAAGGAGTTTTTAATGAATCCCTGGGAAGGAAACACCCTCAAAAACAATACTTCAGTATGTGAGTACTTATATTCACTGCAGCAACAAAACCACAAAAAAGGGCAAATATTTTCTTCGACATTTTAAACAAACTTTAACCAGAGCCATTTGCTGAGTAGCAAATTTATATGGGTTCTTTCTGCAAGACTGCAAGTGAATTTTTTCAGACTTTTGGATGATTTGCTAGAAAGACGTGTTAAATTGCTGGTGATTTGAACACCAGCAAGCAGTTTGCATATTCCTTACAACTTTTTCAATAAGTGCCATCACCTATTTTGTATTGCCCTTGGCTTCTCACACTTCTCTCAGAAGGAAATGAGGGATTTTTAACACAGCCAACGAGTTCAGTGCAAAGTGGAGAGGGGCAGAATTTCCCTCAGGTCTTAACCCCAATAAAGATTCAGGGCACTGTGTGGTTGTAATCAGTCACTTGTCCTTCTGAATTACTTTATTCAAAACCATGGGCAGCTCTGTAATGTCTTCTTTTCCTACCATCAAATGAATATTATGTGGCAAGAAAGCAAAATTAGAAAAGGGGCAAAGAGGAAATAAGGACAGAGGAGTTAGACCCAGAGTTTCTGCTTGTAGGCCTTGTTGCTGACTTTATTCAGTGTATATTTAAATTACCAGCATTACTTCCCTATGGCCTTGTCTCGACTGTTTTAAGAATTAGCTGAGGAGATGTTTGCAAAGCAGCTTCCTTGTGGAAAACACTGCCATTTTCATGGAGTATTGAAGGCTGCAGATGAATTCCTGTTCTGAAACTGCTGCTTCCCCCCTCCTAGCCCCCCAGCTTTAATCAGTCCTACTGATGGCACCACCACCCCTACCCTGGCCGAGGCACCATCTCCCTCTCGTGGTTCCTCGCTCACAGGGAGGATGAGGAAGAATTGAGTAACAGACTTGAGCCTTTTAAGAAAAAATAAAGACTGATGGTTTCAGACACAGTGGTCAAAGTCCCTTTGTCTGGGAGACAGTAAATTATGTCTGTATTTCAGAGAGAGCTGTTCCATGACTTTTAAGGTGAAATGGAAATCCCTAAACTAGGAATAGTCGCCGAGGTCTGAAAAAACTTTTCAAATTTTTGGAAGGTTCTTTCAAGGCTTTGTCAGAGCCACGTGAAAATTAGGACAGGAACAAAAGTGCTATGATCTTTTTATACTCGAATTTAGAATAATTTTTATATCCCTGAATCCACAGAGAATTAAAAAAAAAAAAAAATTAACGGACATTTCAACTTTCAAAAAAGGGTAAAAAGCTAAACTCTCTTCAGCTCTAGGCTACAGTGAGAAGTCTAAGATTCAGTAAGTACAGAATAATATTATGTTTTTATGCCACCAGGTTGATCTGTGTGAAATTCTGTGCATTCACATTCACCTACACACACGCACACACACACTCCTGTGTATTTACTAAATCTGGTCCTTCAGACAATTTGTGGGTCAACATCTGAAGCTGGTTGAACACAATAATTCCTGATCAGGTTAAAGCTCCAATTGTCCTCGTCTCCTTGGTCAATAAGTGGTAGAAAATATCTGTTTACAGCAAGGTCAGAAAGGCATAAAATGGTACCACTTTTCCGGTTAGAGAAGCCTAGAATCAGAAATTGTCTCTTTTATGGTTTTATGTACTGTATACTCAGCTCCCAACTAAGACAAGCAGGAACCCTGCAACCATCTGGAATTTCTCCATATTACCAGACTTTGGGGCAGCAGAAAATACCCTGAAAAACAAAGAAAACCAAAATATCTCCCATTTTCTGAGCTAACTCTTGGTCACCAAGAAGGGGCTGGTTACGAGCAAGCTGCAGAGGCTGGTCCCAGTTCGTATATATACTTTTATACAGGATGGATATTATGGGAGCTCACTAGGATGAGCTAGAATAAACTGTGATTTCCTTTTGGAAGACATGCATAACAAAAATGAAAAAGGATTTAAACAGTTTTCCTGTCTTCTGATTTAGCTGTCCTCTGACTTTGTAGGAAACATTTGCCTTCCCAATTTGGTGAACTTAATTAAAAACTTTTTGCTTAAACCATTTAGCAAATTCGATTTAAAATTTGAAGATAACTGTGAGTTAGTCAGAACTATAATTTTAGAAAGAGAATAGTTTAAATAATCTTGGCTCCTCTCCAGCAGATTTTACAATACAGGGGATTTTATAGGTTAATTTACTACTTCAGACTTTGGAATTTTCCCCAAAGATCTCCAACACTGACAGAGTTTTTACGACCACAGTCACTGCAGATTTAGGATATAGTCCAGCATCGATTAATTCAGAGGAAAAACTTCTTTTCATTCAGAAAACACTGACGCAGAAAACTAATTGCACTTATTTGGGACTACAAACTAGTGTAGTTTGTATGGTTCTGAACCTGTAACTGTAGAAGATATAAGTTAATGTCCATCTAGTTAAAGTATGCCAGTGGTATTAACAGAGCAAAAATACCATCTGAAAAAGGCATTTGTGGCAAGTTCTTTGTAGTTTCACCTTTGTTGCCAAAGGTCTGCAATTACATGAAATAAGGTGACTTAAAGCTCCTTTCCAGGCTACAGACACAGGATAACTGCACCTATCCATCAGTCTGCTGACTGCAGCCAGATACAGATGAAGCAAGGAAGGCTGGCTGTTTAACAAATTGCATTGCTTATTTCATTTATATAGCCGTGACCTTAACTGCTTCCATAAAGCAGCTTCTGTTCCTACCACAGGCAGGGATTTGTTTCCTCCAGCAGGTTCCCCTGCAGGGCTGCAGCCCCACCACGTTCAGCAGTGCTGCCACCCCAGCCTTTGTTCCAAGGAGATTTTCAAGTGGAATCTTCTTTGGATGACACTTGTTGATACACAGCTGGGAGTGGCGTAAAGAAGGCTGACCTTGGCAGGCTCAGTTTGCAACACAAAGAGTTTGGTACTAAACAGAGGTTTAAGATAGCAATTGGGGTCTTCTTTTATGGTAAAAGAGGTCACAGGGAAAAGGGAGAGGATTGATCAGGTCCTGTGGAGAAATCTGCATTTGGTTATTGCCTTTATAGTCCGTAGAGAAAAAAGTCAACGATTTAGTGTGATTTACCTGATCTGTCCCAGCTGATTCTCTTAGTGTGAGAGGAAGTGTCTACTTCTCTCAAGGGTTTGTAATAATGGTAAGCAGTGACTACTTTGGGTACAGATAATAAACCTACAGTTTATACACAAGTATTGGGTCAAATTAACCCTGGTGCTGGTGTTTTCCAAAGACCATTCATAATGCACATGGGGTTTAGGTTTCTAACTGAGCACTGTCTATTGTCTTCCTTAGGAACAATCCTGGGGTCCTAATAAAGTTCTGCAAACGTCTACATGCAGTGTCCTTAACTGTAAATCAACTTTGTTTTCCAGTTCCCAGTCACTGTAGGATGTTGGCCTACCATGTTTCAACATCAATCACTTCCCAAAGATCATAATTTCTTCTTGTAGAGCTCTCTTGCCACCATCCATAGATTTCTTTCTCTTCTCTATGAGCTGTGTCATATCCATGTAACACAGCACAGCTTTTGTGTCTTGGCTGTTGAAAAGTGTAACACAGCAAGACCAGCTTCCAAGTGAATCAAAACTAACAGTGAACAATAAAATCCAAGTTAGCCATAAAATCAGCTCTGGAGCATGAGTTTTCTTGAGAACATAAAAGATGTTTCTGACATTTTCAGAAGATCACAATATAACAAATTTATCTTTACTGGTGAAACAAAAATCAAAGTGCAGGAGAAGTGACTGGTGTAACATCAGGTGGCCTAGAGCAGGCAGGGGACATAAGGGTGGAAGAATTCTGCAGAATTTAATGTGGGCAGTAAAGCCAAAGGAAACAGGGAGTTTCTTCTATAACTCTAGTCGCTGTTTTTATCTTAAAAATTTTTCTTTTTAGAGAATAAGTTCAAAATTGTTTTGCTATACCCTGGGGTCTAACAACATCCTAGAGGGAGAAACAGAAGTTTATCCCCTTGTGAAGTAGGGGAACAGAAGTCAAAGTGTGCAGTGTGAAAACTCCAGTTATAATCTTCACAAAGTATGGAGGAGCTCAGGTAGATGAAAAGATTAAATATTGACTTGAAATAAATTCTTGGGTTTATATTCCCAAACATTTCAATAAGACCTTTTTCCAGTGGAGAAAATATTTCAAATGATATTGTTTGGCCAGTCCATGGGTTTGGAGAAACATTTTTCATCATTCTAACAATTTCTAAGAGTCTCATGTGAGTTCTGAGGTGTGACTGGTAAGGTGGGAAGCAATATTACATACAGTGTTACATGATGTGATACCAAAATCTGCCACTGACCCAACCTGCAGATTTCATTTGTAAGAAAAGCACATACCCTAGATAAAACCCCAAAAAATGACATAATCTGACTACTTTTCATTACATTTTTGTGAGTTGATTGAATATTATCATCTTTGCTGCACAGACAATCAAAAAAGGTTGAGAGTTTAGGTGGTGCACCTCAATTAAAAAAGAGGAGGCAATGACATGATTTCCTTTCTTTGATAATGTTGTAGTTGAAAGAATGCAAAGGCTAAATCCAGGTAGAAGGAAAAACAACTAAAGGAGGTTTTCCCTTTCCAGGGAGCAAGCTGAAGATGGTGTCACATGGACAGGGACCCTTCAGTGTTTCCCGTGTTGCCATTGTGTGCAGAAACACGATCCCAGCAAGACAAGGAGAGGGTCTTTGTCTTTCAGAAGACATCAACAGAAGGCTGGGATTATATCTTGCTACCTGCCAGTCTTTTTCACCATGATTAAGAGGGCATAAAGCCCTTATTCTGAAGAGAGAAACCCTCCCACCCCTTTGAACTCCTCCTTAGAGGTGGCTGCTACCACTGAATCTGCCACGACTGCTGCTGCAGTGGCATTCAGCTCAGCTAACCAGAGAATACAGTTTTGTAAATAATTTCAATGTCTACAGTGTAAATGCTTTTCTTAAAATAAAATCAAATGTGTTTTGTTGGTTGTTTTTCTTACAAATAATTTGAGTTTGGAGAGCTGTTTAGCACTTAAGTACTGCCACAGAGAAAACAATTTTTGTTCTGAGTACTCAAAGACATGATCTTGAGCAGGGATTTTCTCTCTTCAAAATGCTAATTAAACAAAACAATGAATTTTGATAAATAAGTACATCTACAAGTTCCTGGCCTCGGGGAAGTGTCACCACAATATTTATTGTTTGCAAGAATGAGTATGTCACATAAACACTTTCCCCTATTAAAAGATACAAAGCTTGTATTTCAAATTAAAACAGCTGTGAGGGGCTGTTTGTGTGTGTTTGTGCATGAGAATGTTTTTCAGATGAGGTCTGAAAATAGACAGAGAGTCAATTAAATGGAAAAAGACAAGGAGATGGATGCTGTGAGAGGAGGATGTGCAGTGGAAGTTGGTTGGAATTGGGAAGCCCAAAAAAGTCTGATGGAGAGGTTGCCTCCCCAGCTGTGCCTCCTCTTTTACATTTGCAGTTTTCATGGCAGTTGCAGCCATAAGTGAGATCAGATATTTACTGGAAGTGGTTCATAAAGGGACTTAGAAATGGTCTGTGTCTGTAATTGCAATATCTTTAGTTTCTCTGAAGGTCAACCCCATATTTGCTGACTTGGGGGTCTTTGTTTGAAATCTGGGTTTCTGTTTGAAATCTGGCTTATTGGGCACATCTACAGCCACAGAATACAACAGAGAAACAGCAGGATAAAAACCTTCCTGCATGGAACCAGAAGGAATTAAACCTTGTGTAACAAAGTTAGTTTAACAACTGCATGTTTAGTTATTTATTTTCAAGTAACATCCTGCTTTTGTTTCACAGAATCACAGAATCATTTAGGTTGGAAAAGGACCTCCTGAGTGAGTCATCCCATCTATCACAGGCATCCAGTCCCAGAAATTCCATAAAAAAAATAAGATGTTAACACCTTAAAATGAGATTTGCTTCTACATTTTTCTATTCCCTCATATTAAGCAGGTTAATTTGTATTCAGAACTTTTCAATACACCTTTCATTAATATTCATTAGTATTTGCATTACCTTATTCTTTGTACTAACAGTAGGGAATATAAACTATTTTGTATATATAGACAAATACATTTAAACAGAAAAAGAGAGCCTTTAAGAGATGTAGAAAAAAAACACTACTGCTATTATTTTCATTAATATATTTTCTCATGCCCATCCTGATCTGTTATTATCACCTTTTGATGAGACTGTACACTGCACTTTATCAAATTACATCCATAAAGGCCTACATGTAGCAATTTTTATGTTATTTGTGAGAAGAGGAGGAAATATCGCAGGCATCTTATGGTTTCTAAGGCACAAACTTCTTTTGGACTTCCCTGATGTCTCACAGACTAAAGAGGGAAAATGAATATGTCGGTGTTCTCGGTGTGACAAAGGACAGATTCCTCACGGTCCTGCAGAGAAATGCTGTCACCACTCCGCTAATAAATTGCCCTGATTTAAACTTAGCAGAGCAGGGCTCTCCAAGCCTTAATGGAGAGTGTATGTGGTTGATGTAGGACCCGTATGCGGAGCTGTCACAGCCTGACCTCACTTGCCACGACAGCAGTGGGCTTTGATCGCACCCTGCACACTCCAGACGTATTTTTCTCCCTGTCCTGCTCCCTGCCAGGTTTGCACGCCAGAGATGCTGAATGTCACCACACATTCTAGTGCCTGACAGCAGGCTAAGGACAGCAGTGTGAAAAGGGGATGTAAAACCTGCTTTAAAATCCTTCCATGGGTGGAAAAGAAGCTGTGGCTTGGTTAGAAGAAAAGGAGTGTTTGTCTCACCGGGGCTGGGTGAGGTCCAGCACTTGTGGTGACTGCAGATCACTCAGGACAGATGGGTGCCCAGTGACCCATCCCAAATGGTGTTGGTCTCCATCCAGTCTCATGGGCAGGTATCTGGGTACAGCTGGTGCTGACTGGCATCTTTGGACAGTCTGGGCAGAGGAACCGAGGTCTGAGTGACCTGCAGAGACTGAGTTGTCCTCTCACCCTGCTGCAACGAGGCTGAAATAAATTGGCAAGAAATTCTTCCCTTATGCTACTCAAACACGAATTTTGAGCTTTGTGTTCCCAATATCTTCCCTGGGTAATAGACCCTTCAGAAAATATGATTAATTTTGTATTTTTTACTAAAGCTTCACAGACTTCTAAGCAATGTATACATGTATATTTATTAAAGAGGCAATTCTGAGAGATCCAGAGTTACGACTGCTTGAATTTCACAATTAACTCTCAATTCTACTTTGTATATTTCAGTAAGAAAACCCAGCATATCCTTCTCATTATATTGACATAGAGAAAAAAAGCAGACCCCCCCAGCTCCTAAAAAACCCCCACAAAGTAGTGTTATTTAGGAATTTAAAAAGTATTTTCATATATTTTACCTGAATTCACCTGTTACAAAAGAAACAGTGTTAATGGAGAAATTTTGCATTAAAAGACGGATTATTTTTGACATAGACAAAATCAGCACTGAATCAACATAGATTATTAACTGAGTGATGAGTAGAAGATGAAGAGCAGCCATTTGTCATGAACAAATCACGTCAAACCAATCTAAACTCCCTCTGTGACAAGCTAACAGACTTAGTGGATGAAGAGGAGCAGTGGATGTTGTGAATCTTGGCTTTAAGAAGGCTTTTGATGTGGTCTCAGATGGAACTCTCATAACAGCCAAGGTCTAGATAAAACTAACAGGTACAAAGAGAAAAAGAGTAACTGCAGCCAAGGTACAAATACTGATGGGAAGAGACACTGAAGGAGATTCTGCAGTGGTCTCTTCTAGGCCAGTCTCTGTCAGTGCTTTTGTTAAATCTAACCAGCCAGACACAGGAAATATATTTTGGGAGACAGGCTTAGAATTCAAATTTTTAGAGATGCAGACAGATAAAAATGAAATTCAATTTATTTTCATGGGGAAAAATGTAAGATTAGGTGGGAGTAATTAGCTCCACAGACAGAAATCAGGGAACAATCAGCGATTCTTCCAAAGCCAGCCATGGGATTATGGCTGATCACAAGTGGATGATGTGGCTGATCACGAGGCAATGATGATGTGCTGTTGCAGGTACCTTCCCTTTTTACTCAGCAGCACTCACAAGGTTTTAGCTGACCTCATCTTTGTTCAGGACACTCCTGGAGAGAGGAGGAGCAATTAGAGTCTGTAGGAGATGGGTGGAAAATGTGAGCTGGGGAAAAACTGACGGAAAAGGACTAAACGTGGGGTTTTTTAGTATGAAGAGATGATGGAGAGAGCAGCTTTTAATTACAAAAAAGGCTACTGTTTAATGAATTCTTCATGGGTATAAACTGTAGCAAAACAGATTCATTTAGATTAGAGGAATAGATTTCTAGCAGTGCAGAGAGGCAGCATATTTTTATTGATTTTCTTCTGGGTGGTATCACAGTTGTCCTTCTGCACATTGACTTCTGCTGGCCTTCAGCTCATGAGTGGTTCATCAGCAGGCTGGGATTCCCAGCTGGAGAGCCCAGTCAGGGATTTCGCAGCTTGATTTTTGTATAAAGCCTACGGATGAACCAGATTTGCCTGTAGTCAGCATTTCTGCAAGCAAAGTTCATATATGTTGAAGATCTCCTGCAACTCAGAGCACCACTCAAGTCAGCATGGCAACGCTCGTGTATTTTATGCCCATCCCAGGTGTTTTAGGCTCCTTATAGATATTTCAGGAATCAGTTCCTTTTTACTATAAAAATAATGCATATTAGTGCTGTTTGTGCTGTGTGGTCTTAAAACAGGCACTACTCATGTGTACATCGTGCTTCAAGAGCGCAGTCAAGTTGAACAAGAAGCTACATAAAGGGACAAAGCCAAAAAGGTGGTCAAATAAGTGAAAATGGAGCCAGGAATCATTAAAATTATTGAATGAGGTTGAGACAGTAGCACAGAAGGGTTTAAGTAGAGCTGTGACTTTAAGAAGGATATGTGAAAGTACACATAACTAATGCAGATCTAAACAGCAATGACGTGCCAGGCTAATCTTGATCCCACCTCTTACTTGCTGCACTCATGTGTTATATCCTATCTTAAACCAGGTTAATGTTACGTGGGGAATTCCCCAACAGGTCTCACAAAGGTCAGCCAGGTTTGGGATGTTTGGAGTCCTGCAGTGAATGTGACATATGAACACACACTTGAATTGAAACCTCTTCAGAGGTGGGATTGCTCATCTCACACTTCTGCACAATATTTCATAGATTCTCTTCACAGAAGAGAAGGGATGTGCTGTTAATGAAGCACAAATGTCAAAAATCCAACATTGAAACACTACCTTAGGTGTTGCTGAAAGTGTAAGAAATACTGAGGACATGACCGTGTCAAATCATATCAACCTTTTCTTACATTATTTATTCCAAATAATAATTAAAAAAAAACCACCCAAAACCACATTACCACTAACCACTTTAGTCAGAATGGGTGAACAGTGCCAGAGAGATGGAGAAGGGGAGGTAAGTTGTTACTAAATTGCTTGACTAAAGGAACTTTCAGGCCACTTTTCAGGCTTCAGGCACCTAAATGCAATGTCTGCATTAAAATATCACATAAAATTTACAAATGTAGTTGCTGTAGCTTCAAGTCATGGTCAGTGAGAAGATATTGGCACATCTTTGTCTGGAGCCTTTTGGAGATTATGGTGTAACCTCTGAGTACACAGAGAGAAAACAGTGATTTTTCAACTTAGATGTGAGTTATTCAGTGTGAATTCCAGTTGAAGCTTATCTATCTATCTATCTATCTATCTATCTATCTATCTATCTATCTATCTATCTTTATATTTATTTCTCTACCTATCTCTCTAGGTCCCTACCTTCCTACCTAGCTAGGCTGTGTGGTGGTTGGTTCCCTACTGGGCTTAAACCACATCACATCTAAGCCCAAGAAATTTTCTTTTCACAATTTCAATATAAAATCTAGTCCATTACTTTCTTTTAAAAAGCTAACAATTGTTTCAATTTACAAATGCATTTTTATGTGTTCATGGTCACTTCCCTTTAAATGCCTATAGAATGTGAATTTTTATCAACATGATCAGACCTGTGTTCTCTCAGTGAGTGAGGTCTTACCAAAGATTAGAGCTGCATTTTTATGGCACAATGACCATCTCCAACCATTTCCCATTGCAATCAGACTCCTAATATACAATTTCTTGTGGCATTCATGATGGAATTCCTCCCTTCAGTAGATAACTAACACTGTCACTGCTAATTTCGGCCTAATTTCTATTTACCTCAGTTTTGCTTTACAAATGCCTTGAATTCTTTCCTCCTCTAAGGCTGAAAGCATTGGTTGGAACCTTTCAATTGCCTTTTCCTTTCATTGAAATGAAGAGGACAAAAGCATCATAGTGACTCTGAATATAAATATATCCATTGAAATTATAATTAAAAATTATACCCCTGCAGGTTTTCTTTCTGTCTTAGCTATCCCTCTTCCTTGTAAATACATTTGTTTTCATTTTAAAAGTTTGTGTATATGTGTGTATATTTATTTACATATGTATGATTTTTTGTAAAATAGAAGTACAAAAGGGTGCCTTTTACTGTTATGGTCTCTATGGTTTATTCATATGCCTTTTAGCACAGTGGGAAAAGATTTTTTTTCCTATTAATTCAGCACCCTGAATCCTGCAAATATTGGAAAACCTAAAACAACTGCTGAGGGCTCTGCAGTCCTGTGCAATTTGCTACATGTTGCTAGAGCAATCAGCACTTTCTTCAGCCTAAAATATCTCCAGAAGTACAAATATTTCTTATTTATGATCTGAAGATATGAACCGAACACAGGCCTAGACCATTTTTTTTAGTCTCCTTATACTGGTATTTATTTTAAAACTGTGCCTCCCTTTATACTTTGCGTGTTTGAAATATGATGTTTATTCTTTAAATGGTCACTGTAACTGTGACGATGGGCAATTGTGTGGAGGCAGAAGTGCTGTGACGGTCTCATTTTTGGTGGTTTTTTCCCCATTTTGAGGAGGAAAGGGCAGAAAATCAATGCAAGACAGATGCGGCGTGAAACCCACCGTGCATTTTCATTATGAGCCTGTAACTTCCGAGACTTAGGAAGTAATACTGAAAGAACAGCCAGAGAGGAAATTGGTGGAAAAGTTTCTATTTTTCGTCTGGTTCCAGGCTTTTTTGTCTACTTGGAGATAAGTAGCTCTGCCTTGGAAGAAAAGTGGCTCTTATTAAAATACCAAAAAAAAAAAAAAAAAAAAAGAAAAAAAAAGGAGTTTTATTTTCATTCTAAAAGTCTAATGGAGAGAAACAGCACATTAAAATATTATTTGGCTGAGTGCTGTACTGGCAGGACACTCCTAAATAGTCATGGGTGTCTCTCATCATTATTACTGGGCCTTGAGAAGAAAAGCTCAGTTATTTTTATTTTTCAGTACTCTTACATTAGCTAAAGACCTCACATAAACAAAACAAATTACTTATTTATACCGGATGGCACACAAGGTAAGTATGAAACCATGTATCCGAAGCTCTGTTAGAATTTCTTAAGGGGAAAATGCAATTAGGGATACATGCAGAGTCAGTGTTCTAGTTAGATATTAGCTGTTATTTAATAAACTGCTTTACAAATTAAATATTAATTACTGATTACTTGACCATTTCTACCTGTTTTTTGACCTTTTAGTGGACTTTACAGTTATGATCACATAGATTTCTAAGGGATATCTATAAGATTACAAGAGGCTGAATCTGTCATGGTCCCATCCATAGCCAAACTTGGCAGGTGTTTATAATCTGGGATTTCCCCTCCTTCTTCATGCTTCCTTCCTGTAAAAAGCAAGTGAGCCTGGTTCCAAAACAGGTTTTTGGAGATGTTTGGATGTGAGTCTGCACTGAACTCTTTTAGGAGTCTTTATATGCAAGGGCAGCAGGAGCCAGGCTCCTGCCTCAGTAGGAGAAATCTCAGTACAGACTTTTCCAGCTCCTGGAAGTTAGAATGGTGGCACCAAATTGGTTCTTGATATGAAAATGTAAATTTAAACCTGTTAAATAAGCAACACACCATTATATACATATTAAACAGTCTGTATACTACTAGGTACCTCAAGCAAAGGATTTCCTTGCGAAGAGCATTAGAGTCTGACTGGCAGCAAAATGTAGCTATATATTTTAATAATTTTGCAGAAAAGATGGAAACAGAGATTACAAAATGTTATTGTTTCAAGAAACCTGGGTAACAGTCAGTGAATATTAATTTGTATTCTGTTGGGTCAGTTGAGGAGACTCTCCATAAATCTCATTTCAGCTTTCCCTTTTAAACCCTCACACTGCTTGTAAACCTTATTTGTGATATTTTTATAAGGTAAAGAAGTCGACACAGCAGATCAGAGACCCAGGGAAGGATCCCAAATTGGCAGGAACAATTGGGTTATGAAATTACTGGGTTCTTCACATCATTCCCTGTGTGTTCAGAGATCAGGACATCATGTCCTCCTTTGACATACAGAGATGAAAATATATTTTAATTTCTTAACTTAAACACGAACCAATTAAAATGTCACAGCTTTCAGAGAACAAGTTTGTAATAGAGTTGATAATGAAGGTTTACCTGCTTTGCATATTCTGCCAATCAGTACTCAAGTTATATTGGTGTGACCCTGCACAGGTACATTAGGAATCTTGCCCAGCTGAGTAAAATAATTTGGTGGTCTTTAGGTAACTGCCGACAAAAAAGAAAGTGCAAGTTCCCTACAGAGAGAAAGGGAGATAGCAATGTCAAAGCAAAAAATTAAGACAGGAAACTAAGATCAAGTGAAAAGAGTCATCAAAAAAGTTTTTGTGGATATCTTCAAATATTTAGCATCATAGGACGGAATTTTAAGGAAGAATTTCTGTATAAAATGAGCCTCCATTTGTGCTGGAAAAACAATCAGGAAATAATTAGATACACAGACATTCTGCATCTTGAGCCACACGTAGCTCCACAGATATTTCTGGGTTATGTCTCACCTTAGCCAACGTTAAGAAGGGAGGCCTCTGATCATTTGTCCTTGTTATTATATCAAATCAGATGTTTCCAGCTGGAGAAGTCCTGCCATGCAACCCTCCCCCTGCCCTCTCATAGCCCTGCTCCCAGCAGTGCTGAGGTTGCCTGACCCCTCTCCTGCCCACGAGGTCCCAAGTTTGATAAGGCAAAGTAGTCAATGAAAAGTTTACACAATATCTTCAATTTTTTTCAGCCCTGCAGTTCTGCCTTAGCACAGTTTTACAGAGAATTAGAGCTGCTCCTCCCGTGAAGAGCATAAACTACAGAAAAAGCCAAAAGAAAACCTGCATTTTGGGGAAATGACTGAGCTTTTGTTTTGTGGTGAAATAAAAGAAGTATAATTGGATAATTTTTTTTTTTTTGGTGATGGTTCCACACAGCAGAAACCTTATCTGCAGAAGTACAAACTCACTGTACATAGTATGACGTCATTTAAACAAAGAGAAGGTTTCTAAATTATTTTGAATATGTAGTCAAAAATTGTCTCCAGTGCATATCACAAGAGAAGAAAAAAAAGAAAATCACTCAGATGAAAATACCTAATAACTGATATCTGCCCAGGGGCTGAACTTTTTAAATAAATAAGTAAAATATAGAAAACCTCGCATCACCTAAACAGCATATGACATATCTGATTTCTAATTAAAATTTCCACTTAATGTCCATGGAAAGTAAATGAGGTTTGGACATTCCTTGGGCGGTTAAAAAGGCTCCTTTTCAATTTATTAAATTCAGCTAATAAGTTTTTTAAACAAAGCTCTTATGCTGTCTTGTCACTTTAGATGATTAGCAACACATATTGTGTCCCAGTGCAGTGCAGCTTGAAGACCTGCATTAAGTGCCTGGGTGGCTGCTGGGAAGGCTGGAATGAAGCTCATGGACAGAAAGATCATGAGAAATTGCTCTGACAGCAGAGCAAAGTTGGGAGCAGTGTTTGCCTGCTTGTCACTCAGTTCTTCATCACCCGTTTACTGGTTTATTTTTGTTATGCCCCAAAGGATTTCCTTTTGTAACCAGATCGGGGTTTAAGCAGAGCAGGGACAAACATACAAATGGCTCAAGAATATCCTTAGGAGTGACCTGCGAAGCTGCTGTGGCTGTGACACACAGCTCACACTCTTTCATTCTCTCTGCACTGAACCATTAGTCTGTATCAATAATACCCTGGTGCAACTCAGTCCAGTGTGTTGGGTCTTGTCCCAATGGCTAAACCACATTGCTGTGCCTTTCTTTCCCAGGGAATGGTCAGAAGAATGGATATAATCAGTAAGGTGTCTTCCCTGGGGAATTATGGGGTGGGGGACACAGCTGGAAAGTCAGCTGTTGAAATAAATTAGCCTGCATGGTCACCCTGAACAGGAAGGAATGGCAGGAAACCAAGAAATGAACACTGAAATCTGATTGAAATCTCTGTCCTCATGTTAGCAGGATGCTGGAATAGAAATCTGGGAAAAGGAAATGTGACTGAAATAAAAACAAAATGATAACCTGGGTTACCTGATGGGTTTACACCATCAGGTGTAAATGAAGTCCTGCTTCCCTCAGTGATAAGTGTGATGGGAGGAGAAAATCTCCTTCCTCCATCCACACGGAGTGAAAGTCCAGCAAAACCTGCGCTCTGAGACACACGGCTGAGGGAACTTCAGGCCCATTCTATGTTTCAGTTGTTCTCCTTTACAGTGAAAAATAATGAACAGCAAAATAGATGGAATACTTGTTGATTGGAGAAGATTAAATTAAGCTATCACCAGCACCTGTTAGTTGAAGAAGAATAATGAAAGGATAAACAAGAAAGTTTTTGCCTGCACGAGGTACCTTTCCCTGTAAAGGAGTACTTGAAAAGGAATTCTGTTCACAAGACATAGGTCTCAGAGGTCTGGAATACTTTAAATAACCCTTGGAGGTATTAAAACAGGAAGGTGTCCCTTTCCCTGCTGTAGAAAGTTGCCTGAGTTCCCCTGAGTGCTGGTGAATCCTGAACGTACAAAGTCTCCATGAGAACAAAACTGGTCTTTCAGAGTTCCTCAACTGCATTTCTCTTCTAGCAATTGAGCAGCTGTTCCTTGGGTGAAATGTTCTGGTAAAAGGTTGTGAGTATGAAATTTAGTGAGGAGCAGGAGAAATCTGGAGTAGAACACACTTTCATGAGTGAATAATTACTGCTCAGTTTGCAGTCCTCAATTCCAGCATGATTTCCAGATAAAAGTGTGACCTCACTTTTCTGACTCTTAGTCTGTCCTTTAAAATAAAACAAATAAAAAAACCCAGCAAACAAAAAACCCTACAAAACCAACAAAAAAGCCCCCCAGGGCTGAAGGAAGCACAAGACTGAAAGGTAATAGATATACTGTCAAATGATATAATCCCTTTCATGAAACTCGTCAGCCTTTTTACAACTCCAGGTCCAAATTCGAACTCCTTTCTCCACTTACTACAAAATGTTTCTAGTTTCCATCCTTTCATATTCATACGTGGATTATGCATTCGTTTAACCCCCATTTAACTAGCCCGTCTTCTAACACTGTCTTTTCACTTAAGTAGTTTTCACATTCCTTTTTTTTATCTCCCTCTTCCATGTGTGTATTTCTCATTTCTTAATTTCTTTTCTGTCAAGCCAGCCAGGTTTTTAATAACTTTTGGAAGCTAATTCTACATCTCCCTCTTTATCCTAATCTCTCCTCTTGTTCTGGTTTGATCTTTCTTGGATAAGTGCAGCCATAACAGGAATGGCTTTAAACTGAAATAGGGCACGTTGAGGTTGGATATTAGGAACAAACTTTCCTGTGAGGGTGGCAAGGCCCTGGCACAGGTTGTCCAGAGAAGCTGGGGCTGTCCAATAGCTGAAAGGCAGATGATAGATAAGTTCTCTTGTCAGTCAATAGAATATTCCAGGTACCCCAAAAGTGTAAATTCTACACACTTTCACAACAGGTCTGAGACACGTAAAACAAGTAAATCGCTATTCTAGAGAGAAAATAGATGATAAGCTCAAACACAGTCCCTAATTATTTGATGTCTGGAGCTGCAGAGATGAACCTACCTCTTATTTCAGTAAAGAAGAATAGGGAATGTGAATGGGCTCATTTGGGTTTGAAAGCATTCATTGCAAGAATCGTAAAATAATTTAGTTTAGGAGAGAACTCAAGAGTCACCCACCTGCCCTGGACTCAGAGTCCATCAGAGCATGTTATTCTCCCATATTTTCTTTTCCTGCAGAGATGTATGAGCTCAGTTATTACTGATGAGAATTCTACCCATCAAAACATTCAAGCTTCAATATTCACTGAATCCACTAAAATGGATTTCGGATAGAATAATGGAAAATCTGCAATTCCTGCTGTGTTGCTTTGCTATATATATCAAACTGCTAAGCAATAAAAACAATGCTCTGTGCTTACAAACCTCATCAAAAAAAGAGAAAAAATGACAAATATCTGCTATGAACTATTTGTAAGGCATCTGCAAACCAAAAATTATTCACTAAATTTGTGAATAATTTCACATAATGAGTAAATATTCACAGAACACCAACAGGAAAGGCAGTAAAATTCAGCAAATAAAATTATTTGCTGCAAATCACTCATAAAACTCCTGATTTTATCTAAAACTTCAAAAGCATTTGCTGTGCTTTAAATCATTCAAGCAGCTTTACATTACTGTTTATTCCATTCTTAAATTTAAAGTATCTCTTGGAAAATGCTATGTAAAAATGAAGCTATTTTAAATGAAATTTCTGTTCTGAACATCTTCTGTTCCCATTATTAATCAGATTACTTAGAATGCAACTTAAAGTTTTCTGGGTTTCTTTGTAAAAGCTAGAAAGGCGTGAAAAGCTGAACATTGATGTTGAAGAGAATAGCAGGAAACTCCGTGGGGAAAATAAACAATGGGAACAGCAAGATCCAGACTCACTGCACCTAAACTAAGGTACTTATCCAGGAGTATTTTCCCCTTGTGCTTCTCTCATCCGGGAAAAGACAATTGACACTGCTGAAGCTGAATCGGGTACTAAAGGTCTGAGATGACTTCTGTGCACTGCTCTTTATGCTCTTTCACTAAATAGAGAAAAGAACATCAGAAAATTGAATAAATAACAAATAATTAAATAATTAAATAATTAAATAATTAAATAAAACTGGGTACCTGCCCATGGAGAGATGAGCCCCAGGGAGGATTTGGAGCAAGGCAAACTCTGCAGATTAGGCTTCCCTAATCAACCAAGCTGTTTTGCCATTTCAGTACTGCTGCCCTCCCAGTGCAGCAATGGGCCTCAGATTCCAGGAAAACGGTGCAGATCATAATTATGTGCCTCATTAGAAAACAACTCTGGAAAACCCTGTCCTGTTCAGAAGGATGCAAATGGACACAAATTTGATGAGAATTTACTGCGGTCATATTAGTGTTCCTGAAAGGAAGCCAATGTACGTCTGCTAAAATATTCCAAAAGAATTTCCCTTTGTTTCTACTTTTAGAGCCCTATTACAGTGACCTGATGAGGCCAAATGAGGAGACCCAGAGGTATGGAAAGGTTTCTTGGAAACAGTCTGAATCCAACCTTCGATTCAGTGAAAGTAATCTGAGAATGTGTGTCAAGAAAGGTATTTATCCATCATGATTTCTGTCAAACTGTTCTTGCTATATTATCACTCCCAATTAGTGCATTTTCACTTGGGGGTCTGGATGTAAAATGACTGCCCATGGTGTAATTAAAAAAAAACAAAAGAAAAAAGAAAAAAAAAAGATATCAAGGACCTGGAAAACATACAGGGGAAAACAGGAAAGTAAGGAAATAAAAAAGAAAAAAAAATGAAAAAGATAAATAAAAGCATATGGCAGAGGTGGTGTTGGAAAGGAACAAGGGATCAAAGAAGAAAATAGTGTTTGAAAGTCCTTTTCACAAACCACGAGGAGACAGAATCCTAGCAGCACCCAGTTTGTCCATTAGTGGGATGTGCTGCCTGTGCAACTACAACAAAATAGGTCAGTCCTGTGTGCTTGCAACCACAGGGATGTTTGGTTAAACNAAGCTAGAAAGGCGTGAAAAGCTGAACATTGATGTTGAAGAGAATAGCAGGAAACTCCGTGGGGAAAATAAACAATGGGAACAGCAAGATCCAGCCTCACTGCACCTAAACTAAGGTACTTATCCAGGAGTATTTTCCCCTTGTGCTTCTCTCATCCGGGAAAAGACAATTGACACTGCTGAAGCTGAATCGGGTACTAAAGGTCTGAGATGACTTCTGTGCACTGCTCTTTATGCTCTTTCACTAAATAGAGAAAAGAACATCAGAAAATTGAATAAATAACAAATAATTAAATAATTAAATAATTAAATAATTAAATAAAACTGGGTACCTGCCCATGGAGAGATGAGCCCCAGGGAGGATTTGGAGCAAGGCAAACTCTGCAGATTAGGCTTCCCTAATCAACCAAGCTGTTTTGCCATTTCAGTACTGCTGCCCTCCCAGTGCAGCAATGGGCCTCAGATTCCAGGAAAACGGTGCAGATCATAATTATGTGCCTCATTAGAAAACAACTCTGGAAAACCCTGTCCTGTTCAGAAGGATGCAAATGGACACAAATTTGATGAGAATTTACTGCGGTCATATTAGTGTTCCTGANCAGGAAAGTAAGGAAATAAAAAAGAAAAAAAAATGAAAAAGATAAATAAAAGCATATGGCAGAGATGGTGTTGGAAAGGAACAAGGGATCAAAGAAGAAAATAGTGTTTGAAAGTCCTTTTCACAAACCACGAGGAGACAGAATCCTAGCAGCACCCAGTTTGTCCATTAGTGGGATGTGCTGCCTGCTCAACTACAACAAAATAGGTCAGTCCTGTGTGCTTGCAACCACAGGGATGTTTGGTTAAACTGGGAACTTGGCTCTTAAGTACACAGAAAACCTTTTATCTGTATCAGTATCTGCCTACATCTACAACAACAAGGACCCACACGTGTAAATACACACCAATGTCTCCAAAGTTCTTAATTTCCTAAGTAAATTTCAGGTATTTCAATGACTGTTGTAGCTGTTGGAAAAGTCAGTGGATGCATGGAGTTTGTGTTCCACCTGATTGATCAGTGTTGCTCATGAAACTCATCCATTTTTTTCTTCTCAGGTCCTGCAGTAGAAGAAATCTTTCTTTGAAATTCCCACTGAAAGCTGGTTCCATTTGCTGGGTTAGAGTTTAATATGTTTAAAGGGAAAAGTAAAAACTTTAAAAAATATAATATAAGCAAAATCTGAAATGCAACCAGGTTCATGTTGTGGAGTCATAGAGAAGTGATCAGACAAATACAACAGACTTTTCATAACATAGTATTTAAAATACTCTGATATTAAAAAGTGGTAGCAATCTTTCTTAATATGCTTCAATCAGTATTTTCCATGTGAAATCCGAATCTCAATTAGCCACAGAGAATTTTAACACTCCTCTGTTCTAAAAACTGTAGTCCCTGAGAAGACTCTGACTGAGATTAACAATAACAATTAGTCCATCAGTAGATAATGAATATACTGTAATATTTAGAGCGTGACTAAGCAGACTCCTGGTAGCAATGCAGATAAAGACTGATTTTTAAGTAAATAAGACCTTTCGAATGAAGAGTATGCAACTTCAGTTACCTCATGGCCTGGTCACTCAAGGAATTTTTATGGCTAGAAGTTCATAGGTACAAGTGAGGAATCAGTACTTTCAGTACTGATAGCTGTATCTCTAATCTCCGTTCTTGGAAGACCCTTAAGTTGCTTTTGAGTGAACAAAAAGCTAGAGGGATATTCACTGCCCTTCTCTGAAAAATAGCCAGTGGAGTAAATAATAAAGCTTGCAATAAAATAAAGCCATGATATCTGTAAATGAAATTCAAATTACAGAGCATCATGTAAGTGCAAGTCCGGTTCTGCAATGATGTGTAGTTATTTAACCCCTGCCAAAACATCGAAGCATCTTGTGGAAAAGAAAATTCCCAACCAAATAACATTATTAAAAATAGTACTTTAAAAAAGTGAAGCAGGGTAGAGAAAGGAAAAAAGAGAGGGAGAGAGAAAGAGACTTGTCCTTAGATTCCATGAAAGAGAAGGGGTGAAGTGAGTCCACAAAGAGGAGTGTCTGCTCCCTGCTTTGCCCACAGGCTGGAAAATTGCAATGCAGGGTGAGCTACACTAAAGAACAGTGAATAAGTGGGTATTTCTGACCCACAGCATCCTTCAGCTCAGCCTGCATCCAGCCCAGCCCATCCCTCACTGCTGCAATGCACGGCCCAGCTGGGTGACCTCCTGGAACTCAAATGGGCATATTCCTCACAAACGAGAATGGTAGTGAGTTGATTCATTTTTACCAACAAACTGCTCTTGGTTGACAACAATCTCACAGCTAGATGGGATATTTAATACCAAAATCATGTTTCCTAATGAAATGCTCTATCAGCCTCAGTTGACTGCCCTGTAGTCTCCACTGTAACAGTGTTTCCAAATCCTTATGTGATTGGTTTCCTTCCACCCCCCCATAAACAATGTGCAATTCCTGTAATATTATTTTTTTCTATTACTTTGATTCCCCTAAAGTCCCAAAACTCCTTCCACATTCGCTGTGCTGGTATCTTCAGCTTGTTTTTTCCTTCATAGCCCTGGCAGCATATTTCAAAATCTCATTCCTGTGCTGCCTTGGTTTGTCAGGACTGAAGGTCCTCACAGAGAGGGTACATAAAGCAGGCTGTTACTGCTGTTATTATTATTTCTATTACTGCTTTAGTGGCTTCCTAAACTGGCATGCTCTTTTCAGAGTAGCTAATGCAGCAAACCTCCAGGGAAAGGCTCGGAAGCAGGGCTGAAATGGTTTCCCATCTTTGCTTGTGCTTGTTTTCATGTACTCACACCATCTCAAAATGGCATTGCTTCTCCACTTAGTAGCAGCATTAGGAAACGTCAGAGCTGTCCCACCAGGAGTTTCCATCTTCAGGTGTCTGTGGTGCAGGTGAGATGATGCTGTCTGCCAAAGACTGCAGCTGCCTTTTCAAGTTCAGCTATCTTTTGTCTCTCTCCTCAGTGGGTGCTATGAAAAGCCTCTGGGATCCCAGCTACAATATTCCTCATCTGTGGCTTTAGCACGTGTGTTTTCATAATCAGATTTGATATAATTTATTGGGTCAGTCCTCAATTGCCTACAATTCACTTAAATCACTGTCTCTTCTCTCCCTTTATTGTCTCAAACCTGTGTTATTCCTCCTTTTTACTTATGATTTCAGGGTGCCATGGACTCTGTGACAAACATTTTTATGATGGGGTACTGTGTGAACAGTTTCATTATTCTGGCATTTTTATTACGATAAATTCTTTGCCTTCCTGTTTTTCAACTGCTTATTTTCTTGGGAGACCACCGCTTTTAACAACTTTATTGTTTTCCCTTTATAGAGTGCAGCTTAATGCCTTCTTTTTTTTGTAAAGCAGTAACCACATAACTCACTTTCACTTTACTGATGCTGTCACTGATAGTGTTGTGCTGTAAGCAAATATTTCCCTGTCTTCTGCCTTTGGTCTGCAGCCTGCTTACGCCTCAGTGTCAGTTTTGAATTATCTGGGTAATTCTCTTCCATACAGACTGTCACACAGCCTTAAGCACTACTGTTTTTATTACTCCACATTACTGCCCCAAAAAGAGGTTGTGTTATTCCTGCTAAATTCCTTAAGCCTTAAAGTCATTTAAGAGCAACTTGCAGGGCTTCTCTGCTGCTTGTTTTGCATTTGATTTGCTTTTGAGTTCAGCAAGAGAGTGTCTTCTGCCATTGCAGTGTCCAACATTCCTGGCTCCATCAGCTGCGACCCAAAATCTCTGCCACAAGGTACAAAACACCTCTTGGAGAGGTAAAGGGAAGGGCATCACACAAGCCAGTTCAGAGGTGGAAGGAAAGAAAACCTATTCAGAATTCCCATCAGGATGACCTGAATATGCTGTGAAATCGAAGTGTATTCAGCTCTGTGAGTCTCAGTAGTCTGTGGTTTTGCTTCAGCTGGGTATCTGCATTATTTGGTACTGTCTCCCCTTATGCCAGTTGCATCCTGCAGAGATCAATTCATAGCTGGAACATGGAAGATGTTCTTGAACTGCCCTCAAGCTGCGGGTGGTCCACAGGCAGCATTTCCCCATCCTTCCTGTGGCACGTTATCCCACCCCTGAGAACACAGGGCTGTGTAACAGCAGTTATCTTCTCAGCAGTAGACTCTGATTTCTCTGGCTGAATGCACTGCCTGTCTTTGATTCTTCTACTTGTGGCAGCTCCCTGGGCTGCCTGGAACCTCAGGTGCATTAACTCTTTCCACCTACCCTTGTTCTCCACAGTCTGACATTGGCAAACCCCACCAGTGGCATATTCCTGAACTGTCTTTCATGAAGGCCATGTTTTGCTTTTACTTCAGCTACCACCTGTTTACTTAACTGAGACAGCTCACAGAGTAAAAGACCCACATAGTCTAGACCTGTCATATTCCCATCAGGGTTTTACTAGACATGTGCTTTGGGATTGATGTATACACGTTCAGGGCCTCGAGATCGGCAGCTCAGCTGGGCCTGCTTGCCCATATGAGCTGTCAGATGCCTGGAAATCCCAGAAAACTAACCAAAGCACTTACAGATCTAGAGAGAAAAACATGGCATGTACAGATCTTGCTGGACATATGGCAGCCCCACATGGGGTTGGATAGACAGGTTATTAGCAAGGCATTATCTACAGTAAGTGGGCATCAACCAAAACACGCTCAGCCAGATCCAGTTCCTAAATTCACTCTGTTCTTTTAAGAAGTTATGTATTTGTTGCAGGAATACCACAGATTTCTTATATCTTTCACACTGTAACCTTTATACATAGGATCTTGTCCTTCTATGAGCCATATTGTGTTTTTCCACTGGATTTCTCAACAACAAAGTCCCTGATTACTCATATTGCCTTTATTTTGCCCATACCCTATTCTGAATAAAACAACATGGCTCAGTGAACAGGGAAACTTAAATATAGAGCTTTACTTAAAGCAAAGACTGTGTGGATGCCTGTGTATGGTAATTAAAACTTGTGACTGTCAAATTACAGCTGCTTGTATCACACATTCTCAAGGAAAGTTAAAAGGAGGAAGGAGAATTGTTGCTCTAGTGGTCTTCAGGAGGATGAGGTGAATTCTGTCCAAATTTGGTTCCCTGGGTCCAGATCTTCTTGCTTGAAGCTGCTCAGGGCAAGAGGAATTTCAGAGCATTTATCACCTTCCTGTTAGATTTCCATGTTGTAGCATGCAGCATCCACAGTGCATCTGTGTTAGTGTCACCATGGTTACCTTCAGTACAGTTTATTTTTTGATGCTAACACATATTTCCATTCCAAGTACATGGGGGAAATGCAGTCTGTGGTGTTTGAGGCACACAGGTGTGGCACTGAGGGGTCTCACCTCCAGTGCATCCATGACCACGCCAGTGGATGGTCCTGCTCCTTAAAAAGCATTAACCAGATTTAGACATGCTGGATAAAGTAAAAACCTTTTCTTCTTTTATGAGCATCAGCTACATCAAAAACCTGTGAGGTTCTCCTGCTCTTTAACACAGGATGCACACTGTTTCTCCTTCTTTTCAGAGAGGGGACAAAAAGAAAACACTGACAGCATAGGGCAGGTTTGAGGAGAAGAGAAGACAAGTGGCTTTATGCTGCAAGGAGCAACACAATCTGGATCACAGTTTTCTGCAAAATTAGCTGTCAGTGTTCTGCCCGGTTTTGAGGAATATTTTTTATTTCCACAGGAAAATGATGTAAAAAATAATAATGGATGTCGTAAAGTGAAGATTTTAGTAGTTTGAAAATGGCAGTGCTGGCTTCTTGTACATCCCTATTTTCATCTATCTTACATGGTTTTAGGACCTTTTTTATTCTTTATATTGTCACCTTCTGTTTCTCAAATTATATAGCATAACATCAGAGTTAGGCTACTTTTATATCACCTCAAGGACACGTGTGAACTTTATACATATCACAAAGAATTAATCAGGACCCTGAAGGCCAAAAAAAAGCTATTCAAAACCTTAAGAATCAGGTGTTCTTTTTACATTTTACATCTAACAGAATGTGTGCCAATTTTTCTGCTTAGAAAAGTGGAGCAGAGCTCAGCACAGTCCTGTGCAAAATTGACTCTGTGTGTTATTCATAGACCCACCAAAGGAGCAGCAGCCAGCGAAGGGGAGGGTCTTGACAGGATTTTATTACTGGCTACAGGGCAAAGAATTGGTCCTGGTACAACAGGGAGCCAAGAAAGGCAATAAGACAGAAAAAGATAAAGAAAATTAAAGGAGTGCTATCTATCAGCGTATGACTTGCCTTTGTTTCTAACTAGAAATAAACATCCATGTGGAGCCCAAACATCTGGTGGCTTTCTTATCAGCCTTTTCCCCATGGATAAATTTTTGTGGGGCACTGTTTTGCTACAGTTTTCTCCCTTCATAGGGCTGACTGAACCATTCCACCCAAAGCACTCTGACCTGTGGAATACTGAAGAGTTTCAACAGAAGGTCAGGGCAGGTTTCATTTCGTGAAATGTCCCTGGCAAATATTATTAGAGTGCCACTAATTTTGTCTGAGAGATGGAGTTAATTCTTGGTGAAACAACATAATGTGCTAAATTACCTATTTCTGTTAATTAACTGAATAGTTGGCCTAGGATGGCTGCCTCAGCAGGATATGTCTGTGATGTAAATGTCGGCACTCAAAATTCTTGAAAATATCTGTGCTTGACCCATGACTCATCTGTTTGCCATGTGTCACAAATTAAATCTTCTCTTCTAATTGTGGGGCCAATATGTACAGTATTTTTCTGAATTAATAATTTGTCAGGAAAAATAATAAGAAATTAGGAAAACCACAATATATTCCCTTTGTTATAAGCAAAACCATGTAATTCTCCAATGTGTCACATATTTACATCTTTAAATATTTGTTAAGTAAATAAATTCATTTTATCATCAAGAAACAAAGCTACATTTTTTCTCAGTGAAATATTATACTCCTACTTACATACTTTGGATTCATTTCTTATAAATATTTAAAGTAATTGCTGAAATATTACTTTCAGTTTGCAAAACGTGAGTGTTTTATCTTGAAGATATTGAAAAAAGTTTTTCATACCTCTCTTTTTCTTGTTTCTCTCTCATCTGTGGAGATAGATGAGAATTTACAAAATTTTTCCATCAATTTAACAAAAGAACCAAAACTAAACAAGATTGAAATAGAGGTCGTTTCTTAATGAGGGCTTGACCCAAGTCTCTTCACTACCTGCTCCGTGCCAAGACCCCTGAAGAAACATTCATTTCCTGTTCTAATTTAGGCCATATTTTTATTCTGCAGTTTTATTCCACTCCAAAACGTATGAGAATCCAAGAGAGGATTCTCTCGTGCCTAAGACACAACTTCCCTTTGATTCAATTCAAGGTTGCACGTGTGTCACTGATGATGACTTTCCACCTGCATCAATGTTTTGATGGAAAGTCAATGTTTTCAGGAAGTCAATCAAACTTTAACTGCAACATCACAGTCCGAGAGGTTTCCAATCCCATGGAATTTAGCAGAAAACCTTTACCAGAGACCTCTTTGGAAACATTAATGGTACACAGGTGTGTATTGCAAAGCTGGATGGATGAACTTAGACGTTCCTTAGATACTGTGTGAAAATGTAGATGTGGCACTTGGGGACTTGGTTTAGTGTTGGGCTTGGCATTGCTGGCTCATGGTTGGATCCAATGATCTTGGAGGTCTTTTCCAGCATTAATGATTCCATGGTTCTTTAGCATCAGAAAAAAATGATAGTTTTTAAAAATGTAAGCTTCAGATTCAGTGACTAAAATGCAGCTTTCTGATGCTACGTTTTCCCTTTCTCTTAATTAAAAAGACAACATTTGGTCTAATATATTTTAAGTAAATCTGTCTGGTAAGGCATGAGTTGCTTTATTTATATGCTTACAAGCATTGCATTACTGGTAGTAATTACAAGTAGATTTCTGACCTCCTAAAAATAGCCAGCTGTCTCCCTCCCAAAATAAATCCAGAAATGTTAGTAAAAACGAAGATACTCTAAAGAAAAAGATGATCCCAAAATTTTCAGCACCTCTTTCTTGCAAATGAATTTTTCTTGATTTCATATGTTTAAGAATCGATTTTGATTATTCAAATTCCGTTCAATCACATTATTTTTGTTAAATTCTCCTGTGGAATAAGAGAAATACTTATTCTTTCAGTGGAATCTTTCAGTGGGAAATAAACAGTGAGTTCTTTGAAATATAAGTGAATTCAGAACTTTAGTGGGACTACAACAGAAAATTTGAAATGGAAAAACAAGACAGAAAAATTTCTGTGCACTCCTTTCCACATTTTAAAACCTCCTAAAATGATTAATATTCTTCAAGGCACTATTTTGAAGTTTTTTAGTGATAGTTGAGGCATAACATAAAGCAAAAGCTGCCTGTGAGGACTGCATACCAAAAATTCATTAGAAAGAAAAAAGTGTTTTAAAACTCCACCTTTGCTTCTTCAAATGTATTTTTGAAAAGCAGGGGAAAAAGGTTGAATGAAAAAAAACCTCCAAAAATCATAGCAAAATAAAACTGTAGGGAATGGAAAATGGACACGATCAATAATGTGAATTGCAGTGGTTGAGTTTTGGATCTAAAGAGAAAGGATGGCCTGTAAGTCAGTGAAAATGAAATGTGAGTGTTGTGAATCCAACACAATGTGAATCCAAAAAACCCCTTGGAAATCGATTGGAGGAGGAGACCACTTGTAGCAATCAAAGTGAAGAACATGCCTTAGATCTAGATGCTGCTGGGAGGGAAAGAACATTGGAGAGTAAGTCAGTGTGGGAGCTGGGTGAGAGATTTTTGGTTACCAGTTTCAGCAACATAACTGATTTAACAATGATCAGAAGAAGTGGAAATCCCTGAAAATGTTCAAGGCTGGTCTGGACAGGATTCTAAAAAACCTGGTCTAGTGGAAGTTGTCTCTGCCCATGGCAGGGGTTGGAACTGGAAGATTATTTAAAGTCCCTTCTAACCCAGACAATTTTGATTCTGTGACTGTTTGGCTGGGAGAAAAATATGATCGTTTTGAGTGCTTGGTTTTATTAAAACGAACAGGAATTTCAAACACAGTGCAGAAGAAGAGATGTCAATGAGACTATGCCCGAGGCCATGGTTCTGTAACACTCTGTCTGTGTCTGTGTGTGTCTGTGTGTGTGTATCACACAGTGTGATTTTTAACTGGAACATAAGAAACCTAATATTTCCTACAGTAAGTTTATCTTTTTCCTTCTCTTGCTTCACTCCACACAAATGATAAATACCTATAAGATCCTGTCAGTGTTTAGACTCACTGCTCAGCTGGTGAAAGCCATGTTTCTGATAGACTGATTAGTAACTAATCAGTTAATTGAATGTTTAGACCTGAAGAGAGAATCTGAAACTTGTGTTTATCTCTACGCAGGAGATCTTTATACAGTTGCTAAAATAAGGAATAATAAACAGTTGAAACCTTTTTGATGTTTCTAAGCCTGTTTCCTGCCTTATAAAGCAATACAGGAATCTTGCCTAAGCTGATGTTTGTGAAGTGAAGCAATGAAGGCAAATCCCAGCCATCCCAGACCGCTGAAATAAAAAATTCTGTTGCTCTGGCGAGAACTTGCAGAAGCTTATCCGGAGAAGAACGAAGCACTGGTAAATTAGCTGCTTTATAAACACTGAACATAAACCTAACCCACTTAATTGGCTTTGTATCATTAATTTCAGAGAGCCAAGTAGTCTCACCTGGCTACCCTTAGAGCTTCTTCCTAATGTCAGTAGAGAATTTTGCAGTGAAATGTGTAGCAAAAACATGGAACCTGTCTCTATCACAGTGTGATTTTAGGGTGCTAAGAATCATTTGGGCAATTAAGTTCAGTTTCAGGGGACAGGATGCAAATTTGGGGCATATTCTAAATATTTTATATGCTGTAGAACAATTTTTAGGAGTCTTGGTTCAGTGCCATGTCTCTCTATCACCTACTTTTTGGAAAATCATCTCTGACTTAGATACCAAATCTAAGAGTCAGAAAATGATCACACCTGTGGTTGGTATTCTTTCTCTGGTACCAGGAAAATGAAAAAAAAAAAAAATCTAAATAGAGTCATTAACTAAGATTTTTTCCAGGAGAATCACAGGAGCTGAATCTACCAAAAGCACTGCACGAGCATATGCAGCAGCTGAGGAGGATCCAGCCTGCAATCCTGTGCTGTGTCTGGTGAATAACATAAAGATGTTAGATTAGATCAATTAGATCAATTAGAGCATGATTCAAAAAGCACAAAACAACAACTAAGTAAAATTTTTTGGTCAAAATTGGCTATCACTGGCCATGATATGCATGAGATGAGTCTGATACCTACTCATCTGTCACCTTTCGTGGTCCAAACTAGCCCTGCTTTTTGCCTCCCATTCTTACCCAGCACTCCAGGTACGGTCTCACAAGAGCAGAGTAGGGGAGGAAAAGACTCCAGTTCTGTTTATAGTCTCAAAAATATACCATAAAAAGATTAAGAAAAACAGATGTAAAAGAATGAGGTGGGCAAGGGGGGAAGAAACCTCTTCTTAAGGCTGAGATTCCCATCTCAAGCTCAGGAGCTGAGGCTTTAGGAAACAGATCAGATGTCTTAAGGTCTGTGATAAAATTGTTAGTTGACACAGTGAAGTGACAAAGAAAAACAAATCATGTTCAAAATTTTTTTATTTGCTAATTTATTTGCATCAGAGGAAAATCAAATCCTTTCTCTAAAGCATCAGATTTGATCAAAATGTGCCTATTGTTTATGCATGAATTCTCCTGAACTTTAAGGTTTAGAATTAGCTTGTTTGTAAGTGTCTAAGTTCTCTGTCTGCTTCTACTTGGCCTCAGTCATAACACTGGCATTAAAAAAAGGAGATTAACAGGTATTCCTTCTCTTTTTCTCATCTCACAGCATTTTTACACCTCAGAGCCATACTTCTTGGGGGCTACAGGTCCATCAGATCTCAAGCAAAATCCTGGCTGGTGCATTTTTGCAGTTTCACAGAAGAAGGAAACCTGTGAGCAAACTCTGTTCTCAGTAAATTATTCAGCAGAGTGCCCTGTGCAGGACTGCTGACCCTGGTGGCACCGAGCAATGCTTCTTGCGTGACAGGCAAAATTGTATTTCTAATCACTTATGGTGACCAAAGGACACATGGCATGTTCTGCAGAAGGGAGATGATTAGCTCCCTTGTCCTGGCTGGCTTCCAGTTGGAAAAGCTTCATCCACCGAATACAAATCTACAGGGTAATTTCAAGTATTGCTCCTTCTTCCCTCAAATGTCATGCAGCGAGTTACTCTGAGCTTTGAACAGCTGCCATGTTCCTCTGTGGAGATGGCTGCAGAGGAATATATAGAATCGTTTTAAAGCCCCAGGGAATAATAAAAATCAGTATTAAGCTGCCTGTGTACTTAGATGGATGAGGAGAAGGGTAGAGAGGGACAGAAAAATTTCTGATTATGGTAGGAATGAGAGTGGAAAATGCATCAAGTAGTGAATAAGGCCAACTAATGAAATATTCTATAATATAGTAGAAATTGCAGTGATTGGGGACAGCTGATTCCTCAAAATGTTGGTTTTTCTTTTATATTTTTTTAGAAATTAAATTAATTAAGTATTCAAAAGTCATCCATAAATGCTCACACTGACTCACAGTTTATTAATACTTTTAACTGCAATCTTGAGAGAGAAAATGTCCTATTTCTTTTAGAGTGATGACTTTGTGCTTAAGGAAGTCAAAATCTGGATCACACCAGGCATGTCTTCAAAAGGATGAATAAAACTTGGGAAAGACCCAAAATCCCAGAAGAAGAGCGAAAAAAAGTTGAAGTCTGTGGATGATGGACAGCTGCATATGAAAGGCACTGCCTGGGAACAGATTTTTGTCCAAGATGAGTGGATAGAATTGGCTGCTTTGATTCTGCAGGCTCAGGACCTCTCTCAGGGTGTGATGTTGGTTGCAACCATCTCCAAACAGGACATTTCACATCTCTGGGCCACAGATAGCACTGAAGCCATCCTTCCAGCCTCGGGTTTCTCTGGGTTGATGCAAGACATCATCCCAGAGAAAAGAACTGCTTTGAAAATGGTTTGGACTAAATTGTGGACACAGAAGGTCGTGCTGCTAGCAGATCTGAGGGGTGTGAGGAGGTGAGACACGCTGTGCTGAGTAACTGATTGGTTGCTAAGGACGGTAAATTCCTTACATGGATCAAAGAATCATGGAAAGTCAGGGTTGGAAGGGACCTTAAAGATCACCTAATTCCAACCTTCTGCCATGGGCAGGGTTGCCACCCACTAGGTTGGCACCCAGGTTGCTCAGGGTCCTGTCCAACACTGAACACTTCCAGGAATGGGGCATCCAAAACTTCTCTGGATCCTCTATAACCATATGATCACAATCTCACAGGAGCCTAAGAAGCAAGGTATTTGTATACAAGCGGCTAAGAAATGAGTCTGTGAGCTCATAAATTCTTTTAATTTCACAGATGTTACTGAAACTTAAGGAAAATATGATCTGACTGAAATCTATGGAATCTCTTTCTCTGGAGATATTCAAAACCTGCCTGGACATGATCCTTTGCAAACTGAACTAGATGAACCTGCTTCAGCAGAGAATTCAGTCTAGATGGTTTGCAGAGGTCCCTTTCAAGCCCAGCCATTCTGTGATTCTGTGATACTTATGTCACTATTTTTACTGTTTTGATTTTCAAAATTTTATGTCTTTCTTCTAGAAGTTATTTCCTCTGAGTAAACATAATTTATTTTGGCTTTGCACAGAACATAAGGGAAAGAAAAAATAACTTCAACTATGTGTTTAGTCCAACCACAAGTATCCTACACAGGTAAAAATCTATAATGTGTATGTGCTTTATAACAGGCTTTGAACATTCAGATTTTATATTTAAGATCACTGTTTGAGCCAGATAAGGATTTTTAGAATAGATTTAAAACACAGGATACCCAGAAGTTTGATCACATTTTTCTGTTCAAAGAAATCGCAGCAAAAACACAACCTTCAGTTAATGCCTAATATTGAATACAAGGAAAACAAAGCAAACAGAAATGTTTGCTGTTTGCAAGAGACAGATTTCCCGATAAAGTCCAGAATTCCCGTTTGTCTCTTGACATCCTGCTCTGGTAAGGAGTGCAGAACACAGTTCTCCTGCAAATACAGTGTTGTCTGTGGTCTGTGGTCCATGGTCTTATGCTTTGTGCATAAATCAGGTCGCGATTATTCCCACATGCAAACTGGAGTGTGTTAAGCATTTCTATTACAAATCCCTAGCAAACTGCAGAATCCTTTTGAAATCCCTGGGACAGAATAAAGAACACTGAACGAAGTTAAGAGTTTCCAAAATTCTCAACAAAGTGGCTTGGTGCAGACACCAGACCACTGGCAATGATATGAGTTTAGTCAATCAATAAACATCCATTTGAAAAAAAGGATGCAACAGGGGAGTTATTTTGCTAGAAGATTAAATAGGGTTTAAAATATTTAAAGATTTCTTTGAAACAATCATATTGTTCCTGAAATGGTTTATTTATTTTCCTTTTTTTCCCCTCACAAAGCATCTACTGTATTAATTCCACAGTGTCAGTGTCTGGAGATTGCTTGTGTGGATTCCCAATTTCCAGTCACAGTCTCCTGGGAGACAACAGTTTTATTTATGCATTTGTATTTCATTCAGAAAGACTTGGATTCTGAGACAAATCTCAGAGGTATGAAATGATGACATCTCTTGAGTGAGATGGCTTGGGAGGACTGAGGAATGAATAAAACGTTCCATGTCTATCATTTCAGCTGTGTCAGTGCACTAAACAGAGTTTTACTGCAGGTATGTGCAGAGATAACCTTGTCCTGTAGCACTGTATCTTTATGTGTACATATATGTGTGGACAGATGTGCAGATATAAATGCCTGCTTACATAAGATGGGTATATAAGGATCAAGATTACAGAGTTGGCAATGCCATATTTCTAGCTAGGCAGCTCAAAGAATATGAATCACGTATGGGAATTGTGGGGTTTTTTGTTTAATGTCAGAATCCAAGGGCTGCACAGAGTGATGTGGTGTGGAAAACCAGTTCAGTACCTCCACAGGTGCTACTAATTGAAAGGATTTCTAGTTTGTTGTCAGAGGATGTATCCAAAAATTACATCACGAACCTATCTCCCAAATGCCTAAAATGAAATAAGGGGAATGCCTTGACTTTCTAGAATAAAACAGAGTTCATGGAAATGCAGCTGATAAATGTAGTTTATTGTGTCCACTCCAGACAGACAGAGCAGCCGAAGGCTTGGTTGAGGAATAGAGTCACTTAATATATGGATTAAATCAATAATTTGAGGAAAACCAGGAGAAATATGATAAACTGATAAAGAAGAAATGCTGTGAATTTCATTTCAAAGATATTCCACCATATATCTAGTCCAGGACTCATTAGTTTTCTTGTCTCCCCTGCCAGCTTCTCTTTTTAATATATGTATGAAAATCACCTTTGCTAACAGTTTATTGAAAATAAGTAAAATTGTTAGAAATGCATCTTTATAGCAACTTTAATATATTTTCAAGCGTACGGATCACATTTGAGTGACAGATGATAAGCTGCATGCCTGATTTCTACCAACAATTAACTTGGGCAAATAAAGTAATTGCATATGCCAGTTCTGACAGAACAATTTATTTTTTCCCTTCTGTGCAATCATGATGCAATTGAAGGGCCAGTTGTGATTTAAGGCAAGGACTGCTTGCTATTCTAGTCTTGTACTCTTCCTAAAACTAGAGAGATGCATTTTGGCTCATCCCTTGCCACTTCCATGATTAACTTGATTAGATGGAATAATTTCATAGCATCTCACTCAACAGAGGGAGTCTATTGGTGTTCATGCAATCATAATGTGCAATGTAGGACATCTCCACCCCCTAAAAAACTCAGTGCTGTAGTAAAATCTGCTGGATTTGTACTGTTAAAAGAAATGTATGTTATTTAAAAGGATGCTGAAGACATCTTTTAAAAATTGAGTGCATATGGGGAGGAGAGTGATTGGTTAGATATACCACTTCCAAATGCTGGTTTTTCAGAGTTTCTTTTGAAATGAAAAACTAATTCCAGCAGGAGTTTTGTGGCTGGCAGGAAAACTCTCCAATTTGTGGCGTGCTTTTCTTCACAGAATGTATCTTGCAGGAGCAACACTGCAATCAGTACATTGCCACAGTTATGCTTCCTAAATCCTACTTGCAAATATGAAAAAGGTCCTCCCTTTTTTAATGCCTGTCTTTGACCTCTCTTCTGCAAAGGCAGCTTCCTAGAACTAGTTTTCAGCTAAGCCAAAAAATTTTCATAGAGGTGAAGTGTTTCTCCTGTGGTAGAGAGCAACTGGGGATGGTACACATCACTCTGACCCAGGCTGAGCAGAGACATCAAACTGAATTTCCTACATGGCATGGAGTGCTCATCCACTTATTCTCCACCTCATACACACCTATTCCCTCATGATTAAAAATGCTTGCATTTTCCACTGGAAAATAACAGTCCCCTAGGTGTGAAAATATTAGGAATGCTTGGTGTTCTGCTTGAGGTTGTCTCAAGAGCAAACAGGAACTTGAAAGGTTTTGTGAAAAGAATTCCTTGCTAAATGAACGCTTCTTGTGGGCTGGTGTCACTTGGGATGGTGTTTGTAATGTGGTCTTTTGGGGCACATTTTGGCACCACAACTTGCAGACATCTGAAAGGGAGCTGTCAGCTGATATCAGTTATCCAAGCTTCTTCCACCATCAATAATGAGAATAGGTAACTCTGTACAGGGATTTACCCCATCCTGAGAGAGTTGTCCAAAATGGGTGGGATAAACTGGTCTCTGGATCTCTTTTCCTTGACTGAAAATGACACCCAGACAATTATCTGTAATATCTGAAGTTAGGTGGGCTATGATGTTAGGATCATATCCTTATCCATTAAAATTGCTTTGTGGTTTTACAGAGAAGGGTCTGAATAAGCAAACAGGAGACTCAGGTTTTATACTTTCCTGATCTGCCTCACAGCCTCGGGTAAACTCATGCCAATGTGTGTTCCACTATTTCATTCCTCACTTTCTTGTTTCCTTACTTTGTATACAAGTGGGCAAGAAAAAAAAAATCTTAATAAATATAGTCAGGCTTGATCTTTGCAGCCACAGATTTAAAAGTGGAAAGGACCAACAAGTTAACTGGGATTTATATAATTTTGTTAATTTAAAAGTGTAGCAGCCAACTATGGTAATCACCCATGACCCTTCTATAATCCATGGAAAGAGAGACTTGGAAGTTTGTGAAAGCAATGCATGTCATCTATAGCACATGCATTTAAAGTTATGCAAAATTAATCCAACCTTAAAAGATAAAAATCAATCAAACTGCCTGATTTTTGTTTCTAACACATAATTATTTTCATTGCTACAGCTCATTTGAGATATTGTGGCTTTAGTTATTATTTGCTCATTCTTCAATAGATGGCAGTTGCTTTCAGGAATCCAGGAGGTTAAAAATAATTGTGAAATCACAAGAACTTGAAGGTCTTCCATTTGGGACATAAGAGAGAACAAAATTAAAGCACCTTTTGCCTACAGAGCAGGAATTTGTCTTCATTAAGCAAACAGAAGTTCTGAAGATGAATTCAAGATAGAGCGTGTCCCTTGGGCCTGGCAAAAGCAGAGAACGAACAATTAGGATTAATGTGAATAACATGAATATGTCAGCAAGAGCAGGCAACCTGCTGCTGTCTCGGGTGCAAATGTGCAAAGTTCCCCCATCAATAAAATGCAGCCTCTGCTACAGGCCACAAGGAATTTGTGTCCTTTGTCACGACAGAGACTCCCAAGTCAACACAGCAGAGAAGTTCCTCTGAGCACACTTTTGCTGTGGGTACTTGCTGGCTCACAGAGAGGAAAATATTCAGAGCACAGACGAGTCCCAGTGGGCCAACAAGAGGAAAAATATTATTTCCCACTGGAACTGAAAATGAACACAAGCTTCATCACTGTCTGGTTCAAATGTAAAAATAATTTTTTCCTCTTTGCATAATGGGAATATACTAAATACCAGACTGATAAACCCTTAGAAAAATATGCAGAAAGCAGAAGAGCCTTTGCATAGCTGGAAATAATAAGGAAAAGGAAGACGACAATGCTAGTGAAGGGAGTAAGCCAGTCTGGCAAGACTTAAGGCAAATGAGCTTGGCAGCAGGAAATAAAAACATTTCCGCTCTGGAAAAATAGACTTCTTGGACAGAGATGCGAGTGTAGCTGTCCCTTACATAGCGTGGGGGACACCCACAGGATTTTTTTCTTTGATTATTGGTGAAGAATGACTGAGGTAAATGCTGTCTGCTTAAATAACATGGAGAAACTTCAGTGCTAAGAAAAACCCAGACATCTCCGCTATTACCTTCATATTTGCTGTACAGCATTTTTTTGAGGGGGTGAATTTATTTAGAAGAGCAGGGGTTTTTGTACCCCTGGAGGTCAAGGGCTAAAAATTGTCAGAAGAGACTGATTATTTGGAAAGTTTTTGGGAATTCAGGAATTCTTGAGGTCTCCCAGAGAAGTTTCTATGTAAAGATGTTTGCATGGTGGCTGTTCTCCCTCTCTTACCTCTTCAACCGTACCAGATGGCACCAGAAATACCACTTCTCACACAGCCTGACACTCACTTTGGGATAAGTGACTCTCATGTCCTTTTAGTCATGATCTTGGCCACTGAAGGAAAAGAACTTACAGAATGAAAATCAAATGGGAGCTGCTTTGCGCAGCTGGTTAGCAGAAGTGTCCCTCTCAGGGAAAAATGGCATGGTCTGCTCCTATGCCAGTGAGGTGGAGCACGCTTGGGAAGATTCCCTGGCACTGGAGCATCATCATTTACTCCAGTAATGTTTCCTGGAGTGATTTTGGCCCATTCCAACAAGCTTTTTCCCTGAACAATTCCTGGACGTGGCTTGGCAGCCGGAGCCCAGGAGCCACTCCAGCAGGCAGTTTGCACAGACACCCTGTTCCAGAGCCCAAAAGAGTTTCTGAGGAGAGATAAGGGATGTCCCATACCAGTTATCCTCCTTGCTTGAAGATATCCCTGGACACATTTAATTTGCTGGTATAGATATAGCCCGAGTAGTAGTTGTTCCCACATGTGGAAAATAGAGTAAAAAGACAGAAATAGGGTAAAAAGATCGTCTGAAAAATATTTCCTCAGAGGAAGAAATGCTCAAGATAATGTTCCATTTGACATGACTTTATTGCACTGCTTATTTTAAAACCTCGAAGTCTGATCAAGTGTTACATAAAAAAAAGGTATTGTGCACTCAGGTCAGGCAATTTTGCCATTGTTTCTCTAAAATGGAAACTGATTTTTGGAAGATGGCATTATTTGGAAGATATCACAGTGCACACTGATTTCACTTCCTCAGAGTTGAAGACATTCTTCTGCACAGCTTATTACATCAATAAAACAGAAGTGAAATAGAAATAGTACATGCTTACTGAAAGGGAATGACATATAAATATGCTTGCATTTGATGTGGAGAATTTAATGGGGTTCACTGAGGAGAGTAGGGTGGATATAACAGCCTGGAAAAGCAGACAGGCAAAGCAGACAAAAAGAACTGACTGTCTCCAGCAGTCCTGAGAAAACAGACAAACAGCTTTCCCAAAATAAATAGCCAGTGCTGTATATCATGATCTTGTGGGAGCAGTTACTGCAGCTGACTTGTATTCTATTAAAAACTTTTGCATCGAGATCATATCTGTCACTTCGGAGACTGCACCAGGCGCATGAAGGACGCACTCCACCCCTGGAACAAACTCCGGGCAGTTTGGTGCAGGCTCCAAAGGAGGAAAACTCCTGAGCTGTGGTGAGGTCGGGCAGTTCTCTGCTCCCAGTCTGTTCTCTGAAAACCCACAGAGGGGTGGAGCGATCCGGTGAGCATCCCTGCAGATGAGCTTGGAGCAGGGATTGTGCCATGAACACACGAGTGGCAGGGGGCTTTTCCAGGACTCATTTATCAAGGAGCAAAGAAAGGAGCTGCAACAGCCGCCGCAATTAGAAAGTTTCTGTTTATATTGTATAAAGCTGACTTTACCCCCTGCTATCCTTCGATATTGACCACAGGGTTGTTTTTAGGAAGTAAATTAAAATGATAGGAAAATATAGATTACTGAGGAGAAAATGTCTCAAGGGAAACAAAACTGTCGATAGACACATCTTTAAAAATGCTTGCACCACCGAGATAAGACAACATAATTTAAGGTTTGGAAGTATTCTGAGATGTTTATTAGAGGATAATGATTTTCTGAAGGAAACAGGCATGAGGTATTGTTCTATTTCTGGTCATCATGATATTAAAAAGATATTATATCACTTACAAATATGTGGTGAAATCAACAAAACTAATTTTCTATGAGGAGTTTATTACATTTATTTCCATTGGAGTCATTTAAGAGGAATTAAAGAGAAAAAGGAGTTTAACATAAGAATCAATGGCTTTCTGAAGCACAAAGCTGCCATGAAATAGGTATCAATCATCCTGCCAAAAAATCATCCAGGTAACATTAGACATGGAGAAAGGGACGTGGAATGGAATGTCAATGGAAATCAGTGGTCTGAGACACAAAATCAAATTATGCCTATTAGTGTGTATTTTGACCATATCAGTGTATGTATTTGTAATTTATATTAACCTTTTTAATAAATATCCCCAAGAAAACACTCAAGGAAACACCTCATTTTCCAGAATATTCTTTTCTTATAATTTATTAATTACTTTTGGGTGAAGACCAGCAAATGCCAGAACATGTTTTGTAATGTACATTCTATAGACACTCACAGGAGACTGAACCAGGGCTCGTGGGAGGCCTAAGTGTTAGATAAAGATTATTCAATGCACTAACTTTAGTCAGTCCACACTAACTTTATAGGCAAGAAACTTCCAGATATTTCTAAGACTCATGAGAAGCCGTGAGTGAAGCTACAGGTGCTTTTGGTCTCAGTAAGCTCCTGAAAAAAGTGAGGATTAGATGGACTGGCTCTTGTCCACTGCCCATGTGAATTCACAATGAGTTTATTATTGGCAGGGTGACCTTTGAAAAGAGTTTCTTTAGGAAAAGAACAAACAAACAAAAGCTGAAGCAGAGCAACAGCTGTGCCAGACCTACCTGTACAGCTGGCAATGCCAAAAGTGTATTCAGAATTATTGCTTAGCTGTCATTTATGTCTTGTGAACTCTCCATGTTGCCTCATAACTAATGGAAGGGGAAAATGAGTGTTTCAATAACAATATAGCATAAATTACCACTATTCTTAGCCTAGATGAAGAAAAAGTATGACAAATCCTGTTATTATTTTATGTTCTTAATCACATTTTGATCTGCAGAGCTCTCAACATTACTCTTGGGATAACATGGTTAAAGACAACAAAATACTCTCAATCATTATTTATAAATTATTTACAAAAGAATAAAATTAAAAAAAAATTAAAAGGGAATGCAAACAATCTAAAGGCTTCTATGTTTTTCTCATGAAGAGCTCTCAGTTGGGATTAATCCTCTGAGACACTGTGTTCTGCTTCTTTTTCTTTTGAAAAGCAAATTTAAAACATATTATTTTATTTATTTATTTTACATTATCTTTTCAAAGCAGTAGGGTGCATTAAAAATACCATGATATCCTTGACAACTGGGTATGTTACACAAAGAGACAAAGAAATCACTCATGTCAGGAAATCTGTGTACTTCTTAGTATATCATCAATATACAAAATTGCTTTTGGAAGGGCAAGCTGTATTCTCCAAGTCAATGAAAATGGGAGCACAGCTGACTGGGTCGGCCCCCAAAATTCTAGAATTTTTCATCAAAGGGCTATTGTTCCTCTTCCAGCTCCCAAAACAATGCATCCAAATGAATGACTCAACCTCACATTCGTGAAGCACTGGGGTGGTTTGTATGGAAGGCACTGATGCAGGTCCTGCCCAGATTGCATTTCCAGCAGGTATTGGAAAAGCTCAGATAAAATGAAACAATCATCATCTAATACAGGAGTGAAAGTCAGCTTTTTCATCCTAAATTTTCAAATAAAAGAAGACTGTCATATACCAAGTTTCAGTTATTTTCACATTATCATAAGTTTTTTTTATTATTGTTTTGGAGATGGCCAAGATAGAGAAAATCAAAGGTCAAGATGAGGAAAGGACAAGACAGCTGGGAGCAGAGGTTCACCAGTTACTGGAGAATTCTGGGTGTGTGTTTAGGTGTGTGTTTTTTAGGAATTCATGCTCAGTCTCCCTTCTGGCTGGATAAAGGGCAGGAAATTGCAGCCTGGCTGTTTTGGGCAGGGAGGTGAGGGTGCTCCTAGTGCAGAAAGTCTGCTGCTTTTTGTCTCTGGTGAACTGGGAAAGAAAAATTCCCTGCATCTTGAAGCCTTCTGGAGCTGGAATGCCTTAAAACACAAAAGCATAAAGAATTTATTAGAGGGAAGTTCAGATGCTGGCCTATGATCCAACCTGAGAAAAACCCACCTCCATCTAGCTCCTTAAAATCCCAGTAATTTTGCAGTATTTTCATCCATTATAATATACACCTTTTCCTTGAGCTGAATTGATACTCACTCCTTAAATATAAGGCTCTTTCATGAAAGATTCAAAACAAACTGATCTCATGTTTCTCACTTCCCAATCCCAGTTGCTATACTTTTCTGTTCAACAATGTGATTTATGTATATTCATTGGCACAAGCCAAAGTTTCAGTTAAATGTCAAAGCTGCAGCATTTTAAAATGCTTTAACCATTATGCATTGTGTTCTGCCGTCTCAGAAAAAAGAAAGACTTGAAAGAGGAGTTCTGAGAACTGCATTAAGATGTATGTATAATTCATGTATAAAGTTACTATATAAAGAATATAGCTCAATAGGTCAAGATCTTGTTAAAAAATGCAGTTTGTAATGATCTCTGACAACCTGTGCCTCCTCGAGAGCAGAACAAAACTCCACAGAATATATTGCCTTCTTTTATGCAACAGTGTGATAACCAGTGAGGTTTAACACTCTGGCTTCATGCCCCATATGCCTCCTGCTGATCATTATTGCACCTCCAAAACTTTTAGTGGCCAAGTGATCTCTGGTGATTTTGCTTTTTGGTAGCTTTGTGCCTTAGCAACCACCCAGAGTAAATCTAAGATCTTTCATCTTTCACTCTCAACTTAAATTTAGATGTCTAAATGAGCAGTCTTCAGATAAAGACCTATTTAGCCAGTAGTGAGTCAAGTCACGTGTTGTCCTTTGTCCACTGCTGATTTGAGGATTAAATATTTTCCTTCCTTGAAAAACGCATCAGCATGGCATCTTTATTTGATACATTTGCTCGTGAATGTGAGTATCATTGTTCCTTTCATTCTACAGGTTATATCAGAGTACTGGATGCTCTGAAGTAAGTCTGTCTACTTAAAGAACAGCAGCATTATCTGTGTCTCAAAGGTAATAACATAAACTTCTAATTCTCTTCCTTAAATTAATTCATCAACATTTTCCAAGCCACTGATAAAAGAAAACATCCTAAAATATTTTGGTTTGCAAAGGCATCTGGTGACCCGTATGGCAGGACCTCGCCCTGAGAATGTTCTTTTTTTTTTTTGCTTTGCTGTTATTTTCTTTTCATTAGAAGTCCTTCAGACTGAAAGTATAACACTCTTTCATGAAAATGTAATATTGATGATGTACTTAACTCTCATATATTTCATTATTAATATAGCTAAAATGTTTGGGTATAAACCATCCCTTATATTGCAGGTGTTCACTGTCTTCATCAGGGTACAAGTGTCATTATTAGTCTACCTAATCAGATTTGGTTCAGAGTTTAGGTGTTGGGTTTTTTTTCAGAATTCATTATGTCTTTTTACAAACTCTAACACGCATACGTTAGAAGACACTTATGCACCATTTTTACATTATGATTTAAATTCTGTGAACTAGGATATATCTGAAAGACCCAAACCGAAATAAATTTTACAATGCTTGCCAGGTTAGGCAGAACCAACATCAATATTTTTCCAGGACAAATTCTCCAGCTGCATTGTCTCCTGGTATCTGCTTCTGTGATACAGCCTTAAAAATCATGTGATTTAAAGAAACACCAGAAATCCATTCCAGTGATGAAATTTCTTTCACAATATGATACTCCTTTATCTTCTAACTTCGTTTACTACCATTCTAAATAAAGAAAATATAAAACAAAGGAAAGAAAGCCAAATTTCAAGAGAAACCACAAAATTTCTGCAAAGAAGTAAGATGAATTGTCATCCAAAAAATTGATAGAACAAGACAAGATGGTAACTAGTGCAAATAAACCTGACAACCTAATTTGCACTTATATAAAATACCCTGGTGCCTAAAACTTGATGAACAACATATGCAAATCAATCAGGCTTCCTTTTAAAGTTCAGTGTTAAAATAGATTTGTAGTTGCTCAGCTTTTTTTTCCTCTTTTTCAGTAGAGGAGTACTCAGATCAACAGACAGGTGTAGGTGCCTTATTCCCAAAATGCTGCTTCTTTGCCACAGGAAAACAATGGGCAAGAACTCAGGAATTTGTTTTCTGTGCTGTGTCCAGATACAAATAAATGTGTCATTCTGCACTTGAATATCCCTAAAACTGCCTAAGTCCAATATTCAGGTCTCTAACAGATTTTTCTTCCAAGCTTTTGTCTAACCCGCCCATGGAAGAGATCACGGTGGAGCAGGCACCCACAGCAGACCGTGGAGAACCCCTGGATGGAGCAGATGGGTATTCCTGAAAGAAATTGGTCTGTGAAGAGTTCGTGCTGGAAATGGTTTTGTGAAGGACTGCAGCCCTTGGAGGGTCCCAAGAAAACTGTGAGAGTTAAGATGCATCATCACCAGTTATAACCCCCTCCTGACCCCGAGGCTGTCCAGTGCCAGAGAGGGGTCAAGTGAGCAAAAGTAGTTGAGTTTGGGAAAGGAGGAATGAAAAATGTTGTTTGAATGTCTGTATTTTTGTTTCATGCTACCTTAATTAATACTTTAAAACACCATAATTAAATAATTATTTTTATTGGGAATAAATTAAATTAATTTCCCCCCATTCCAGCCTGTTTTTCCCACGATGGTAATTGGAAAACAATCTCCCAATATATGTCTCAGCCCACAAGGTTTCTCATCCTATTTTGCCCCCCTGCCCCACTGAGGAGGGGGAGAGAGCAGGGGAAAGGGTGGAGGAGTCTGGCTGGAAGCCAAGGCTAACTCAGTGTGTCTGTCAGGTAAGATTGGTTTTCCCCATTATATCACTTTATATTTATCTGTGTTGAACTTCATTTGACATTTTATTGCTGAGACACTCTGGCCTCTGAGGTCCTCCTCAAATTCTTCACAGCCTGTCCTGTTCCTAAGTGCCTCATATAATGTTGGATCATCATAACTCACATCATATTATCACCATACAGATCATCCCTCTTCTGTAGGTCATTTCCTGACACACTGAACAGAATGAGTTCCAGGAGAGGCTCCTGCACAAGTGCTGTGATAACCATCCCGCATTGCAAGAAATGACCTTTTGCAGTTATCCTTGAATTCCTGCTTTTAACCAAGGATTAATGCATGTGAGGGTTTTCCCTCTTATCCCATGATACTCAGTGTTCTGGCAGCCTTTGTTAAAATTTTGTAGGAAATTAAAATAGACTCTACAGCTCCTACCATTTTATCCCTTATGTTTCTTGACCTCTTTAAACAATGCCTTCTACTGAAGCCATGATTACTCTTCTCAAATAAAAGATAATAAAAGTATCCTAGGGTCTATTCTATAATTTTTTAGAGTTACTATTAATTTTTGCAGCAGAGATCTTATGTTTAAAGGACTGTTAGTCCCTGAGCACATCTGTAAATTTTCTAAGAACAGCTATTTCACCCGTCTTTTTCTCTTCAGATACACAAGTTTTTAAGTGAGAGGTTATATACATAGTGTATTTATTTAATCTGTGTGTTCCTGTAGCGCTCTAGAGGCAATATCATCTGCTCCTGGTAAGTTTTTAGCGTTCATTATGTATATTTCTATTATAATCTCTTTCACTGTTGCTTTCCCAGGTAGTTAATGCTACAGTGATCAGAGCACTTCTATGCAGCCTGGGAATCCTGTTTTATGTTCTGGTCCAGAAACATTTTCCCTGCCTGTCTGCACAATGTAGGAGATGATTCTCAAAACACCGTAATGGATTGGCACAAATAGCATTGTGTTCTTTCTTTAATTCAATATATTAGTGGCTGTGGGATATCTGACTTTCATTCCATCCTTTGCTGGTCAGGGTTAAACTTCAGCCTTCCAATATTTCAACCCCTCTGCTTTAGGTATTCGAGAAGAGAGTCTTTCAAGCCTCCTGCTGAAACTGCTAGACTTTAGAGAACAACTAAATATTCATTGGGCAAAAGACTCTGTGATCCTAGTGATTAGGGTATTCATGTGGCAGGGGAGACGTGAGTTGCTGACATTCTAATGAATATTTACATAATTTTGTGTGAAGTATTCACTGGAGCAGAAACAGCAAGTTGCCTGATCACTTACCTATAGAATCATAATTTTCTCGCCTTTCAGCTCAATTAATTTTTAATTGTGCCTCACAAAGAGGGACAGCCTCAGGAGGAGGAACTTTCTTCGCAGAATGTCCCAGCACTCTGAAAATTCACCTAATGTTAGTTTTCAAACTCTCTCAAAAACTTAAGAGATTTAAAAACTGTTTAAAACTGTTGCTTAGACTTTGCCAGGGTGCTGGGTGTTGAGAGATCACCTTTTCTTTCCTCTGGTCATAACTGTTCAAAAAAATATGTCCTTCATTGACAATTTCTTGGAAGAGGTTCAGCGTTCTGAATAACAAATGGAAGATGCTATTACAATCCCTGAGAGGACTATAGGTTATTCCTTACTTTTTTATACCTTGATACCTGGCTAGACATGGTGGTTTTCCCATCTTGTTGGTTTCCAGCATTTCTGGTTCAAATTCTCAGTGTTTCTGCAAAGTGTTGCTCAGTTTACCCAGAAGGTATATTTTTAGGCATCTAGGGAAATGAGAGCATCCCCAGGCTTTTAAATGACAGCACTGGTCTACATAGAACCTGGTAAGTAAATGTCTTTCTGTGACTTGTGGTGTTTCATTTTGGTTCTTTTACTTACTATTAAGAAGGTGCTTCTAAGAACTGGCTGCAAATGTAATGGAAAGACTTGCAGGAATAAAAAAGAAAATTATAAACAAAAAAAAAATGGCTTTGGAGTAGGGATATTATCAAATTTGTCTCCTTCAGAATACTTCAGCATGGTTTTGTTAACCTGCAAAATTAAACTTCTCAACCAAATTCCCAGAGCAGTTGAAATGTCAAGATTTCAACTTCTCAGCCCCGTGCAAGCCAAGACAAAATTTTAAAAAACTTGTCACCATCAGAGCTCACCCGTGCTCAAGATTACAAGTGCTGTATTTCCCATGTTCTATGTGCACCAGTGCTGCCATTCAAAAATCTTGAGAAGCTCCCCTTTCCCTAGGTTCCTTAAAATATACCCCATGGATGGGTTCAGTAGGGGTTTGCAGAATCCATGAGAATTTGTACGACAGGTATTCACGGGGCAGGGAAGATGTGAGTTCCTGAATTTCCTCAGGATTACATGTGCAATGTACTCACAACAAAGGAATGACAAATGGTACCTACTGTGCGTGCTTTGAGGTCTGAATTTCTGTAGTTAGCCCTACTGTGTTACCTACACTGCCAAATTTGAATTCAAATATTTGACTTAGGCCCATTCCTTATCTGGTTTTTTGTGGTGGTTTTTTTTTGGTTTGTTTTTTTTTTTTTTTTTTTTTGTGTGTGTGTGTGTGTTTTTGTTTTGTTTTGTTTTTTGTTTTTGTTTTTTTGTTATTGTTGTTGTTGTTGTTTGTTAGTTTGGGGTGGGTTTTTTTTGTTTTGTTGGTTTTGCTGTTGCTTTCTTTTAACAAGAGATGGAGTAACTGCCTTTCATGGGGCTTTTCTCACTGTGGTTCATCAATGATACCAAACTCAGAGTCCTGCTGTGCTGTAAACATAAACTAGAGATTTAGCTGTGACTCGAGGTACTGGAATGAACTGAGTTAGTGAAGCAGAGGGAACTCAGAAACGGGCTGACTACAGAGAGAGCGTGTTCATGTGACTGTCAAATATTTATGCTCTCATATTAACTGCCTCAGCTGAGCTGCTCACCTGGTTGAGCTGTTATCCAGACACCTGAGCTGCTTCTTGCAGTGATATCTAGGCAGTGCCCTTCTCATAGATGTCAAAATTATGAACTTGTACTTCACGATTTTCCATTCAGCCTGATGTTTAATCACAGGTAAATTAATGTAGTACACCCTAATATGACTGGTGCTTGTTTCCAACTGCACCCTCTCACTGTTGAAGTCAGATGTCATCTGGCACAAAAAGAGAGCAGTGGCACAAATCCAACAGTACAGAGAGAGAAGGGAAACAGAAAATCTGTTTATCACTTCAGACTCCATGTATAGCTGTTTTACCTCTCAGGGTAAAAACTGTCAGTACAAGTGATTGTTTCTGAAGAGGAGAGGAGTAGTGAGAAGAGCAGATTTATTGTAGACAAGATTTGGAGGGTCTTTACTCTTTTACTATAACAAAGGAGAGAAACATGGTCTATCTTCTACTCGATTGTCTTCAATAAACGGTTAATTATCTTCAATAATGTTAAGCCCAAGACAAGGTAGAAGCAGAGAAAACTACAACAAAACACAAGAGATAGCATCTGAGAGTGATTCAGTTAGCCCTGACATTAATTTTTCCCTGTGACACTCTGAGCATGATGTCTGACACAAGACTCAAAAGACCTCAACCCAATAAATGAGATTTGGACCAGTCCTTGATCCATAATTTCAAATTTTCAGTCTTGAACATTACTGGTCTATCTCAGCCTATATTCCAGCATATTTTGCATTGCCCAAGCCTATGCAGATTTTCCAAAGGATGATTTCTACTTCCTGAGTAGCCCAAGGAGCCCCATGTCACAACCACTGTAAGTGCATGGACAAAATGTGTTTATTGGTTCCTGTGTGCCCAAGAAGATGTGTAGTGGCTGCTTTTCCAGGGCAAACTCACTGGCACAACAGGGATGTTGTGCTGCTGCAGATTAGCAGCCAGCAGAAGTTTGGAAGATCTGAGCTCAGTTCTCTCTGCTTAACAGCACTTAACTCCCCACTCCTTGTGGTTTTGGCAAGTAGGTCAGCCAACAGATTCAAGGCTGCTTGGAGGGAGGGCAGGATGCCTCAGCAGTGCCAGATGAAAAGCCTTGCAGTGTGCAGAGAAAGAATTCAGAATTCACTGGACTGGAAAGAAAACATGAAAACAAGGGCAGCTCCAACAGAAAGGCTGGGGACGTCCTCTGGGAGGACAGGGAGGCTCCAGCTCCATTTCCAAAGGCTCTTAATGTGATTGTTCCCAGTTGTTTTCATGTAAAAAGTGTAATCTCCTGTCATCAGGGATCGGGACCTCAGTCTGGTTCTGCCCACAGCCACCAATAAATGCTGTAAACATTAGACTGCTCTATGAAATGGGAATAAAAAAGATCCCAGGGACTCAGGGTCAATCCTCCCTCTTACAAGTTGTGTTAGGCCCACTAATATCCCCAGGTATTGAAATAAAGACCATCAGCACCAGTTATTCCTCTACAGCTTTTGTCCCTCACAACAGATGCTCCCTTTAACCAACTCTTGGCAACAATATCACCCCTATTTATCATCTTCAGACTTTCTTTTTCCAAGTCACTCTAGCAGAGTCTACAGAAGGTTCACAGAGAAGACACAGCTGGTATCTCAGCTGCCTGATTCCTAAATGGCCGGAGCCAAAGGCAGAGCAGCCTGCCAACTCTCTGGAGCCAGAGCTGCCTTCCTGTTCACTATCAGATTTATGCAAATATCCTGGCACTGGTCTAAAAATACCTGGATTTAGTCAGGAGAGCAGAGAAGTGTAGAAGGCTCATACCCTGCTCTCCCATCATCGTCTGCCTGCACCATGTGTTGTAGCTGGAGCCACACAGCTAAACCAGGGCTGTGTTGTTACCTGGGCACGGGTTTATTTCCTGACAAAAAACCCTTTACCAGCCACTCAACAGAAACACAGGTCCTCTGTCAGAGAGGGAGAATTTCACTCTTTGCTTGTTGCTCCCAAGTGTAGTCTGAGTTGTGACTGCAGCCAGCCGAGAGGGATCAATGCACTGATACAGGGCAGGAGAGCTGCTGTGCTTGTGTTTCCTGAGGGACAATCAATGGTGCCAGGTAGAAACAGAGATGTGCAGAAACTGAACTGCATCTCCTTGGAGATGAATGGCTCACTACAGCTCTGGTCAGCCATAAGTAATTTTAGTAAATAGACTGATAATTAGATTTAAATTATTGAGAGTCATAGGGAACAGATTGAAATATTCCTGTCTTTCTTTGGTAGTTTTTTTTTAACTGTCTGGGGAAAACATGAGAGCTGTTCCATAGGATGATACAATTGGCTTATTGTTGATCGTTATGTAAGCTGTAGGTTACATGCTGACTTGGACTGTATGCTTTGCTTTTGGCAATTAATCTGCAAATTTATGGTCTTTCGCTGAATTTACAGGATGGAAATCCTAACACTTGCTTCAGATAATGAAGCTTGTAATAGTAAATCAAATTATAATTTTTTTCCCTAAAAAAATGAACTTTAGCTTGTCTTTCTTTATCTCCATAAGTCAGTAAAGAGGCTGTAGACCTGGATATCAGGAGAAAACAAGATTATGGCCCAGTCACCAGCCTCTAGAGGAGATGATTGAGAATAAGGAACAACGCATGTGTCTCTCCCTTGCTGACAGGTTCAGAAGTGGAAGTAATGGGCAACTCTATAGTGAGCTGCCAAAATCATTTTACATTGCCAGTATAGCTTAGGAACCCATTTTTAGGCAACAGTTCAAGGAAAAATCTCTGACCAAGTGCTACAGTCTGTAGACATCAAAAATTTCAGGAGTGAAATTATTTAGTTTGTACAAAGGTACATTTGAAGTTTACTATCTGGAGTTCAATGTAGAAAATGTCACTAAAGGAACCAATCTCCTAAGTCATTAAAAACACATAAAATCCATTAATTCTTCATCAAGAACTGTAACCACAGTAATTTTTGGAGGCTGTGAGGGACATGTCTTTTGCAGAGCCCACAGGTGGTCATTAGATCTGAAGCTTAAACTGAAGACTCCCTCATCCAAGCAGAATGTCCTTGTCGCTTGCATTTAAAAACACTATTCTGCCAACAACCTGGACATTATTTATTACCCCATGGCAGGCAAGGGAGGAGCTGTGACCAGGACAGTATTTCTAAACTTCAGCATTTCAGTGAAATTTAGGAGTTGTCACAGATTTCCCTTCCCACTGGCACTGAAGGCATTTTCCAGCAGGTGCTGTTTGGTTTCCCACCAAGAGCAAGGAACCCACCCTGCTGCCCATGGATTGCATCTCTCTAGCTTTTACTGCAATCATGACAGTCCTATTTACATGGCAAATCACAGCTTTGCCTTTTCTGAACCTAAAAACTCTCTGCAGTTCAGCTTTAAATGAGCAAAAAGTTCAATTCTTTCATCTGGGTTCACCCAAAAATGCTGAATGCAATTTTCTGCAGTGCCGCCAGGGTAACACAATTTCTGCACTGCAGGTAGTGGTCATTTCCCTGGAATGCACCTGTTGAGGCAGTTTACATAATCATCTGTGTTTCTTTTCCTAGAAACAACACAGAAACCAGCATGAATTTCTGTAAGATATATTGAGGAGTATCCTGCTGTTCTATGAAGTACTTCCACAAAGGCCTATTATTGCCAGAGCACCATAAGTGAATAAAAAAATTTGCAAACACACACACAGCCCTAGTGCCTGCTGAGAGAAACTGATAGTGTAGTTCAGCCAAGTGATAAGAAGTTGGGTATGAGAACTCACATTCTATATACCAGGCAAACTCAACAGTTTTTTTATCCTTTTCTTTTTAATAGCACATTACAGTTTTGCCCATCTTTTTGTTTGCCTACTACTTTTTTTTTTTTTTCTCCCTTTAAGAAGATAATGAAATCTGATGTGGAAGAAAGCCGTGAATTTGTATCATGAAATAAAATCCACCTCCCCTTTCATCCCATATTGCAGATTTCCTGACCTCTCTAGAGAAAATGCTTTCACCTGATTTCCATGCAGAATTTCCAAACCTTTCATTCTGAAAGCCCTGCACATCCCACATCATCTGTTCCCTTCTTGTTGCATACATAAACTCATCAGATATGAGAGGAGATGAATACAATTTAAGTGAGAGGGTTGCAGAGCAATCTCCTAAATGCCGAGAGAGAAATGCAAGGCTTCACTTCTGATTAGAAAGGTTTGCTGCTTGGTATCTGTAATTGATTGGCTCTGCTCTCAATGTGTGTTTTAGTTTTAAGAAGAATTGAGTGATCCAGCTGAGCAATACAGCTGTGGATATTTAACTTCACAGAAAAATGCAGTCTGCTTTTTTGATCTTTCAGCAATCGAATTCTCTTACAGTGAAGTAAAGAGTTTGCTTAAAGTGGAGTTAATCAAACAGCATAGGACATAAATTATGGAGATATTTGGTTTATAGGGTAGAATCAACTTCTCCTTCTCGAGTATGGACATTAATCCGTACTAGTCATTATTTACGGGGAGCTCTAGGAAGCCTTGTTGGGATGCCCTCAGTCCCTTTGTTCTTTGAGCCACGTGGGTGTGCATAGCACAAGGCTTCTGCATTTAAGGACAGAAGGCCATGAGCTCTACACAAACTGTTTTTCAGAGGTTTAATTACAGTTATTTCAATGAAGTAGTTCCTGGCTGATTTCTGAGGAGGTAATAGAGAGAAGCAGCTTTGCCAGATGAACACTGAAAATTTTCAAGAAGTGGTTTTTATTATTGCCTGATGGAAATGACTGATGAGTACCCTCGTACAAGTCTTATTTCATTTTTGCAGAAAGGGATATCACACCTTTTTGTAATGCTCTTTGAGATATTTTGATGGAAAAAAGCTCTGTAAGAGCCAAGCAGAATTGCTGATATTACAAGTGGACCACATGCAGAAACAAATCCTATTCTGTTGAATTTAAAAGGTTGTATTCAATCACTTTTTCTGTCTCACTGTACTGTGTATATTGTACAGTTTGCTTATTACAGCAGTAAAGCCTGCTGAGATTGCTTCCTGCAGAAATACTTCCCTGTTCAGAATACATTTGAGCTACTTGAGAATATTCAGGTAATTATCTACCTGTTTACTTTCTCTGTAGGCAAACGTTATCACTGTGACCCCTGCAGTGTGGCCTTTCTCACTACTGGTACTTACATTTGACTTCCTTCTTTCAGTGCAGAGGTGAAGACCAAAAATACCTGAAACAGTCTGTTCTCGTGCTTGTCACAGAGGAAACAGAAAATGGACTTACACGGGAAACAAGCTATTTGGAGGTTAACAGATTAATTTTGCCCTCAGAGATGTGCAGAAAAAATAAATTATTTTTATTTGGAACTAATCTGGATAAGGCAGAACTCCTTATCAGAATAGTTAGAAACACTTATGGAATCTAAAAGGCTTTAAAAAGCTATTTTAACAGGTGGCTGCACCGTGACAAATGTACACTCACAACATCAGTGGCATCAGCCTTTATTTTGATAGGGCAACTGCAGCTGTAACATCCTTCAAAACTGCCCCTTAACTGACCTAAATGGTGCAACAACCTCTACAGAGAGGGGGAAGCATTAATGGAATATTTTGCTTTAGAACTAAAAAACCTGTAATTTATTTTTTCACCTTTTTTCCCTTTCTTTGTTGATGTGTCATAACATTGGAAGTGGAATGGTTTTATTCAGGGGCCAGGTCAATAGCCATGAGTACAAAGAAGAGAAGCAAAGGCTTCTCCCTAAATAAACAGGAGGATTTGAAACCATCTGCACATTCAAATAACAGTAGCCAATGAAAGTTAATCTAATAAGAACAATATTGATTCTTGGATATTATTTCTATTATTATTAGATTAAAATTAGTGAAGAACTCCCCTCTTAACATTTCCCTGAAGCACTAAAAACAATGATCACATTACATTCAAAAATCAGCTAGAGCTGCTCCAGTGAGAGTATAAAAATCCATTTACTTCACACCTCCTTAAATCCTCTTAGTGCCACAACAGATTAGTGTGTAAGGGGGAAGGAAGAGTTTTTATTTTAATTGAACTGGATGTTGGCTTTCTCAGGGAGGTTTGATGAAGAGGTGAGTTCTCAGGAGGGAGGGTCCTCAGTGAGAAACCTTCTGGTGAGAGGCCTCTGAATTGCAGCCCTCCTTTTAATGGTTTGACAAGTGCAGGGAAGGGCACTCTGATTTTATGAGTGTTGCATTTTGTGACTCTCGGAAATGAAGGGAACTGTATTAACATTGGCTTTGAATGAAGGGAACTGTATTAACGTTGGCTTTGTCACAGTGATTTTTGGGGAGAAAATATTTGCCTCATTAATGTATAAGTATATATGTCAAAGACTTTTGATTCAACAGAATTAAAGTAATAACCTTTTTCCACTGCTTCCATTTAGAAAACTAGTTAAGAACTGACTCCTGTCAAGCCAAACAAAATAAAAATGACCAATATTTAGAAAGCTTCTTTCTGCAGAAATGAATTTCATTCCCAGTTTAAGGTGCAATAACCAGTAGCATTTAGTTACAGCTGCCCAGCTGTGTTTTGTGTTTCTTATTGCCTGATTATAATTTCTCAACAATGTTTTCTATTGTTTTCCTATAAAATTATAGAAACATTTAGGTTGGAAAAGCCCTCTAAGATGACCAAGTCAAACCATTCCCCCAGCACTGCAAAGGTCACCACTAAACCATGTCCCCAAGTGCCACATCCCCACTGCTTTTAAAAAGCTCTGAGGTTCTATGGAGCCAGGATTCAAATCTGTTTGCTTGCTTGGCTTATTGTACATGGCTTTCACATCCACCTTCAGTAATGCAAAAGTTAAGTGTTTAAAAACAATTTATCACAACTTATTTTCTATGCTGGGGACAGAGAGGTGTCACACAGTGTAGTGTCTTTCAGACAGAAATTGTGATTTTCAAATGGGAATTGCCCCCTTCCTCACCCACTTAGCTGGCTTCTCATCTGAGGCATGCATAATAATAATTGTAATTAAAAACCGCCTCCCTTTAGGGTTTTGGTTATAAGAGGTGGAAAAATCTTACTTATTAGAGACTTGGAGATAAATCTTAGTCCCAAACTGTGTATCACTACCCCTGGTTCTGCTAAACAAATCACAAAACCAGGAAAACCTGTCTGTTTAGATTAATGAAACTGGTTTCATTTTCAGTTGCAAACAGAAATAAAATCAGGAGAAAAAAAGCTTCGGGTTTTTTTTTCGGGTGTGTTTAAAGCCTCTTGAATACAGAAACAACAAACTCAAAGCTCTCAAGGCTGAAGCATGTGAGATTTATTCTCCTTCAACCACAAAGGGATCCTTTGCTGCCTTCTGGCTTGAAAACCTCCTGGTGATGAGTATGGGCTCATCTTCCTCTTTGGTCCTGACATTTTTCTGGTTTTGCCTGAGGAACTAGAGCAGGGTGAAGTCGTTTAGGGTTTGTACTTGTTTCATTTGTTTTCTTTTAAACTGACAGGGACTTCAGGCACCTGAAAGAAGACAGCATTCTTGCTTAGCAGCCACTTCTGATATTCTGGCCCTACCTGTTTATTACTTATTTCTTTTCCTCCAGCAATGCCATCTACTTTATGTTGTACCTCAAATTCACACTTGTTCACATATTTGAAGAAAGACTCAAAAGTTGGCTGGTTTTTTTTTTTGTTTTTTTGGTTTTTTGGTTTTTTTTTGTTTGTTTGCTTGTTTTTTTTGGTGGGTTTCTTAGTTTTTTGTTTCTTTGGTTTTATATTTTGTTTGTGGAGTTTTTTCGGGGGGATGTGGATCACATCCTCTGGGGTTCTCATTTATATATATCCACACACATTCATGTACAACCACATGCATTCATATCCACTTTTAATTTAAAATAAGAACTGTAAATATTAATTGCTTGTCTTAATATAATTTAAGAAGGCCTAATTAATGCATGGCAAGCATTGTCTGGAAATTGCACAGAGACTAACATATTGGTCTAAAATGAAATCTCTTTATATAGTAATTTTTACATTTTGCTCAGAAGAAACTAAAGAAATAACAATCCTTTATGATACGGGCAAAAATATAAATAAAATTGTCAAAGACCTTGATCTTGATTTTCTTCATTCAGTTTTTTCACTGAAAATAGTCAGGACTAATTTCTTCTCATTCTGTCATGGCCCAAGTGTGTAAACAATGTATAACCAAGATCTCAAATGAGAATCCTGTACATACAGCATCTGTTTTCCTGTTGGATTTCTGCTGGCAATGTGAACAACACCATTTGCAAACACTGCTGCCTGGGACATGTTTTTGTGAAGCACAAACCAAATAAACCACACCAGATGGGGGAATTCACCTGCTCCACTACCTGGTGATGTAGCCTAGAAGAAAAAAGCTGGTGAGGGAGGGATGTGTAAGAACAGAGCACATGTAGTTGTCCAAGTTTTTTCCCCAAACAGCTATCCTAAAAGGGAAGAAAACTATCAGCCATATCAAAGAGAAATTAAAACAGGGAGGTATGAGCATATTTTTGAAAAAAAAGAAAAAAAGAAGAAAGGAAGACTCAGCTTGAAATGAAAAATTAAATTAGGAGCAGCCTGCCCTGGCTTGATGGGATGCATCATGTAGAGACCCAACGTTAATGTACAGATGTGATACCAGGGGACTTTCTTCTGTTTAAAAACTCATAGAGATCCATCAATATTCTGTAAGTGACTAGGCCTGTATTTTATCTGCTGTATTGCTGATATTTATACAAGATGCAGGATTTACTTATTGCCCATGAATTATGTGCTGTTAAGCAATCAATAAACAACTTTGATCCTGTTTTGTCTGAATTTGTACATGTGAGTGTCGCTTTTTTCCTGTGATCCTGATCCCTAGAAGAAAGAATCATTGTACCTAAGTTTTGAAATTTAACTGAGATGTCAGCTGGGGAAATTGTTGACCCTGGGCTCTCTTCCAGTAGTCAGTGGGACATCCTGGTTCTGGGTGGAGATTTATGTCCCACACTGGCTCTGTGAACCCCCATGGCTATGGAAAAAATATTCAGGAACCAAGCCTTTAGAAAAACACCCAAGATGCTGTGGCTGGGCCAGTGGTGGAGTTTATGTCTTAGGCTGACCTTTTTCGGGGCTGAAAGAAGCTGTTACCCTCTAACTGGGATCCACAACCTTTAATTTAGAAAAAGCAACAATTTGAAGTCAACTACAGGCAGCCTGCATTTGCTGAATAGCTCAGTAGTCAGAGGCTTTGATCAAAAGCTGGAAAAGCTTGGATCCCAAATCTACTTATGAACATTTGGACATATTGTTCTATGGAAATCACTTTATTATAAAAACTCTGGAATCCCGTGTGGCTGGTAGACGCTTTATTAACACTTATACAAATGAATGAAGCAATGCTTGGGAATATTCCTGACATTGAAACCTGACTGTAGATGTGCTTTAATTGCTCATCTCTGGCACTGTTTTGGTCCATAGTTTGTGTGGAAATTTGCAGTTTGGGAGGAGAAAGAGGGTTTATTTGCATGCCTTATTGTGAGACAACAATCCCAAGTGCATTTAACATCCCAGCATGCCCATAACCTGTCTGCCCAATCTGAGCTGGCGTCTTATTTGCAAGGAATGATTGTTATTTGTTTGAGTGTGCTGAGGAAAAGCTGGGTGTTGTTTTGCACCATGGAATGCTAGCAAGCTGCAAAAGCTGTGGATAGACCAGTGTTAAAAAACAAGTACCGAGTGTCCCAGTCTCTGCACGTGCATATTCCATTTTACCAGATCACTCTCATGAGCTACAACTGCTAAAAAATGTAGAGATTAGAAAATCACATCTGTATAGAGACAAGGAAGGGAATGAGGTGTGTTCACTGGTGCCAAAGCCACCCGACAGACAGGACTTCTTTTGAGGCTGTGAACAAACCTTAGCTCCCACACACTGAGAGCAACACAAATTGTGACAGCACAAACAGAGGGGTTAAGCAAAGCTTCATTCTTATACTTCTACTCAGGTAAAACCAGTTTGTAACAACGAGCGATGAAGATTTGTTTTTGTTTTATTTTTTTACTTAAAAGAAATCCTGCAATAAAGCAGGATTAGCACTTTGCACATGTGTAGCCAGAGTCATCACTGCCTTGGTGGTTTCACAAGAGAGAGAAACAGCGAGGGACCAGGAGAAGAGATCAGCTCAGCCAGAGGCAAATCAGTGCCACAGCCTGCAAAGGGCATGGCAGCAGTGGGAGCTTTTGCTGGAGAATCAAACCTGAAGATCCACAATCTGAAGCTCCCCCAAAAATTCAGCAGCATGTTTAGCACTAACTGGCAGCAAAGCTGACATTTTACTGGCCTGCCCCGTTGGGGCCACAGATGATGGGAACTGGATGTGCACGGTGACTAAATGATCTTTTTTCTTCTGGCAAATCAGTAGGGAACCAAAAGGGAAGTTTATCGATCACTTGCTGTTCTCTGTGGCGAAATCCACGGCTTCTCCTGCCTCCCACCGTGAACATAAATTCATTTGAAAAACAAACAACATAGAAGAGGGAAAAATAGGCTCTTAATGCAAATTGTTTTGTACTAAGCAAATAAAGAGGCTAATAATAAGTGATAGCAGTGCAGACTCATGTCTTTGTCAAGAAAAATGAATCTTTTTGGGTATCATTCACAGTTACAAATTAAGACATTACAGGAATTTCTTTCTGGTTTGTGAAGTTGTGAATTATTAATCTTCACTTTTATGTCCATTTTCAGGTCAGCAAATTCTTTTATCTTTGAATACCATATAATGTCATCAATCAATTTGGAACTTTTTGAAGTGCCATGTTTTCATCTCTCTGTCTCACTTCCATCTAAGTTCCTTCTCACAGTTCCTGCATCTTAGGTCAAGATTTACGATTTATAGCAAAATTTAGTTCAATTTATTTTAGTTTTATGAAGTAAAATTCCCACTGAGGTTTTTTGGAAGGTTCATCCTTGTAACACAGAACCTGTAACACGGATCCTGTTGTGTACCCGAGAGGTCCCGTGTTGGTGAGCTACCATCCTATTAATCACAAGACACCAAATGCTTCTGTTTCACAAACATAAAAATGAGATAGGAAGTAGAGTTACAGCTGCTTAATGAAGTACCACTCAAATTACAGCTATTTAATGAGTTACCATTCATCAGCAGAGCTGTGGCAGATGATTGTGTGTGCATATATCCTTAGGCCATGACACATGTGAGATAATATACATTATTTCTTGTTTCAGGACACCAAAGCACCGTCACTGCAGGTTTCCATAGCTCACCTGAGGCATGATAACTTATTGAATAGCAGTAATTAATGGTTACTATTAGTCTGGTCTAGACAGCTGAGGTGCTGCAAAGACACACTTTGAAGAACATGTAATTTGAAAGGAATAGTGTGCAGCCACATGTGGGATTTGCAGGAGAAATTCTATGTTTGGCGGTGAGAAGAACAGAATGTTAACATATTGAGTCAGTGTATTTCCTGTATTAGTTAAAGTTTATCTGTATATTCATTGCATGATGTTCTATTTCTATGAATAAAAAATACTGCTGAAAAATGCAGGTAAAAAATAATAAATCATTCCATACTTTTCTGTGCAATTCCACATAAGTTAATGGATGGGACTTCATTTTTCTCAGGTCAGATGATGCATTGCTGAGAGGTTGAGTAAAATTTACATTTTAAATCTCTGGTTTGCAGTAGCAGCCATTTCTATACAGAGGTTAAATAACTGGTTTTTTTGTTTGTCTAGGAATAGGTACATTAAATTCTAAGTGCCCAGATAACCTGTTGGTCACACTCCACATGCATGAGGGAAAATCCTTCTGGCTGATGAGGTAATCCTGGCTGTGATTTGTCTACAGCAGTGTTTTACTCAAAAAGCCCAAGGGCTGTTTCAGACAAAAGCATTTTCTCTTTCAAAGATACCTCAATTCAAACACTTAATTTAAGTGTAAACAAGCCAGAAATAGAGATCTATTTCTGTCCAAATTCTGTTAAAAATTAAAAGCACAGAAGAAAATAGATGAATCCCATCAGTAAGGCCAGTGGTGGGAGACATAGCTGAGGTTCTGTGGTCAGACAAGTTGCTTTTGAAATGTGTAGTGGTTTATGTATTTTATCCAGGTCCTGGACAGTCAGACACTTTGTAGAAATCTCATATTCAAAAGTACTTAGGAAGTACAGGCAGGAATACTAAAGGAATATAATATTATATTTGTCATTCTAGTTTAGAGGACATAGTATGTGTCTCAACATGGATATTTGGGGATACTAAATGAGTAACCATTTTTTTTTAGAAGAATCCTAAGATGTTTTATTGATAACCAGTGCAGGTACCCCTATGACTATTCACATGATGCCTTCTCCCAACCACCTAGAAACAGAGACTAGACAGGAGTAAGGGAATAAAGGCAGGGATTTATTTGAAGGCCTTCAAGGTACACCCTGGGGAGCCAGAGGCTGCTTCCATAAAATGGACCCCAAGATGGACAACAGGTCACGAGTTCTTGACACAGATATAGGTTTGGTCCATTTGCATATCAGCATAAATTCACCAATTAAAACTTTAGCTTTTTTCAATTCCTCCACCTCTTTCATGGTCCTAGTTTACACCTTTGGGCCTAGGACAGCCCGAGTGTCCTTGAACAGCAAGCTCAGAGAAGCTTTGTTGTGTCTGTCTGGCCTAAGAGAGCAGCTAACAAGCTACAATAAACTTTAGAGTTACACACTAGGCAGTACAGGATTTGAAAAATATAGAAATTAAAACCTAAGGCATCACACATCTTCAGCTCCTTTCCCTGTGTTTCACTGAAACCTTTCATACGACCAAAGCCTTTCCCTAAGTGCCCCAAGCAGTTATTCTGTATGTAAATCCTGGCTTCTAACAGATGTCAGGCCATTCGATCTGCAGCACTGACAAAGCTGGACATTATGGAGATATCTGAATTAATGTAATTTGCCAGTTATGGACAGTATAACTCATTTCTTATATTCCAAATTATTATTTACTGTGCCAGTGTGTAAAAAGTGCTTTCACAAGTGCTCCTTATCTAAATAATCAAAGCAGATTTCAAAAAAGGAATAACTCAAACAAGCTCATGACATGAAATCTAGGTTATACCAGTAAGATAAATGGAGCCTGGATATAGGTTTGTCCACATTCAGAGGCAATCTTCCCCCAGATGACAACAAACATATTTTTGGAAATGCTTGGGATAGAACACAGCTCCTGCATGCAATATGAACATGCTGCCCTGAAGAGATTTGGTTTTCTTGTTTTCAGAGAGGGAAAGAGGTTTTAGCCAAGTGGACATCAGCTCAGCCATGCCTCCTGGCATCAGAACCAGGCAGCATAGCCAGTTCCTTGCCAAACAGCCAAGAAACGTCTGTCTGCAGACTCTAGGAAAAACTGCACAGATTTCTGAGGCTGATGAAAGGTCCTAGCTTTAGCTGTCATTCAGCTCTTATCACTCTTATGGAGTCTTTGAGATGATTTTTCTTTGGAAGTGTCCGTTGTTGGATATTAGAAAAAGGTTCTTCCCCCAGAGGGTGGCTGGGCACTGAACAGGCTCCCGAGGGCAATGGTCACAGCATCAGCCTGACAGAGCTCAGGGGGTGTTTGGTCAGTGCTCCCAGGCACAGGGTGTGACTCTTGGGGATGGTGCTGGGCAGGGACAGGAGCTGGACTCACTGATCCTTGTGGGTCCCTTCCAGTTCAGGACACTCTGAGACTCTATGACTGTTTTACCTTAACACTGTGTGATCTGGAAGAGGCCTCAAGAGATCCTCTCTGTTCCCAGGATGGAAAGGAAGGCAGAGAAACAAGAACTGTTCTAGATCTCTGTCCAGGTCCTGAATACCCTGATTATTGCAACTAGTGTGCAGTTTGAAAGTCAGATTAAATGGAATTAAAGAAATGGAGAAACTGAAAAGTTCTGGTAATACAATTATTGGCAATATAATTTTAGAAATAAAAGAGCTGTGGCCCTGTGGGGAGGCTGTTAATATCAGTCATATCTATGACCAATGGCAAATGATGGATCCCTCAGGAATAGAGAGAGTGCCTCTTTGAATGCACCTGGCACACCAACCTCAGCCCGGGGAGCACTCACTGCCTCCACTGACAGTGGCTGACTGCACAAAAAGAAACACTTCTCACAATGAAATAAAGAAAATTAGTCAGAGGTAGACTGAGCACAGAGCTACCTCGAAATGAAAAGGAGCTGTTTCTGAAAGATTTTTCTGCCAGGACTTTCTCAAGGTCATGTTGATTTTGTGTTTCTTTTCATAGATATTCTGATTCCTACATGTACAAATAGGATAGAGCTGAGTGCTTACACCTTTCACAAACAGGTTCAAAAGTATCTTAGCAATCCAATTTATTAGAATTTGTTTTTTCTATTGTGTAATCCATGATTTATAATTTAAACCCCTGTGCTATGTAGACTCATCTCTCAAAGGAAATAAAAGATGTCTCGACCATAATGGCCTACTATTTACAAGATTCACCTCTGAAATTCAAAGCTCTTTCCTTTACTGAAAATACTGATGGTTTATTTGAAGATACCTCCAGATTAAATTTAAGTAGTGAAGAAATTACTAAGAGTCCAATTTGCTTAATAACAAGAGGAAGAAAGTAGTGCTGACGTTAATTTCCAACTTAACTGATTAAATGAAATCTTGCAAATTTTATGAGTTTTGCTCTAAAACAAAACAGGCAGATTTTAATGAAACATCTCCTTCGGTAATAGCTACGCATTCAAAACATATTAAAGAAGGAAGCGGTTCTGTAGAAAAATTAAATTAATTTCCACTTAAAAAGTAAATGGAAATGAAATGAAGTGAAAGATACCTTTGTCTTTTAGTCTATGAAACTTCAGCAGACTGACATTTCCTGACACAATTGCTGACATCCTGTTGGCGTGCAACACTGGGATCATGAATGCTTGACCATGACCTGCAACTTTATTTTTAAATATATAAATATTTAACTTTGGCCATGCTAATGTCAGTGGCAGCTCCCAAACATGCCATTCCTGCCCAGTGTCTGTAAAACTGTTTGATAGTAGTCCCCTTTAAGGCAGATTGTGCAGTTTACTCATACATTTCCTTGTGCTTTGGTAACTGTATCAACAGAAATTTTATCTAAATTTCCAGATCTCCTTCTTTTGATAGTTGACCATTACTACTTGCCCTATCCACTACAGTATGGAGAACACTTTATTTCTTCTTTTTCATTTTTTAACCCTGCAGTTGCCTTTATAAATTTCTACAGTCAGTTTGTTGCTGTTGGGTTTTGTATTCCCTCTTTTCCCAAGATTCAAAAATTACATTTTCTTCAGCATCCTGTGAGTGCTATTTTCCAGATTTCTAGGATCACTTTTGCTTCTCTTCTCTGGTCTCCTCCCAGCTGTTCACAACTATTTTAAAGTATGTTGTGTAACACTGAGGAGAGCATTTCAGCCAAAGCCACTGAGTAGATTAGAGGGATTACTAAGATTACTACATATGTCTTGCAAGATATAATTTTTGCTTTCATATGACCTAAATTATTTTGGCTCTCATCCCTATTTTTTCCCTTTTACAGATGGAAAACCTAGATACAGATAGATTATGTGAATCACCCCGTTTCACATTGGAAATTCTGAGATCTTGGAATTGAGTATACATCTGCTAAGTCTGGAAGAGATTTTATATTCCACAAGCCATAACCGGTGTTTCACAGAGTTGTTTCCCTCTTCGCCTTTCAGTAGTTTCACTGCTCTTTCTATCCTGTTCACTAAACACTTTCTCTATGGCTTGATTGTCCCTTTTCTCTATCCTAAAATTCTCAGAAGGATTCATTTCTCTCACTGGTTACAAGAGCCTCACCCAAAATGGACTCAAGCATTACCTGTTTGATCACCTTTTTCAGCTTTTGCCAATTTTAGTGTTGTTCTAAACACAGAGTTATGGAAGCATAGAATGGTTTGGGTTGGAAGGGACCTTAAAGATCACCTTATTCCAAATCCCCTGCCATGAGGAAATCCCTGTTTTAATTATAATGCAAGTGTAGCATGATACAAGAACAAACTCTGATAAACAGAATTGCTGACATACTTTTGAAAACCTCTGCTTGTCAAAGGTGTAAGGGCTCACTCCTATCTTATTTGTACAGGTAGGAATACCCTGCCATGGGCAGGAAATAAGGAAATAAGAAATATCTTTTTGGATATTTGGGAAGTACCTTCCATGTACTGAATGTTCCTGCAAAGAGCAGAAGATGTTTTTCCCATTTGATTGTTGCCATCTGCCATTTTACAGGCTTTGACTTCAGTGGAGTTATTTTTGCTTTATATGAATGCAAAAATATATGGGAAACTTTATTGTTCACAGTCAAACAAAAGAGAGCATCTGCTAAACAAATTACAAGACAAGGTGGTCATGAAAGACAGTGATTTTTATTAATCTAGTTATTTTACCTGCAAAAGCAAAACTGAACTAAATTTGGGATATTTTTTTTTTTCAGCTTCAGATATGCTTTTCAGCACATTAGCAAGTGGTAAACTTTCACAGCAAAGAGATATCTTGGTAAACTGTGAAAAAATTGATAATATGCTTAGGTCATAATGAAAGTCCTTATATTGTTAACACTGGACCTGCTCAGAATGAGAGATTTGGTGCAAGACAATTGTCTCCTATGTGCTACTCCTGTGACACAGGCCATGAGACCACGGCACCGTTTACATCAACAGGGAGCTCTCAGCCTGTTAACAACAGGTCAGTGATCAGAAAAAGCTGAGTGTAGAGAAAAAAATCCTTCACCCTGCCCTGAAGTCTGATCTTCCAACACGCAGGCAACTGCTCCTAATTCAGTGGGTTTTTAAGTCATGGAAAAGCTTTGAACGTTTTAGTCTTATATGACTTTTTCTAGATTATTCTTATTCTAAATATGTAACATTGGCATTCCCAGTGTTTAGTTCCTTGCAAGAGAGTGGTTTCAAGGACCAGGTGATTCTGACCTAAACAGGATTTTAGGACAAGATTCTGGAGAGACAGCAATATGAACTAGCTCAAGTACTTATGGCTAGGAGTTTTTTGTTTGTTCGTTTGTTTTGTTTTTGTAAATATTCACAAAATGAAATACAAGCACTTAAAAAAAAATTAGATCTATTTTTCATTTGTAGTCTAATCATGGTAATTGAAGGTTAGACTTCTTTCCCTCTGTATTTTCCTAGGCTGCAATCAATTTTAGGATTCTGTTATGATCATCTGCACCAGAATGGAGGCTGTGGTGATGAAGTGCCTTCCATTTTCCCCCATAACGTTCTCGAAGAAGACTGATGAATAGGATCCTCAGAAACAATTACAAAGAGGGAGATCCATCAACAGTCAAGACTGACCTTTTTTTTTTTTCCCCCAAAAGTTTTTTCTAGGTCAGTTTGACTTCATTTCTAGAGTTTTGAGTATCTTTTCTTATGGACATTTATTTACAGAGCCTCTAGCAAAACCAAATTAGTCAAGACAGCCAATTTTGAAGACAGTGTTTGACATGGATTAAGAAAGCCAAATTCAAATCGATGAGTCCTTACATCCATTTTGTCTTCATTGCTAAAAAAGGGTTAATCATTCCTATCTTACTAAAATAGAGTTTCTCTTTCCATGAGAGAAAAAGCAAAAATAAAATATAGGTTGATTTTTTCCTCTGAGAATCTGCAAACCTTGCTTTTTGACAGCAACTTTGTCTTCTAGAAGCACCTCAGGTTTTGGTAAATTTCTTTCCACAGTTTCCCATACAGTTCTGCCAGACAACTAGGAGTATATGTTCTACAAATTTTCATACAAGCTGTTGTAATTATTTACTTAATTGCATCTATTTTATACTTCTTTTGCCCACAGCATCTAAATAAAGCCAGGAATTTCTTTACAATGGAATATGGAATAAGGAAATGCCATACTGTGGTGTTCCTCTGCTTGTGCCTTGAAGGAAGACAAATTCCAGTGAAAACACCTCTGTATATTCTAGTGATAGCTGACATCAATGTAATGCACATAAACCATGCTATGATAATCACCAAATCTCTGTATTTCCTAGATTTTTCAGGAAAAAAACTCTGATTGTTATGTTAAACTGCATTAAAAACTCCTCATGTGGAAGACTCTGGCACATTGGCAAGTGGAAGGTGAACAGCCCTAAAAGAAATGCAGTGGCATGATGTAAAGTAATAAGATCAGAAGGGATCATTTTTCCTTTTTTTCAGCTCTGCAGTGAATCTTGCAAGCTAAATTTGAATGTCTTAGTTCATGTGTTTGGAAAATCAAAAGCTGATTAATTTCTTAGATCATGTATTTGCTACAGGTAAAGTAATTTCCAAGTTTAGGGATTTAGGTGATAGAAAGAGAACATAAAGAAAACATTAATATACTCCAAATCTTCCCAAATGTCATTGACAACTGAAGAACAAAGTTCTTCAGCAGTTTCATTTTGCCTGGATTACAGGATGAGAACAGATTGTGTCTTTGCTACTGATTTGTTTTTGGCCAAAACAATGATATTCTCTCCAAAATACTTGCCACTAGGAGTCAAGATTAATATTTTCTCTTGCTGTGTTAATGAGCATTTTCTTACTGCGTGACATATTGTGATGAATCTCAATAGACCACTGCTAAGAGCAATTGTGACTTCAGGAGAGTGAATCATTACTGACATTGCAAATACAAAAAATCATGTATCTACACTGAAATATAAACACACTGCCTGTTCTGGACCTGGCTCTCAGCACAATAAGAAAAGATAGGGTGACCCATGGTAAAGACAGGAAGCTGGTCAGATATTGAACAAACCCTATATTTTCTATGAGGTGAAAAAACTGCTATACCTAGCACCTATCTATTTAATAGATACAATGTACACATGTGAATTTTAACAGTGCTGAGAATGGGATCAACTCAATTAAACAGCAAATTGATAACGTGGTCCTTGACTGACTCAATTAATCTTCCTGGCTTTCCTGGCTGCACAGCTGCGAGGTGAGAGCAGGACACGGAACCACAGCTTTTGCTGCCAGCAGTAGAGCTGGGATCAGTGGTGCAGACTTTCACCATGTGTTCAGTGGTGTCAGACTGGGAGAGGTTGTTTCTTCTTCCAGGGGATATTAACTCTTTCTGACATGTCAAGATTATTGCTCGTGTTCTAAAAGTCCTCAAAGAAAGCAAAAGTAGGAGATGACAGTAGGTAATATTTCCTCTGGAGGACCTTAACCTTATTCAAAGATTCCTCACTGGATACCTTTCTTTCTGTTTCAGACATGCAGAATGACATCTCAGCTGCTTCTCAAGTTGTTTGCAGCCTTTGAGGAAAAGACAGTGGGAGTTTGATTATATGTTTTATTTCTCCACGTTCGAAAGTATTAAAAGCAGTTCTTTATTCTATTGTTTAGAAATGCAACCTCAACCAGTATTTCAGAGATAAAGGTCCACATGCCAGATGTCCAAAATTAACTGTAGTTGATTCTACCCAGATTTGTAGGTTTTATTATCTCTTGTGTTGGTTTTGTCTGGGGTAGAGTTAATTTTCTTCATAGCTGAGACATTTCTAGAACTATTGTTTGTGTGGCAACATCTCTCATCCAAACCCTTCAAAGGTTGTGGCCACAGATTACTTTAAATTCATATATGTGTTTTTATCCTCTCTACTGGTTTTTGGTTTTGTTGTTTTTTTTTTTTTTTAAGTGCCTTATAATTTGAGTTTTAAGTCTTTGTGTGGTGATGCAATTAAAACTCAAACCACAGTTTAGGTCGCACTGTAAAATGAACAAACTAATCAGTAAATACTCATCTCATTACTCCCTCTGACAGGTCATTTAATAGAACTAGCAGTGAAAAAAACCTTTTACAAGTAAGAAAAAATTAATGAAGGAATACATCCCAGGATTCCCTGGGAAAACATAGAGTAAGACATTTATAAATTTTCTCTGGGGATTTTAAGATCATAATTAACTAAAGTTGTTTCAATCTGTCAGACTAACTGTATCATCAGCATTAGCCCCTATCTTACAATTATGACTGGACTCACAAAAGCAGATTTTTTTAGTGTCAGTCATATTCCCAGGAGATTACAATTGGATTAAAATGAAACTGACTCATGCTCTCAGTGGGCTTAATTAGCAATTATAAATGCTTTGCAGCCTAGATTAAATACCTGCCTACTCTTGCCCATACATTTCAGTTTAGTACTCTGTGGAAATTCCTCTGATGCTTTTGTATTTGCATTCCTCAGCTTCCAGGCAGGTCTTTCCAAAATCTAATATTTCTTAGCATAACGTTATCCTAAATATGGCTATTGATTGTGGCATGGACAGAGCATGTGATCTCACTGGAAGGTGGATGATTCAGTGCCTGAATGCAGAGAAGCCAGCAGAAGAAACTGCAGGAGTGGACACTGGTGGCATCTTCGGCTCATAGTGACAGGACCAAAACTGCTCTCTTGAAAACTGTGAAAATTAAGGCAAGGTTTTCACACTAGGTGTGAATTGGTGTCCTGAAGAACTATATCTCTGCAGTTTCATTAGATGTAAAATATGTTCATGGTCAGATATTTTACTAAAAATGGGTTAATGCATTTCACATGTTTTCATCAGGTTCAGAGAGGGAGGAGTTAAATAGAAAGCACCACAGCTCTCAGGAGAACTCTGTAGTAATTCCAGAGCTTCACAACCCAAACAAGGAGTCTGCAGGGAACCTCCTCTTGCCTCGGAGGGTCTCCAGAACTTTTAAGTACTCCAGGACTTTTAAATACCTCAAAACTCAACACCTACAAAGAAAATGCCTTCAGTGCCTTGTTTTTGGAGTAAAGTAGTTTAGCAGAAAGTACTCCCACATCTGTGATGGGAAGTCTTAACCTGCAACTTATAATCTATATTTAGAAACACACGAACAGAGCAAGCAGTGAATAAACACAGAAACAAGACTCTAATGTGCTCATTTCATCAGCTAATTCCTTTTGAAAAGGGGATGTTAGGTAAAAAAAGTGGGGTGGGACCCAGTGGGAAAACTACAGTGCAGGGACTCAGGGGGCTACGAGGAGAATGGGGAGAGAATTTCAGCTCATGCAAAATAACGAATGAATTGAGCACATGGTTATTTGTGACTGCTCTACAGAGATTGATCTGTGATAGTGATCTTTCATCCAAGCATAGATGTTACTCAGCCGTGGCTGGTTAGTTCTGTAATTGATAAAATCCTCTGCTAAAAGAAATCTCTTTTCTGTTCTTGCTGTTCTTTATTTGTTTTGATAGATATATAGACTGATTTTTCTTTTGGCTGTGTTCACTTACCTTTTATTGGTATGGTGTGGTCCTCTTAAGTTTGCGCTGGTTCTTTCTAGCCTTGCCTTACTCTCATAGAAATAATTTCAAATTTCAAACTTTCAGACATTTTAAATCAGCTTTTTAAGAAATTATTATTATTTTTGTAAATTACCCGTACATGTACTTGCATTTCTTATATTCTCAGTTCTTAGTTTTCACACAGCCTTCAAAATAACAGAATGAAGACAGACTCTCTTCTAATTCATTTATTTTTTACTGAAATGTGTTGCCATATTTTAAACTGCTTTAAATTGTAATGAATTGATCTTGCCTTAAAGATTTCTACTAACATCATCTAAATGCCAAGTGTGAAGCCATTCCTCCTTGTCCTGTCACTCCAGGCCCTTGTCAAAGTCCCTCTCCATCTCTCTTGGAGTCCCTTTAGGCACTGGAAGGAGCCGGAAGGTCTCCCTGGAGCCATCTCTTCTCCAGGCTGAACAACTCCAACTGTCTCAACCTTTCTTCATAGGAGAGATGCTTCAGCCCTCAGAGCATCTTAATTTCACTGCTGTTTTTGTTAACTTGAACCCAGGGGTAGGATGTTTGTGTGAAAATAGGAATCACAAGTTTAAACTCTCATCTATTAAATACATAACTCATCCTATTTTTGGAGTAAAACAGTGAATCTGACTATAGGTGGCTGAAGGAGGATGTGGTAAAAATATTGTTCACTCTTTGCAAAGCAGCTCAGTCATGGGGGAGCCTGCCTAGGAATGTGTAGAACAAGATTCTGAGTTACAAAAGGATTCAAAGCAACTGGAGTTGCCAAAATAGTGCCTAACTCCTTGAAAGTGGCTGAGGCCTTTAAAGACACCCTGGTTCAGAACAGCAGAGGCTGATAAAATATGATTCCATTTAAAATCTCCTTCAGAAATATATATTTCTGGAATAAGGAAGCTTGGGATTTGGAACATTTCCCGGCACTGTTTCTACATTGGTCTTGCAATTTCTTAGCATGTGACCCCATGAATCTTGTAGGATTTATATTTAATCCTCCTTCTACTACCACCTCCTACCACTAATGAGCAGGTCCTGAAACACGGTTTTAGTAATTTTCTTTCAGAAATACTTCAGCAAACACAGATTTGATGTATATTTTTTGGTTGAATGTTGTTATGTAGATCTGGCCAGCTACATGGAAGAGTTTTTTAAGATATTTGCATGTCAGAAAAGAGAAGTGCGAGATGAAACGATAAAGAGAAAAAACTAAACCAACCAAACAAAAAAACTCTCCCAGATGTTAGGAATTATATACGTTTAAACCAGTATTTGTCCACATTTAACTGGTAATGTTTGCTATAAGAATACCATTCTTCCTGTAACTTTTGCCATTAATAATTTCTTCAGTGTATTCCTGAAGTGAAAGCAGTACAGACTTCATGGAGAGAACAATTGTTCTTTGTAGATGAAGGTTAAACTACCAGTGTAGAATTGCTTCCTACACAATAGGAGAAGTGAAGGATTATAAAATATGCCTCCTGCCAAGTAGACAGCCTTAAAGTTTCTTGGTTCTAACTGGAGCCCTTGAATTGATAGTTCGAGAGCATGGCTTGTGCTTCGTAGGACTCAGCTCAGTTATAAAATGAGCAGATCCCTCTTATTTATGCAGAAAATCAGGAGAATGCAATTGTTCAAAACATTTCTGTGTGGACACTGACAAGCTCGATCAGAGAGAAATTTTCCAGCTCCCGGCCTCATTTGTGAGAGAGAGAGTTATTTTCTCACAACACAGAGCTGAGAACTGAGAGAAGTTTTGTAAACCATCTCATGAGTTTTTGTAAACTATATTTTGCAGGTGGTGTTTTTATACTTTATTGTTTCAACTTGTTATTCATAGGCATTGTTATAACTGACCAATGGTTATGAGAGGCGTTCATCAAGTGAACCAATGACTTTCTGCTACTTGTATGGATTCACCTTTATAAAGGCTGCTTTTTCCCTAATAAAAAACCCTTTTTTCCTGATCTGGATTCTATGCTGCTTTCTCGCCGTCCCCGAACTAACAGGGCAACATTTCTGAATAAATGATGCCACACTTGTGATACACTGAAGCTTGGTGTTCACGTGGTTGTAAATACTCATCCCGAAAGAGCACCCATGTTTTGGTTTGTTTACATTTTAGAGCAGGTGGAAGGAGGAAAAACAGGAGGAAAATATTATCAGAACATCAAATTGTAATTTTTCAGGCCTAAATAGAAAAGTCGAAGGACTTGCTATCATGTGCAATTATTAGGCTGACTTGTACTTACCAGCATTTTTATTGGTTACTGGAGTGTCTTCTAATTTCCACTGATCATACATTGCTGATTGTTAGAAAATAGAATGAAAACAAACAAAATTAAAATTCTAGTGCATTAGGAATCTTTAAATTAAGTGTTTCTCATAATTTGAAATAAAACCATTTTTCAAGAAACAAAAATATTTTAAAATGGGACTCAATTGAAGCTAATCTGAAGTAATTATCTGGAGATGGGGGAGTCACTGACCCTGAAGGTATTTAAGAAAAGATTGGACATAGCAGTAGTTCAAATGGAGGTGTTTGGTTATAAGTCAGACTCGATGGTCTCAGAGGTCTTTTCCAACCAAATTGTTTCTGTGATACTGTAATTTCTGAACATTTTCAAAGAATTATTTACTTATTGGCAGCCTGCTTTAATCTGGGGAAAAGTGAATCTACATATCCAGCACTAGAAGATCAAACCCCTCAATTTTTACCTCTTCTGTGTCAGAGGTCATTGAAAACCAAATATAGCCTGGATGTACACCCTGATCTGAAAAGGAGAGAAGTCCACTGGAAATGCCCATAATTGTGATTATGTGGTTCAGTGGATTCTCAGATCCTCAATTTCTGTCACTTTTTGCTTTGTTCCAAACTTAACAGATAATACTCCTAGTAATAATTATAGTAATGCATTACCAGTGCTGATGAGTAGGTCCAGTTTTAACTTAATTCTAAAGACTAAGCTGAATTCTAAAGACTGAGTTTGTCCTTCAGATTTTACTGCAAAGGCAGAAGTTATTAGAAGAGCATGTGATGCATGTGTTATTGAGCTCATTTTCAGAAGGCTGTGGGATCCAATTTATTGATGCATATGTCATGTTTTCCTTAAGGTTAGCCAAGAGGAAAAGTTGTAATATTTGAGGGATGGACGAAATAAATGTTTACTAAACTAATCCACCATCAGTTTATAGAAATTACTGTCACTATTTCGCTCTTTCTCAGGGTGGCCATGTCTCAATAAAGCTGTCTTTGGGCCTGACATATATTTGCAAAAGCTGTGGCTCAAAGAGCAGAATGTTGCTTAGTTCTGTGTGTGTGTGCTGTGCTAACCATAATGAGGCTAAAGGTGCTAGATAACATTTATAACTCAGAAATAACAAGAGTAATCAGCAGTGAATACAGCACCAGGCTTTATGGAAGTGAGGGGTTCACCTTACTAGTCCCAGCTTTAGAGAGAAGCCAAAGTCGTTCCCTCTGCAGCAATTTCTATTCAATAAATCCCAGGATGCTCAATGTAATGGAAATTTCTCAGAGCCTAAGCCACAGTGAAACTGAGTGCAGAAAGCATCCTTCAAATAAAGCTGGTTCATAAAACAGAATAATCAGACAGCTGAGAAAACATCCTGCACTGTGAGTTCATAGTGTTCTAGGACTTGGTACTATAAAAAGATGTGTATCAGTGCATCCCTTCTTCCAGATAACTGGGGGGTTATGATACTGAAATACACTCCAAAATAGAGTTAATATATAGTACTAAAGTATACATTTCTTTGAATTCTTGCTTGCTCACTGTGGCAGGACGTCCCCCCTCTCTCATGGCAGGGGCATTTGGAAGAGAGAACTCAGGCCAGACTGATAGCCCAGTGAGGAGCCAGAGAGCCCAGCAGGAGCTCAGAGAGCTCAGCAGAACATCACCTCCAGGCTCCTGAGGGTCTGAGACCAAGCCCTGAATACACATCTTAGTCTGGAAAGCAAACGTGGGAAGAGATGAAAGAAATATTCTTGACCAAAAGACACGGCCCTTATATCTATAAAAGCCCACACAATGATCAGAGAGGCAGAAGTCTCTTACTCCACTGGAACGTGTGAGAAGATTTCTCCCCAAAACTGGACGCAGTGTTGAGGTTACTTTTCCGGAGACTGATGGAAAGGACCTCGATGTGTACTCCATCAAAAACTGGATGGTAAGAAACATTGAATCCTAAGTTATACTATTTCTCAGCTAGCTGTAATGAATGGTACCCTCAACTCTGCGTGTAATATTAGTATGTGTTTTGGTTATCTTTTCTTGTGTAGTAATAGTCTGTTTCAAGTCTTATGCCTGTTAGTTTTGTGTCTATTAATAAATAATTCATTTCATAATAGACCAAATCAGCCATTATTAAAGAACTTGTGAATGGTAGTGGATTTTGGGGTGCTGGCCATCTCAATAACATGACTGCCTGCTGCCAGAGGCCTGAGCAACAGACAGGAGCTGATTTAAACCCACATCATCCATTCATAACACTCACCCCTCCCTAAGTTTGATTTTTTCCTTTTGAGTTTACCAGTGTGTATTTTGTTGGATTTACATATGTGTTTCAAAGTTTTGCAGTGGCTCAGCACTTATTACAGAGGTTTCCCTTAAAAAAGGCAAAACAAAAAAAACCAACCCTTATTGATCTTCAAAACTGTTCATTAATACATAAACCAGTACAAATACTTAAAAGTGCTCATTAATACATGCATAGTAAATATTGCTATTTATTGTCTTAAATTACTAAACTATGTCCATACACTTCAGTCAAGCCCCTTCTCATCTAACTGAAGGAAACAGTCTCAAAATCTAACCAAGTACATATAATAGTCAATGTATAGCCTTTATTCATAATAGAATATGAAAAAAATCAAAATAGATTCTGACAGGGAGAGGATGATGGAAGCAGTGCTGTGTGCAGATATTTCCTGCCTTTAGCCATCACAGTGATTCCCTCCTTCTAGCCTGGATTGAAAGCACACGATTGGCAGGCTTGTTCTGAATTTTTTTGTTCCTTGAGTCACAGCTGCGATTTCACTTTGGGTAATGAAATATAAAACTTACAGATAGGGGTATTAGATCAGGGGCATTTGCCAGTACATGAAACAAGGAAAGAGAATTTGCAAGCATGGCCCTTATGTTGATGCTGCCCTTGGTCTCCAGGAGACAGCAAATGAATTTCTTTGCTTCTCCATCTGCACCATGATCTGACCAAGGCCACTAGCTCAGGCAGGAGCTCAAACTTCCCAAACACATGAAGTTCTGAAATTCAGAGGACGCAAGTCTTACAGCCAAGCAGCAAAGTGCTGTGTGATTTGGGGTTTGTTTTGTTGTATTTTGCTCTTTGCCTGTGGATCTCCATATCCTCCCCAAAAATGCTGTCGTGCTGCCTGTTGCAAGGCTGGATAGGACCTGAAAGATGCTCAGCTTGGGGTGCCAACAGGACAGTGTGGACCCCTCTGTATCCTGTGGAGCATAAACATGAGCACATGCAGCTGCCTTCAGGAATATGCTGATCTTTCTGGCTTATCCCATAAAGGAGGCACAGAGATTGTATCTGGTTTTGGAGGATCCATTTCTGTGATGTGCCTTCCGCATCTGCTTATTCACACAGAGCCTGGCAGAGGGGAGATATAATTGTGACTCTGGGCTTTGTGTTTCTGAATGATAACTACCTAAGTTTTATGGACACAGCAGTTGATTGAATCCCTTGCACATCATTTTAGGTGGAGAGTAACAGATAATTTTGGAAACACCCAGCTGGAAATTATTTCTTATTATTTACAGAGGAATGGAGTTTTCTGCAAGAAACATATGACTTAATCTCTTATCTTGGGTTTCTCTTTCCTTCATCGTCCCCAGAAACTCAAGAATCATTTTGGGGTTCCCCTGGTATCATTAAAGGTGTCCAGCTAAGTGATGAACTGTCCATCACATGTGTTTTTTTTTGTCTCCTCAATGACAATAGAAAAGACAAATGAAAAAACAGTCACGTGTGAAAGAACTGCTGAGCAAATGAATGACTTTTACTAATTCCAGATTCAAAGTGAACTGAAAGATAACTCAGATGAGCTCATGACAATGTGGTGATCAAAAGAGTTTGGAAAAGCTGTTCTTTGCCTTAACACATGAAACTCAACCATAATAACAATTAAGCTTCAGCTGCAGTAAGACCAGTGAGTTCTGTGGTATGCAGTAGTAATATTATGATCTCCTGAGATGTTTAGACTCACCTATGGCTCTTTACAACCATCTACATTTAGTGTTATTCAGGTATTTGATGGAATTTGAGTCCACTGGAAATTCACCCAGGTAATGTGGTGTAAATAAATGGTTCATTCTCACTGCTATCTGCAGATCCTGTAAATAAACACAGAATTTTAAGAAATAGTTTGCTGTAATGGTAGTTGAAAACATGATAGCAACCACAACCCAAAAAGATAAGGATCTTTAGGTTTTGCCTGGTCCTAAGGCAACATCTCAGTGTTAAGCTGATGGGTTTCTAAGGCTGAGGGTAGAGGATTTGCTTCCTGAGGTTTTACTAAAACTGCCAAGTGGCAGAAGGATATCTGGTAACAACTGGTACCTCAGTTTTGAAACACAGCATTTCCAAAACAGTTTATTTATCTTTCCTTCTAACGGATAGCAGGCAGCCATGTGGCTCTTTGCAGCCAGATATTATTACTCTGACAATCAGCCACTGTCTCCTCGTGAACAGCAGGTGGGGACTGGGAGGATCCATTTCTAGAGACGCCAAACTGTTGGTATCTTGTGTATGTCAGAAAATAATGCAATAATTTGTATATCACATTGCTGCCTAATCTTCCCTGCACTCCAGTAAAGCAGGCAGGAGTGGGAGGGTGACAAACACACAGGAAAAAGGATGTACACAGGAAAAGGGATGTGCACAGGAAAAAGGATGTGAGCAGCAAAAGGTGTGTCCAAAACTCCTCCAACCCAGTCAGTGACAGAGCTGCAACTCAATCTAATTGTTGAGGTTGTTTCAAGCTACAAAATCAGTTCATAAGGAAATAGTGACCGAAAATACTGACTGAACTAATGACCCAAACTCACAAAGGCTTCTCATTCCAGACCACTCCTGCAAGTTTAACAACAGCTCGATATTGTTACCTATGGTACAGCAACACTTGGATAACTCTGTGTTTTGTCACTGAATTTTCAGTAATTTTAAAGAAGAAATGTTTCTCTCCACTTTGTACTCTGTGGATTAAGAGACTCTGAGGATAACTGGGTTGCTAAGGTTAATTATATTTTATATGTTTTTACTGAAGGCAATTTAAATTGGCATCACCTAGAGGAAAGAAGAAAGGACAACAATCAGTCCTGGAGCACAGCTAAGAATATTCAGCTTTTTATTCTGCATATTGAAAGCTCAGTTGGTCTGTGAGAAATCACATTTCTCTGTGACCCAAAGGACATCATAAATAAAATAAAATCAGGTTATCTTCTATTGTTGAATAACTCTCACAAGGATAAAGGAGGAGAGAATTCAGTATAGCAGGGTTTTTTTGCTGTATTACAATTTCTGACATCATTTTTGTCCCAATACATTCAATATTCAATCATATTGAAATATGATTTATAAGAAGAGGCATAGTTTATTTAAAACAGCTGAGGAAATGTAATTTTCTTTAAATTTAAATAATTGAACAATGTCTTTGACCATGAGTGAAAGCAGAGAAAGGATGCACACTCCACTGTACTAAAGAGTTAACGCTGTCAAAGTTAATTTTGTGCTTTTCAGATTGCAGGGATGTAAAGCCAGAGCAGGGAAGGACAGATAATTTTTATGCCAAATTAAGAATGACTCTAAAACCTAGTGACCTTTAAATGGGATGTGGAAATCAAGGATAATTGAGTGGCATGTCTGCTAATTATTTAAAGGAATTAATAATTCAGAAAGAGAGAACTCACTCTGACCTGGTCTACAACTGGAGGGGCACATATATGATTCTGAGGATTTGTCATCTGCCTTGTGACCTCTCCTTGAGGTATTCTAAATTCAGTCTGAGATATATGTGATAAATTAGAGCACTGGAAATTATGGAAGAGGTCAGCTGGCAATTGTTGTTCCTATAAGCCAGAGGAGCTCAGAGCTGCCACTGAACCAGAAGATACCAAGTAACTGGGGATAGGGAAGATACTGCTTCAGGTGTGGACTGGAGGTACCCTGATCACAAAACTCTGGGGCAGCTGGAAATCCCTGGGGTGCGCCCTAGGAGTGCCTATTGTTAGCACTGACCCAGATTTCTGCCTACAGGTAGGTGCAAAATATGAGGAGGAGTTTGGGCTCTGTTGGTGGTCAGAGATTCATCTGAGCAGATATTTATCTTGATTATGTAGATATCTACATCTGAGTTTGACTTCCAAGGCTCCTTTAACAAGCAATACTGTGGAGGAGGCATTCTGTGCACAATTAACACAGTCTTGAGGTAGATGTGGAAATAGCTCAGGTTAATTAATCAAAACAAGTGCTAATTTATCTCTGTAGGTGCAAAAAAAAAACCCTGATTTGAGCAGGGTTTTGAAGATATTGGCCTGTGGATGAGATTAGTTTTGCAAAAATCACAGATATCATATAAGGACCTTGATAACATGAACAGGGATCTGCCTGGGATATGCAGGAAAAACTCCGCAGACTACAGAAAAAATTAACCCTTCCTTGACATTCTCATTTTAAACAGGGAATTTTGCTTGTCTTTTATGTAATAAAGGGAGGTTGGAATAAAATGGGTTTGGAATGTCAAAGCAATCAAGTCTGTACTTTAACTAACCTTGAATAATGTATTATGCTTGCTTCTCTTCCAGTCTTCTTCATGATCCCTAGGTATCCTTGGGAAAAGTCAGCCAAGATGTGGCACATGCATAACAATAGTTGTGAACTTCACAACTTTTTATGCCAATGATATTTTACATGTATTAAAAGCTAGGAGATAATTTTTCTAACAGGATACACCTTGAAAAAAAGGATATTTTTCAGCTGTAGCATTGAAGATGTCTACCTAGCATGATGAATTATCTGGGCTGAATAGTGGAATTACCATGATAGTGAGATATTTAAGATAAGTAATGTTGGTATTTCTGCACAGCTTTGCCCCATGTTATGTATCCATGTCCTTGCTACTAATTTGGTGGGATTCAACTATAGATGAAAGCTTCTAAATGTTGGTGCCTCCTTGTAGGTTCCTGTGTGTGAACTGTAAATCCAAGCACAAGAGAGGGCATCCAGTCAGTGCAGTGGAATTTAGGGAAGCCTTTTAGACAGTGTGGATGATTCCATCTGACCATCTGAGCACTTCACAGACACAGCTGTCTGTACTGAGAAGTGGAAATGGGCTGGAATGAGAGTTTAGACACTGAGATCATAAACATTTCATCACCTACTTTTGGATGCGTTAATCTGGAAATTGAACCACATCCATCATGTACATATTTACCCTTCTGGAAACTCAGTCACCATAATTTCTTGTCCTTACAAGCACACATGAAAGGAATGAGAAGGAATGCTTATATTCTCTGTGAGGAGGGGACCTATGTAACAGTAACATGTACAAACCCACAAAATATATTGCAGCAAGTTTTATGAGTGTAAAGCTATCCACAAGTCAGACGCATGTGAAACAAAATCTGAAGAATAAAGAGCCTGTGTGTCTCACCAGGATTTTTCAGGCCGGTTAACATGGTGGGTCTCCTTGGGGGACCATCTGAACCGACCTGTGTCCTCCAGGAAGGTGGTGGGGTGCAGAAAGTGAAGTGGCCTGAAGCACAGTACAAATCCCAGTCCTGCAATTGGATCCCTCCCCCAAAGCACACAGAATCAATGTGCACACTGTACATAAGAGTTACAAGTCTCTTTCATCTTATGCTAGCAAACCTTTCTCTGTCTAAAAGCAAAAGAACACCAAAGAGCTCTAATGAATAACTGCAGAGCGTGGATCTGTCTTTGGTTATCAGCTGCTGTCACAGAGAACTGTAATTTTTTTTTCTCTATTACCAAGGCCCAGGATTCATATTTCTGTTTCAAGTTTCTTTTATCTTAAAGCTTCCAAGTAGATATATTTGATTCATAAATTCATTCGGAAAAGACTTTTGTCGTTTCATGCTTCAGTAGCAGTACATGTTATTTGTTCAGCAGGAACAAATGGTTCTCGTAGACTGAAATTCAGTAACACACCTTAAGGACTTTACAGAAAAATATTGAAAGTTAGATTGTGTGGCCTGAGGCGGGACTGGACTGCCTCTTCTCAAATATAGTATTTTTTGCATTTAAATCTTCACACCAAAGATGTGTCCAAAACTCCTGTCCCCCAAATTTTGCTAAATTCCTGGGATTTGCAGCTTAAGTGTGATTTTAGCCATTACATATCAGCCGTCAACAATTCCTCTTTTTTCAAATGACTGAAGCACATATTCTTGGGTTAGGATAGGACAGACAAGTTTTATTGCCAATTATTGGGAAATGCTGCCTGTGAGAGCTATGCTGACCACAAGCTTAATATTGTCTATTTAGGGAGATTATTTTTGCCCAGGCAATCAGAAGAAAAATGTTTCCTCATTTCTCCTGGCCTCTCCTGGATAGTTTCAAAACATGGAACATGACTGGGACTTAAAAGTTATGTTGTGAAATTTGGCATTTTTTTCATCATAGGGAAAACCCCCCAAACAACGACATCATTATATATTAATAGACATAACGTGTTTTTAAAGGCCATAGGTACATGTCTTCCATTTGAATTTCTTCTATCTGGCCCTTCATGTGCACCCAGAGAGAATTACACCATGCAGTGCAAGAGTGATGCAATCCTTATCAGAGAAATGTTGTTTCATTGCAGTGAATTTCACTGAATTCAAAGTACAGAGTCTCTCTGACTTTAGAGCATGTATACAGGGCTTGAGAAAGCATCGTATGATTCGTTCATTGCAACAGAGTTACTGAAAGATTATGATTTATTTACTAATTTAAATTTTAGGTATCAGTGAACAGAAATATTTTTTTTTAAAGTTATTCTGAACGTAGTTGTATTTGAGCAACTTCAGAAGGAGTAATGGCTGAGGAAGATAATCCTTAAAGGACTTCTTCTTGCAGGTAGTAAAATGAATTCTAATATTAAAATTGTCATAATGATAATTAACATGATAAATTATTTTAATGAAGGGGAAAGAAGTGAATAGCTGTGCTCCAAAATACTGCTGCAACAAGATGGATATTGCTGATGTTGTCAAGGATTTTTTTTATAATGGTGATCTGTGTCTCTTCTCTCATTAGCATAAAATAAATAGTGGTTTAAAATGACAAATGCTCTCCAATAGATGCTCTTTCATATAACACAGGATCGAGATAAATAGAATAAATCTAATTTTGGTCTAAATTCTTGAAGCAAGCTGAAAAAGGGGTGACTGGTGTCCTTAAACCCCAGGAAAAAGCTCTTAGGGGTCTGTGTCAAAATGTGCCTCTTGCAGAATCTTTCTATGTGACGTTGGTATTGGAATTTCTTCTCTCTCTGTATTGATCTATTATATGAAAAGAATATTTTTTTTCTGCACTGCTTCTCCATATGGTCAACAAATTTATTGAAGCAGGACCTTCTCTCACCATGTAAGTTCAATTTTTAAGATAACTAAGGATTAGTAAGTGCAATTATGTGCACACACTCAATTTTGTAACAGGAATATTTTTCAAATGTGATCTTCCCTGAATGGGGAGAATCACCTTTAAATTGTCTGAATCTTCCAATTATTCAGGGGGAAAATTCCTGGAAATAAATTAACAACCATGGTGGCTGCTTGGGCCAGAAGAGCCATGAGATCTTGAAATAAGAATGCAAATTAGACCAATTAAGACCCAAATTAGTCATGGATCTAAATGAGTACAGCTTATGCTCTGCTTACAGTAAATGAAGGGAAAGGGGGTGCAAATCCTCCTTCCCCAAATCAGAGGTTTATGAGAGCACTGCAAAAATTCCTGTATCTCTCTTTTCAAAGGGAAAACCCTTGAGGGACAAGTTCAAATGTAAATTTGTGTCTTTTATGCCTTTTGGTCAGGTGAGTGCTGTTCCAAATGGCAACTGCAGGCCTGGTGTCAGCAAAGGCAAAGGGTGTTTTGAATTCTGGGGTCATCCCCATTCTTCCTAAGTCATCAGAATAACAGAAACAAATGCAAGCATCCTTTCACTCTCATGGCTTTAGATCAGGCCTTCCTTGGACTCAGCTTGTCTCAAGGCAGCTCTGATCCTTACATTATTAAGACATGATGATAAAGCCTTTAAATATAAAACCTGTGAAAAATGGCAGATAAGAGTTGGACAGATAAGCCACCTGCTGAAAGATAAAGACACAATCTTTGCTAGAAGAACACCAAAAATAAATCTCATACTTCAAATTAGTCACAAAATATCTGGGATAAATTTAGGCAGAAATAGGTTTTTGCAATAATAATTACAAAAAATATATCTTGTGGAGCTGAGACTTTACCATGCATACTGAAAAAAGATTTTTCACTCCTTTGTAAAAATTAAAAGCATCCCTGAAGTTCAACAGAAATAATTGAAAGTTTAAATTAAATTGCAAAATTAGAAGCAGTCATAAACAACTGCAATTTAATACAAAATTTAAATTAAGTTGGGACAAGGCATAAATGTGTTTGGATTAAAAAAAAACTGATGACGTGCTGCTAAAAAAAGACAGTATATTAAGCAAAACAAAAGTAAAAAGACCTACAGTAACAGTCTAGAGAACATGATCTGGAAGGAATAATGAAAAGGATACCATCTAGGTCATAATATTAATCTAGATAATGGAGAATTTAAAAAGTTAAAAGAGGAACCTTGAATGTGAACTATACTTAAATCAAAACTATTGAAGCAAGTGAAGTGCATGGGTAATGTAGCAGTAATGATGCCTGGAATGTGCAAAGACATTAATTGCAGTGTTCTTTGCTAATTAAAGAACCTATAATTATAGCAAAAGGACTTTGAAAACTATCTTGTTACAGCACTAAGACAACATCATGTAAATGACTTCCTCCATGTACACAAAGGTGGAATTCCAGTTCTACATGCACCAGTCATGGACGCCCTTTACTAATTAAAGAAACAGAATATGAGCTGGTGATCAAGGTGATCACCTTGAGAGAGAGTGATTTTGTCACTTTTCCATTTCTTTGTGATCACTACATCACTTGGGCTGAAAGAACAACTCAACTGGCCCCAGCTCACAGACACAGGCCTGTAATTTTTTCCCCCTTCTACGTATGACTCCCATTTGTATCTGAATTGATGTAGAGACAGGGTTAGGAACTTGCAACAGACCTTGAAAATTTTCATATGTTTTCTTAATGTTTCTTCCTGAAGCCCCATTTCTTCAGAGAGGAATCCATGTCTCTATTTTGATTTTCCCCTTCTTCCCTCTATGTTGCAACAATTAAATCAGCATAATGTACTTTTGTTAATCATATCAGCAGTATCATCCAGAAAAGTGAAGTTTGGAAAAAAAAGTTTTTATTCTTACTTCTACTAGAGTCTCTGTGTTTAGCTCAGTCTATTGAATCAATGTGATTGACGTGGGATATGCTCATAACCCTTTTAATTAGTTGATGAAGGCCAGATGACGTAAAGGTCACTTGTGGGACATAGCATTAATGTCACTCTCTTCCTTGGAGTGAGCGACAAACAATTATCTCCATGCTAGGATTTAATTGGATTGATATCCAGCGTTCCAGCACTGGCAGCTGCCCCCAGGATGAATATTTTTTGATATATGCAATTACATGTCATCATGAGATTGCCGGCGATTAATGTCAGCCCTTCAGAGCTGTCACCCAGAAAAGGAAATAAAGGCAGACGCTACTGCTCAGGCCTGAAAAGATAATGATGGCCCTGGAGCCTTCAGTGTGGGTTTCTGATAAAAGCACAGCTTCTTGAACTACCTCAGGGCAACGGTGGTGTGGATTTAAAGGCAGCCAGTTTTATTAGGTGTCCATTTGTTATATTAATAATCTCAGCAGGAAATACCTCACTCTTTTGGCAAAAGGTGTCAGAGGAGCTAAAGAGAAGTAAATGAGAGCTTAATTGAACACATGAGAGTCACTTATAAGCTTAGCAATGAAAGAAAGACAATGGGATCCAGCAAGAGAAATGCCTCTTGCCTCCAGAGTTTGAGCAAGACAGATGAGAGCAATGGTGGGTATCGTTAACTAAGCATGTGCCACCACGGTGCAGGGAGCAGCTGATTACCCTGGCTGGGAATGTAATCCCTGCCACAGACAATCAGTGCCAATCCTTTAAAGGAATCAGTCTGGAGGCTTAATTTCAGAAAAGTCTCCGTGATCACCCTGGACGTGGTGTCCTGGAACACATCTGCCCATGAGATCTCCACAGGTCAGACCTACTCAGAACTTCTGTTGGCTTGAGAATTACACAGTTTGTCTTTTGCTTTAGTATCTGGCACTTACTGAGTGCAGGTTCTCACTCTGCTGTGGCTGCAAAGACAGAATACATCCCAATAAAGTGATGAGTGCACAACTTGCAGATGTCCTGTCCTCCCACACTGTCCTATTTCTCCTCTTCCCTGGGACACAGGCACAACAGCAGATCCCAACCAAGCTTTGTGCAGATTCAGGAAAATTTATTTAGTTGTATGGATTAAATTTACTGCTGGCATTGCTATTTTCACCTCTTCCAGAGAAAAAGTGGAAGTACTCCATGGATCAGATTTGGTTTTCCAGTTGCCAAATACATACAGATTGTTAAAGTTTTTTATTATCCTGTTCCAGCTTTCCACTTCAGTTCTTTCAAACTGTGTTCATGCAACTGGGCATTCTTTATTTTCATAATTTAAGCATATGGAACCACCTGTGTTTTCCACTGTATTCTCCAACTCTTTCATGTATTCTCAAGGCTCTCCTCCGTGTTATCTCAGTTTTTCAGTATTTTTTTTCAGCTGTCGAATGAAGACTGGAAACCAGAATTCCAGGAAATTTCTTGTCAATAGAAGCAGAGGTCATGCCTCTCTTTCTTCTCAACTGGCCATTTTTTGTAAAACCAAACCCTTTTGATTACTGAGAGTTCATTTTTATCTGGTGATTTGAAATAATCCTTAATTATTTTAGAATTAATTTTATCACGGTACTTATCCTGTAACAATAGCTAACAACCCCGCAAGAGGTTAATACAATACATGGGCAAGAACTGATATATTTGGAAACAAATCAAATATCAACTCCCTATGGACAAATATCAACCCCCTTTCACACTTGTCTTACGGAATGTGAGGGGTAATCAATTTTCTGGATTTTTAAAAAATTTATAGATATATATATTACAAAGTCAAACATTCAGTTGCAGTGTATTGCACCACTGCCATTTCCTTCATAAGCCAAATTTTTTTCGTCTTGTTAGCCAAGATATTAAGTTAGCTTGGTGATCTTTTCTTCAATTTTGATTGATGTTAATTATTTTAACTTTCTTTACTTTTGGTATTAATTGAACGTCTTGTCTGCTGCTCCATAATTTTGCCCAAGATCAGTATCAGACTACCAAGAAAATCATTACCTGTGTCATTTATCCTTCTTAAAAATGTTGATAATGTCAGTTCTTGTCTACGTCTCCATCTACACTTTAAGGAAAAGATTTACCTTCTAGTAATATTATGTTTTTAAATTATTTGATATATAATGTCAGAAACACAGTGAAGGTCATGTAGGTACTTGAAGAGGTGAACAAAATTATACTGAAAAGAGAGATATATTTTTAATTAGAACAAGCCCTGTACCTTTTCTAAAAGTGAAACAAAGCAAACCGTGTACATTCCACACTGCCAGTTTCTGTTAGAAGTATGACCATGAAAAAACCAGCAATTTTTTTAGAAAACACTCAAGAAATTTCAAGATTTTTGTCATGTTAAGATGTCCAATGAATCATTGTACAAGACAAACAAGAAGCAAGTGAAGATTCAGGTGATGAAAAGGCCTAACAACCAACCAATTAGACTGGATTGTTGTCCAATTAAAAGTTTTGAATTCTTACAAATTTTAGATATATTTTAAAAGAGACAAATGACATTTGTGCACTCTATTCAGATGAAAAAAAAAAAAAACAAAACCCTTACAAACAAAGCTTTTTAAAGAAAATTATGATAAGCCCAACACAAATCAAATTCACCAGGAGTAAACTCACTCATGTTAATCAGTAAGAACTCTGAGCTGGGGAAGATGATAAAAATACGCCTCATTGATTTTTCCTATTGTAATTAATCATCATTTTGTGACACAATCCTGTTTGCATGGGGTGACATAACAGCTGGTGCCTTCTGTCTTGAGGTTCTTGGAGGTACCAGTCTCCAGGGCAAGCTTTGTCACAACGTAGGATGGGAAATGAGGAACTATTGGTGTGACCTAAGTCTCTGAAATACATGAAGTACCTCAGGCTGAGATGGTATTGAGGGCATAACCTGATACGTTGTAGAGAGAAAATTGCTTTCAGTGCCATATAACTTACTTTTATTTCTTTAGGTATAAGTAGTCAAGGACAATCCCATTTTCGATGTGATTAAAAACTTAATACTGTAACTCCTGGGAATTAGCATACCTAAATCATGTAACAGATGTCCTGGAAATATTTCAGATGTCATTTAATCATCAACACATCTATTTAGCATTCTGTGTCCACAGTATTAGAGCAAGAGGTCTAATATGCTATGATAAAAATAAACAAAACTTACAAAACAAACAATTTTGCCGCCATCTGAAACCACAGTGTGATTCAGATTCCTATTTCCAAAAGTAGCAATTTAAATTTAAAACTAGTTACCATTTATTGCTGTTGTGGTTGTTTTCCATTTGCTTTATTTGCTTTTTAGAATGAGATTGACAGAGCAAATACAGGAAAGATAATCCACAGATAAAAATCTCATTATTTATTAATTATACTTGGAAAGATGTTCAGTATAATATATACAGAGTGGCCAAGAAATTTGGCTGCACAATTATTTATTTATGGAGTCAGCATAGCTGGCCCATAAGTGTTCAGCATTTTGGTTTCCACTCTTAATACCATGTTACTGGGGAGATACATCACTACGTAAACAACACTCTGTGTAATTAGTTTGACAGAAATCCACCAATTTCCTACCTCAAGATGTATGCAGCCACTGCCAAGAATATCAATGGGAACTGTAGATTTATATTTGGAGACAAGACAGAAGCCACGTGTTTTACTTGTAGATGAAAAAATTTCCAGGTTTCAGAGATTGTTTCTGCATACACGTACAGCTTAGCCCCCAAAAGTTATTTGCAATAAGGTTTGGTTTGTATGAGTAAGACAAGAGGTGAGAGAATCCCGTTACTTCCCATAAAATACAGATATTCAAACACATCTCTCTAGCTTGTACCGTCAAAGAACCCACTAGCAATGATATCTGTGGGTATCAGGCACCTGGCTTTCCTTGAATATTTGTAGTGAGACAAGATGTTCCCATCTATTTTTAGATATTTGAAAAAAATCCATCCCTGAAGGGGAAAAGAAAGAATTATGAGCTCAGGTTGTATAATTACACATAATCACTTTGATTCCAAGTAAGGTACATTGATCCACACTGGCTCAAGACCTATCCGCTAATGCTTATGTTAACTCGTCTAATGCAGAGCCTGAAGATATTTTGGTTGCATTTGTCATTATTTTGAGATGTTGGCAGGAATTTTAATGCTTATTAAAATCAGATGTCAGTAACAACACAGCAAGCAGTACCAGGGCAGCCAAGAAAAGTTCCTTTTCCAGGTAGGAAAAACAGAACACAGTGATTATGTCACTCAGATTAGCTCTTCTTAGCCAATGTTTTGCATATTCTTGACAATACAATGACATTTGTCTTGACAATGCACATCTGAGGCTTTCTGTCATCTTTCTGTTGCCCATCTTCCACTCACTGCCCACTTATTTCTCGTAACTTGCTTTCAAAGTGCAAGAGAGAAGTATGAACTCTTCAAAGACCTAAAATACACATATCTTTAGTAACCAGCACAAAATATGAGGCAAAAAACACCCTCCATATACCTGCGGACTAACTTTAAACCTGAGAAACAGTTTTTCATGTATTTCATGTATTCTTCACATACTTGTTAGCTATTCCTTTCTTTCTGCTTCAATTGTTCTCAAGTTGGTTCCACATTTTCCTCTCCTGAGCTCTTGGAAAGGAACAGCAGGAACTTTTCCTCCTTGAAACAACACCTGATGAAAAACAATTTATTTATACAAAATAGATAGTAGTTCATTCTAGAATATGTGGGGATTTCTCCTGGGAAAAAGTTTTAAAATTTCTTAGATATCTGTGACAAGAATACATAACATGAATTATGACACAAAAGTCATGAAATTGAGAAACTCTTTTCCTAATTAACAATGTCTGAAGAAGGAGGGTGAGGCTGGGTGGGTGTATGGCAGCTGACTAAAGCTAACCACCTATGTAGAGGATGAAAAGCTGTTATATTCTTCTGGGAATATCAGTTAGCCAAATTTTGCAGCTAAATTTTGCTCAATGTAATCAGGGGCCCAAGCAGGATCCGTAAATTAAAATGTCTGTGTAAAAGAGGCTTGACTTAGAAGAAACTATTTAGATTAATGGGCTATATCAAAAAATCTTGTTAGTGTTTCTAATTTTGTGATATCTATTAATCAGAGGTGACTGTTTTCTGAACTACCACAAGCACAATTCCATGCAAATTAGTTCAATTAAAAATTAATTAATCAGCTAGTTGTTCCTTTTTTTTTTTCTTTTGTTTCTCCCCTTTTGTTTTTCTGAGTCAAAGTTAGACATAAATCTCCTTTCTTTGGGTTGAAATGCATCAGTGGTGCTACCATGAATTCTCTGATACAAAAATGAGAGCAGGAATCTGAGTGTCTTTGACCTCTGTGACACTTTGAGTTGCAAACAGAAATAATAACAGAGAATGACAGGGCAAACTGGCTATAAATTTGTACTGACCATTAAAAAAGAAAAATAGGTGCAGTTTAATCCTAAATAAACATATGTATTGAATAAATATATAGACAATAAGACAGCTATCCTCCAGTGTTATCTTCAGAATAGATTCCTAATCCCCACAGATAATTTGGTGAGACTGTTTTCAAATACATTTACTACAGATACAGTCACTAAATATACCTATACTGGTAAATAAAGTGAAGCCCAAGGGACGACAGATGATTGTCCAGACTGTTCAGTTCTCAGTTTAAATCCTATTTATGGCCAGTAGCAGCTAGCAGACAACATTTGCAAAGGGTGTGAGTGGCAGCAAATACTAAAAACTAGTCATAACAGGCAATTTGGATATGGTCATCCGTATTTCTGGGAGGGAGGAGGGCAGACTGAGGCATATGGATGTGAATTGTTTCATGCTTTTTGGCTCCTGGGTTAAAATCCAAGTCCTGATTGGTTTTACTTGTACCACAGTTGCAGACAGTTCTGGAACTTTTGTTTATTTCCTTGCTTTTGGTCTCTTTTGTGTTTTCTGCCAAATGTTTGCAGTGCCTGTTTCAATAGTCCAAGGTAATTTAATAGAACTTTTTAGGCACAACTGTGCCTATAAGATGTTTTCCTGGCTCAGTAGTCAGCTGGTGGCGTGACTTTGTCATGCTATGAGATGGCAAAGCTTTGCTAGCAGAACTTTTTGAATATAGATGTGGCAATTGGAGTTCTGATTAGGTTCTGGCAGTTATTGAAAAACAGAGTACAGTGAGCACTTCTAAAGAGTTTGTTGAGTAGATAAAGGGTGATTATGCTGTTGTTCCATAAAGCAATTACACTGAAAAATACTGACACAGTCCTTCTCTAGACAGACAAGGGTAAATTGTTGTGGATTATTTTGTGCTCATTCAAAGTGAACAACTGCAGGGCCGTAATTAAATCTGGCAACCTGGAAATTCTGGAGGATCAAAGATGTCTGGGAAAAGGAGGATGGCTTATACACCATGGAATTTTATTGCAGGACAATCTCTCGTGCTGTAAAATGTGAAGATCATTATTGTGTAGCTGTTCTCTGCTTTTTACCAGTACAGGAAATAGCCAGAATAAAATGTGAGAATTTCAGAGGCAATGGTGTCTCTGTCAGAGACAAATGCTTTGATAGAAAAAAAAAAAAAAAGAAAGCAAAGTAAAACTCCACAATTCTGCAGCTGAACGTATCAAATATATAAGTGATGGAATAATCACCTCTGTGAAGAATCTTAGTCTTGATGAAATTCAGCAAAGGTAGCATGAAAACTACTGGATGTGACTTCAATCAAAGAAGGGAATTGAAGCTAAATTCAGTTAGGACAGACCCGGCCTACATGACTTCTGAACTTTCAGACAGAGAATTAATCTTGTACTTTCTTATTCCTGGTCATGGCCATTTAGCTAATAATATAGTTATCCCATTTATACAGTGTCCTGTACCAGATCAGGCTATTTGAACTATTTTATATTATATAATGTTATATAAAATATTAAAGTCATACTTCTAATTTCTGACTTTCTAAAACTCTAAGTACAGAAGAGAGATCTACATTTTGCTCCAAGAGGTCTACAAGGAGAACTGATTTATATTTTCCATACCCACTACAGGTTTTCTCTGCATGGCAGTGGAGATTTCCAAAGAAATTCCACAACTGAAGTATAACTTCCCTTTGTAAGACACAAATTTCTGCTGTATTTCTGGACTTCTTTGCAAGGTCTTTATCAGCGTAGAGGAAGAAATTAATTCCAGTATTTTCTATATCAAATATGACAAGTGTTAATAAGCGTGTCTGTTCACAGCATTTTAGATTGCTTAGAAGTGGATTTTATTTAGAGAAGGTACCAAACCAACACTTTGCTGGGAAAATGGTTTGTACTAACAGATGGTGGGATGGTTTTTGTTGCTCTCTCCCCTCCTTTCAGGCTCTGTATTGAGCATAACAGACATTTCAAGGCCAAAACACCAAAAGTTTCACAAGCTTATATGAAATATTAGAATGAAATAGCATTAAGTAGCACCCAAATCTGCTGCCACTGTCCTAACTCCTCTTGCCTAGGCAAAGCCCTGTTCTGGAAGGTGGCCAGTGAAACAGCAGCAGTAGAAATAAATTCCTGTATCAAGTAAGGTTGTTTTTCTGTGTGCATCTTGTGGAGTTTTCAGAGCAGATTTGGGCAGGTGTTGCTTCCCCATTAACTTCTGGGCTGAATTCCACAGCAAAATAACTGCAGGAGTGGTTTCCTCCCTGCCCACATGGCCACTGCGTTTGGCTGAACACCTTCCACGGGAGATGCAGCTGCCTTGTCCAGATTTAAACCTGGCTTTGGCCTTGCAGTGGGTTTTGTACCACCTCCATCTGCACTGACAACTTTTAGCATCAGTGGGGCTGTACCAGGGCTCCTGCATCCACACGGCTTTTGGAAATGACTTCCTGAGCCATAGGGAGCACCGCTGAGGATAAAAGGTTATATCAGAGGTGGATTTGCTTTCCTCCTCTCCCCACAACCCCCCCACAGAACAGTGATGTCACAAAAATGCTGGTTTTCATCTGCCTATGGCATATTTGTGCTTTATGTCACTCTTGTGTCGGATTTCTTTTCCACATCTACAGATGTAAGCTATTCCATTATCTAAACCTCTCCTTCTGTAGAGCGTGTAACAATAAATAAACTTTGTGGTTTTGCCTAATCTGAATTGGAACTGTCACATCTGGAGAACCAGTTTACTTCATTTTTGAAGAGCTTATTTTTGTCTTTGGAGATGCACAAAATAATAGAGAAATGTGTGTGAATGGTGAATGGCAAAATGCCTGGTCTGATTAAAACAGACCCACTGCATAGAAATTGCCCTGGCAAAACAGAGTCAGAAGGTTCAAAATTCAGTGAAGCTGGGGAATATGAAAGCTCTTAGTGCTCTGTAATGCAGTGGAAAGCAGTCAGTCTCTGTCAGTACACAAACACTCATTTAATTAACTGGAATATTCAAAGGAAGGAGTATCTTTTTTCCTTATTTTTTTATTAAAAGAAGAAACAACTAAATAGGAATTCATACTAATCATCATCTTCTTGCCAAATAGTGTGCCTTAACTGTACATATATTGTGTATTTATATAGTGTGTATATATATATATACACACACACATATATAGACTGTATATATGTATAGTGTATATGTGTATATATATATAAACTGTATATATGTAATGTATGTGTGTGTGTATATATATATATATAGTGTACCTTAACTGTCCAATATATAGAAATATATAGAAGATGATAGAGTATAGAAGAGCAGTGAGGAGACTCATACAAGTAAATATAAGCAAGGAAAAAAAAGAATTAATTTTTTTCTTTATCTTTTTAACTTCTTCTCTGTCCAGTGTTATCTTCTATTTTCTATCTTGCTTTTCCAGAAACAGTTTGAATTTTTAAAGGTCAGATTACCATAGACTAGAAATATGTACTTTACAACTAATTGTACTTGTATTTTTTATTATTCTGGCTGGTGAACTTCTGTCTGCCATTTCCCATCCCACTGGGTTTGGTTTCTCTGTTAGCTCTGGTTTTATTTTTCGCTTTTCAGGATTAAAATTTCCCACTGGTTGGTGTCTGCTTTTATCTCAGTAGTCTGAAGATTCCCCATGCTTTGGCCAGGAATGCTATGAAAGAATGGGTGGATAACATTATTTTACAAGAAATATTTCAAAAGAGAGTTATGTTGACTCTCTGAGAGCCTGATTCATCCCACTGCTTTTTTGTCAGCAAGAATTTCTCTATAGGTCCCCGTTAGCTTTAGATCACAGCCCATATCCATGCAATGATTTCCAAAATCATGAGGATAAATAGATGTAAACTATTTATGACAGTCTAAAAAGTCATTTCATATATGCAGAATAAAAGTAGGGAACAAATTAAGTCCAAACCAAACCCTGCTATGTAATAGTAAAAACATTCAATTCTTTTGGTCTTCAAAATGCTGTGTGCATATTGGCTTACCCTTTTAAAAATGCCCACATGAAACAGGAAAATTGTGCTCATGTTCTTTAGAGGAGTGGGTGGCTGAGAGGGGAAATGACTCCTGGTGAGTCAGTGTCAGAGCAAAGATAAAGAGCTTGAAATCCCTAATCCTGATTTTCCTGGTTACTTTCAACCCTATTGCTTCAGCAAGTTATTTTTAGCATTCAATTCGAATTACAAAGGAAGGACTTTAGGCACAAATCAATAATTTAATGGGGTAAAATAAAGTGTTTGCTGCATTCAAGAGAGACTGCACACAACACAAAACAGACGAGGAAGTCACGTTAATTTACCAATTAATGCTAATGATTTCATTCTCTGTAAAAAGAGAAATACCAAGACCTAATGGGAGAAAAAACTCAATCAATTAGTATGAAGAGACATTTGTGAAGAAGCTGACTTAGCTCTATCCATCAATTCCGTAGTGCAATTTTTAACTTGATATTCTGTGAAGCTTTGTTGTCTTTGAAGGCCTGAATATGCCCACTGCCTGTGCAAACCTTTCCAAAATACTGTCTGCAACTTGGTAGTATTATCTCATCAGCAAAAACCCACTATTAATTTGAGTCTCTGGCTGTTCTGATCAGATTTATAACTGCCCATTTATATGTGACACATTGTTTTCTAGGTTGCTTTAGAAAGACAAATACTTACTAATCAAGGTAAAAAAAAAAAAAAAAACAACCTGTCAAGCACCAAGTGGAAGAATTGCTCAGAAGTTTAGGGGAAACTGTTCTTATTAGATATGTCAAAAATTAAAACCATGCATCAAAAGATGTAAAGTTCTTTCAGTCTTTTGATGTCTTTGGCAGCTCTTGAAAGAAGGACCAAATTGCACTCTGGGATGGATTTCAAAACTGAGCTTGCAGATCTGAGTACACGAAGACAGTTCAAGCACTGTATCCTGCATTTTTGTTGTTTGAGTCTCTGACACTGCAATAAACTTGTGAAAGTAGAGTCAGGCAGCAGACTGAAAATAGTGTCAATACAAGGAGATGGGATGTTGTCAAAGAATCTCAGCATTAGCTGTGGGCCTGAGCATGGAAAGATAAATATTAATGTGTTTATGGGACTATCTATTTATGTACTCATAGCATTTGACTTGGATGTAGTCAGTGCTGTTCCACAGAAATAATTAGGAAACCATCTAGACTCAGGCAAGGAATGCTCTTTGTTAAATCTGTAAAACATCCTTGACCAGACAAATTATTTTATGGTCAAATAAAAAACTGATCTGTTGAAAACTAACTCCACCCCTGACATCCCAATTTTCAGGACCTCCAGCTTTTCCTCAAGCTGTACAGTTTTTCCTACTGGCACAAAAATAGGGTGGAGTGGTGTGAAAGCAGGAATATAGGAAGAAGTACAGGAGGGATGGTATCCCTTCAATGCTTCCTGGTACTTTAACAAAGAGAAAACTTAGGAAAGTCACTGTGGAATCACAACTTTAGCATCCCCACATACCATTTAAACATTTTTTGTGTATCTGAGGGCAATGTCAAGCAGCATTATCATATTTGCTGGTGCCTGTTCAGCACCATAGTAGGTAGGCATGACTTCTACCTCCAAAAGATTGCAGTGCTTGCAAGTTTAGGGAACACCTTCAGTAAGGAGCAGAGGAATCTAAATTTTATTAAATAAACTGTGGGGTTTTTTTGTTTGTTTGTTTTTTTTCATTACACTTTAAAAGGAAAATGACTTGAAAAAGGAAAAGAATTTTAGAAGTTCTTTCACTAAGTTCTAGGTTTGGGTTATCCTTTTACCAAACAGCGAGTTTTCAGCAGATGAAAAATGCCTAATGATTTCGTGTGCTGAGTTGGACTGCATTTTGATAACAGGTTTAATAAAGTTACCTTTAAAGGCAGAAGAAAAACTAAATATCTGTGGAAAGTGAAGAGTTTGTGTGAAAGATTTTGTTGCATAAAAAGGTAAATTATTGCTTATAGAATCCAACCAACCAATCAATAAATGTAAACATTTATTGTAAATGCCATGTAACAAATTTAGCTGGAGTTAGCGACCATAAATAAAAATTATTTTATCAAGAAATCAGAAGAAAACTCTTCAGTTATGTTTCTGAAGAACTGAGGAGTAGAGATGATATTGAAGTCATCTGCCAACTTTTCCCTTGATGACCCCTTACAGGTTATGTTTTCAGAACTCCTGCAGCTGAACTTCTGGCAAAAATGTTATTGTATTTTGGGTTGCCACAAAAGCAGTTCATGTTGAGCAGCCTTGCTCAGGAAAATACTGAGATAGGAGAAATATTAAACCCTAATTTCAAAGGTACTGAGCTTTGGAACAGAAGGAAAAATAACAGATCAGCTGAAGCAGGTAACTACTGAGACTGGTGTCCCTCTAATCCATCATCCTGTTTCCATTGGTGGTGAACCCCACACTCTTCTGAAAGATGTGTAAATAAGGTGGAATAATACATTCACTAAGTTTAATGTTAGCTGCTCTCAGTAGTTGCCTCTTGATTTGAAACCAAATGTGTAATTGCATTCAGAGAGCTTGGTTTTTTTAAACTTAGTGCAGCAACATCTGCTGTGACTTTGCCGAATCTCAGAATTTTAGAAGTGCTCTGGTCTCCCAAGGTGGAATTTGGTTGCTGAAAATGTGATTATTTCCTAAGAAACATAATGAAGTGCTGGCATAAATAATAAAATAACTGCAGAACTGTCAGCTTTGTGTTTCTCCTGGTCAGCTTGAATAAGTATTTTAATAATCTCTCTGCAGCTCTTTAACTACAGACATGGAATATAAAAGTAACATTAGTGGTGTTAACCTTTTTTTTATTCTCAAGAAAGAAGCCCAGGGAAAAGTTATGACAAGGATTATTTAATTTTTTTTTTATATCAATTAGAATTTAAGCAACTCATCTGTGGTTTTGTCTTAGTAATATTATGCAGTATTTCAGGAGTTATAGATTGTGGAGCTTTTAAATTCTAGAAATTTACGTAACAGGTTGATATTGAGAAGGATGCTACAACTTCGAGAACAGGAGAGATTATAAACAAAGCACCAGAGGGAAAAAAGTGGCAGAGGAAGAGGAGTAAAGGATAGGAAAAATAGCTCAGGACAGAATCATGCAATGAGCCCCTGGAGTTCTGTTTCCTAGAGGCCTCTGCTGTTCACCAAGTACCTTGGAGAAATATTGGTGTGAATTGTTGCTTCCTTTTACTGTTCGTGCTGATGCCTCCCTGAAGGAACGCTGGAGGAAGGAGAGGTGTGGCTCACAGTAGAGTCTAAGGACATAAAATTACATTTCCATGATCAGACCCACATCACCTCACTCACTTGTGTGCTGCCCGGAAGAAGTACCTTTGCCTCATCGCCTGACTGAAATATGGATTTTATATCCAAATAAGTTACAGCAATAGCGATTCATAAAAATGAAGCACATTCTCATTATTGATCTGTTTCTTGGAGGGATGGCAAAGATGGTGCTGCAGGTAATTTGTTTCTGCTGTTTGCTACGTGAGGCACAATGTTATTTCTGCTTCCTTTCCTTTGTTTTAAACTTTCAGAGCTTTAAATCGCATAAACTTTAAATAATATTTCATTTTAATGTAACATAGAGAGGTCTGCAAAACCAAAGAACTCTCATATTGTTTTTTCTTTAACAAGACAAGTAAGTTTTATCACGTTTTACATAATAATTATAATTTTGAAGAGAAAGGGTAGACTAGGAAGACACTCCTAAAAAATATTCAGCAGTTACCCATAACTATGGTGCTGATTTCTCAAACGGTGCAGTGAGGCCATGGTGGAATATGATCTCTGGAAGACATCCGTTGAGTAAAAGTTTCTGGTTCTAAGGAACTCAAAAGACATATTAGAAGGGTCTTTTTCAGAAAGGCTTTGATGACTTGAAATTCTGGAAATTCAAAACCCTAATCTCAAAAATGCTTTAACAGTTAAATCAGCTTCAGGCTGGTAATGACTGCTTATGGATCTAATGATTTCTTTTGTTAAACAGATGAATTATACAGGTTTTAGGGCAGGCCAACCAGATAAGACCTCAGAAAACATACGCATGATTGGTTTTGTTTAATATAGCAGCTTGGGGATATTGAATATTTTGGATAGGGTAGGACAGGGATTCCTTCTCTGCTTGTGCACGAATGCTGAAAGTTTCTTTTTCCAAGTGATTATTCTCACTACTAATCTAGAATATTCATCATGCTTTCTGTACCCCTGTTTTACAGAGGAATCTGTTTACAGAATCAAGAGCTCAGTGCACTCTGCTCTTATTGCCAATTGTTTTTATCAAAGTGGCAAACTATAGCACTGCGTACTCAGATGAACTTTTTCTGTGCTTGGAACATCTGATTGCTCATCCAGTTTTGCTGTTACAATATACGCACACTCTAAAAGAGCTTGAAATGGGATGCAGTGTAATTGGAGATACCGATTCAATGTGCACTGAAATTAATGAGAGCTAGCACTGATTGCATTGGATCAGATCCTTTGAGTTTGGAACAACATTTACTTGTCATCACGTGGGCATATCATTGGTTTGACAGATCTCCAGGGAAGGCAGCACTGTGGGCAAGTGACAGGGCTTCGTATGAAACCTGGATCACAGAAAACTCCTCTGCCCTCCCTTGGTTACGGAATTTGCAGTTCCAGCCTGTGTGTTTATTTGTGTCCATGTAGCAAATCAACTGCTGATAAAATAACTACAAAAGCTAGAGAAATGAGAATAAAACAAGGTCCTCACACAAGATATACATCAGATGCTTAAAAAACCCTGTGGGCTAAGAATAAAGTCTCAGATAAGAGATATGTATTTATCATATCAAAAATACCCCAGATGGAACAAGAGAATGCATGCAAATTCCCTTATGAAATTCACATAGTTGTTGAAATATACCTCATAGTGTCACATACCCCCAAAATGAATAGTTTCTCTACAGAAGACATGGAAATTAGGGTGAACAGCAGGACACTAAGACCTGCAGATGAGAAAAGAAGCTTCTCATGGAAATCAAATCCAAAGAAGAGCATGAAAAAATCTGAAGGTATCTTCTCCAAACTCAATTTCTCAATATCAAATGAAGTTTGATGGCAAAAAAGCATAAGTCATGCAGGTTGAAAAGGGAGTGATAGCAACAGCTTCATTGAGGCAAGATCCCTGGGCACCACTAGAGGCAGTTCACTGTTCAGTGGCTCTTGGATTGGTCCCAAGAGGATACAGAGATGTTAAATGCATGACCAGCCAGCCAGAAACCAATATGACATAATTCATCAAACAGAACAAGAGACCCAGCCTGCTCTGATCTACTGGTCCCACTTCAAAAAAGCCCAGAGAGGGTAATGTAGCCCCAGAGAGGGCACCTGTCACAAAGCAACGAAAGTATTTGTAGAAATCTCCTATAGAAAAGGAAATGTAAAATTGCTATTGGTTACCTGTGCAAGCAGTTTAGCAACTGGGAACTTAATCAAAATGTTTGTGATTGGGAAATGGTGATCGAATGGTGATCTCAGTTCCATAATACAATCACAAAGAGGCAACCAGTGAATCCCAAAGGTGACAGGTTTGGGGTTGATGAAAAGAAGGAACATTTGACACAGGGCACTAATAAATGGTAAAACTAATTGCCCTACACTGCCGTAAAAGAAAATACTTGCATAAATTCAGGAGAGTTGCATTTCTCTATTGTTAGCAAAGATATTTAGCATCAAATAGCTCATCCCAGGGAAAAAAAAAGCAACGAAACAACAAAAAACGCTGGAGGAAAATAATTCATTTTTGTTTGCTGCCATGAGTCAGTTTTTTTACTGATGCTACAGAGCAGGTGACACCAGCAGAGGCAGAGAGAGATTACTCCACACCTGCCTCTCTAAGGGCTTCAGGGAACATCTGCCACTGCACAGGTGCTGTAGTTCATGGGCTATGTGCTAACAGGCTCGGATCCAGTTGGATGGTGCTGAGGCTCCAAAACAGATGAAATAACAATGAGGTCCTGAAGCCAGATGCTTCAGAGTGCTCTAATAAAAACTGATTTAAGGCCATGGGGCCTTTTTATTTATTGCGTCATCAGGCCAGTGGTAAGGATTTGAATTATGTCAATGACAGTAGCTTGTCATTTGATCTGACCCTTTGCTGTCCAGGTGCCAGAAAGTTCCTTCCTCTGGATCCATTCCACCTGCACTCTCCTTTTGAAGCACACAATGGTTTCATTGTCACAATTACCTGTAAATGAAGCACTGCTGGAGAGTGTCTTCATTGTGAGAAGATCTTACCACAAATATTTCAAATTAAAGAAGTGGAAGGTAAGCGAAATAAGCATTTTTGGAGAGTATTTCAAAACAGTACATAGAACAGGAATTCATTGTATTAATAGAATCATTAAGGCTGGAAAAGACCTCTCAGAGCATCAGGTCTAACCATTAACATATCATTGCCAGGTCCACAACTGAACCATGTCCCCAAGTGTCACGTCTCATTTTTTGAACCCTTTCAGGGACAACAACTCCGACACTACCCTGGGCAGTCTGTTCCAATGCTTGACCACACTTTCAGGGAAGAAATTTCCCCTAATATCAAATCCAAACCTCCTCTGGAACAACTCGAGACTTACTCCTCTTGTCCTGTCACTCGTTACCTGGAAGAAGAGCCTGACCCCCACCTGGATACAACCTCTCTTCAGGTGGTTGTAGACAGCAGCAAGTTCCCCACCAAGCCTCCTCTTCTCCAGGGTAAACGACTCCCTGCTGCTTTTTCTCTTCCTGCTAGCAGCACTATTGATGGGATATTTGTGCACCTGATGAATTTTGCTGTTTAAAAACCTGAAGAATAAAATGTATGTGCCCCACAATGCTTTGTTATACACTTCCATCCTCCAGCATTTGCACACAGGTCCCAGATCCTCTTTTACATACTCTTTCTGGCAAGCTTGATCTTCTGCTTTGTACTGCTATGGTATTTTAATGGGCTCCTGGGAATAGCAGAAGTATTATATATAAAAAGAGAGAAAAACAAGCAGCAAAATAAATGACATGGTGAACTCTTGTCTTACCCCAAAATTATTAAACTGGGTCATCATATAGACTCCTAGTTGTTCAATACTTGCAGAATCTTCTGGATATTTTTATTATTATTATTTTGGATTTTTACTCATTTTACCAACCATTTATTCATATTCTGCCATATTTATACGACTGTGTGCTGTATACGGTGAAGATTTCCCCTCAGGAGGAATCTACCAACACTATATTATTTCCTAGTGACGCTGTTTTTTTCTTGTTTTGATGAACTACTGCCTTCTGAGAGAACAGAGGAAAAACTAGGAACAAAGCATTTTGTTTTTCAAAACTCACTTTTGTTCTTTGCAGTTAGTCAATATTTTTATTAAATTGTTATTGAAATAATATTATTTATTGAACTTTCAGGTGGAGCAAAAAATGTCATTTTGATAAAAATGGAAGAATCTTAATCAGGATGACTAATATTCAATAAAAATCATATGTTAATCTTTAAAAATTGTCAATATTTTCCAGATAAATAAATGAAATATCTGTGACATTGAATACTTCAGCAGAAACTGTACATCCTCTAGAAAAATACTATTGTAAATGGAAATCATTTTTCCCAGAAAGCACTGGATCAGTACTTTTAAATTCATCAGAAAAGAGCTTTTTTTTGTTATGGTGTTTTGTAATACATATCTAGACAGGGAAAAGAGATTTAACCCATGGAAACACTATCAAATGGAAATAACTACCTGTTTCTATTTGAGAGGGAATTAATGTGCTTTATACAGTCAATAAATACGCCTACATTTAGAGGTGCTTAAGTTTTGGGTTTGCTCTGCTCCTTCTCTTTACTGTTCAAAGAGAAGTTAAGCCTGTGTGGAAGTTCTCCACTTTTATCATAACTCCCCACTGACAAAAATACCCTGCAGGAAGGAACGTGTCCCAGGCTGACACATGGCACTGCAAGAGCAAGTTAATACAACTTTAACTAGAGCTGATTTGTACCTTTTTGAGAGAGGGGAATTGTAAACCTTCACAACCAGCTATCTAAACCTGCTTTGTAAAACAAATAAAGGTAAGAAAATGGGACGTCGTTAGGAAAATCCAGTTTATAACAGTCTTGTGAGGCTTGAATTCTCTGTCAAAGTATTGCACATCACTGGGGGCACCTTAACTGTCTGTGCGTGTTTTTAGGTCACAGCTAATCTGGGGTAATTGGACTAAAGCTAAATTGAATTAGCCCACGATAGTCTGACTAATAGGACACACATGGACAGCCACCGTGGCTCCCCCAGCCCAGGAATGGTTAAGCTGAGAGAATTTGCTCATCTTTGTGAGCCCTGGGAAGAAAGTGTCAGCCTTGGTGACCCTTCAAACTAGACAGGGCTTAAATGTATTCTACGACCAATCCTGTGCTTTCAGAGTAATGGACTGGATGATTCAATTTGGCTTTTTCATTCCTTGACTCCTATGACTTTCTGAGAATGGCTCCCCTCTGGCCACCTTCCTAAATCAGGGTGAGACTCCGGCCCAAGACAGTATCTCAGAAGGGTTTTACAGCTGGCACTTGACCATGTGTCCTTTGTCACAGTAGCCAATATTGTGGCATGCAGTGACTTTTTAATGCAAGGCAGATCTGATAAACAGGCAGAGGGTACTCAAAAGAAAAGGAACAGATTGAAAGCCGGAGGCTTTTGTGTGTTGCTGAGCAAAACAACTTACATCTGTGATGGGCCTGGGTTGAACAAGTTATTGTGAGCAGGAGTGCTGAAATTCATACTTTTTAAAGAGAAGTATCCCTTTTTAAGAAAATAAAATGCTTACTTGTGGGAAAAATCCCCAACCTCAGAAACCTGCCAGAAGTCCTACGGCTCTTGGATTTGTTTCTGTGCAGTGAGGAGCACACTGGAAATCTTTTGATGGAAAGTTTTCCAAATTGTTTCTCAGAGGTTGTCAGAGATCACCCAAGTGTTACTGTCACCTGCTGGAATGCCAGAGGAGAAAGATTTCCTGTCTCCAAAGGTAAAAATCACTTGGCATTGCAGGAAATCCTGCTGTCCAGCCATGGCTTTTCCAAACATCAGCTAAAACCAGCCTGGATTCTTCTCACTGGATTCTTCTCACTCTTCTTATTCTGACTCAGTGTGTCTAGAAATTCTTCCTTCCAAAGGCTGGATGCCATCATTTTTGTTTCATCTTCCACATTATCCCTGAATAACTCTTCTTCCCTTTTTGGTACTGTTATTTTGTATTCCAAAAGATAACTTTGTAGGGTGCACCTGAACATGTGTGTGCTTTTAAACATCCTGCTTAACTGGGTATTTAGCTGGTTAGAGACCAAGAAGCCTGGAGGGTTTGCTTTACTAGTGTGGCCAGTAATCTCTTTACATCTACAGGCTGAAATTTTTTCTACCAACAAAGTCATGAAAAGAGACTGAGGAGCATCAGAGGGGAAAAAGGCACACAGGTTGCTACTGCAGTAATGAAGGTAAAATGAGAAAAACAAAAGCAAATCACAATTCTGAAACACTGCCAGCTGATACAGTAAAACTATGGAGTATGAATTCGTTCTGATTTATGGGATAGGAATTCTCTTGCACAAAGTTATCAGACCAACAGGCTGGTATCCATTCCTCCTTGGAACAGCAGAGAAAGGCATCTCCAAAAGAGGTCACAGTTGTCTTAGACATCTGTCTCTGCAGTGGATAAATCACTCCCTGGAGGTGATTTTCTGTCTCAAATGAAAAGGAGGGAGCCTATGTCTACTTTTGACTAGACACTCAAGATTTGGAAAGCTGAAAGTGCAGCAAAGCTCAACAGAAAGAATTAATATTTGCCTATACCAGCCTTCCCAGTTGTCAATTTTGGATCTTAAATGGTGTAAATTAATGTTACCATCTCTCTGTTTCCCTGGGAATGCTAATGTATAGACAGGCCAGCTTAGATCCTACAAGATTATTTCTATTTCCCACAAAGTGCCTTCTTACATAATATAGTATCACACTGGGAGCATGTGTGGAAATTATCATCCTGTGCTTTTTGCCCGAGAGCACTGCAAGGGAATTTATGCCACTGCTCAATGTTCTGCTGCAAAAAACCTCATATTGCAGACAACTTATCAAGAGGAAACCCCTGAGTAAGACTTTTATAGCACTCTGCTGGAGATTTGCTACCGATCTGCTCCAGCAATATGATCCCACACCAGAAGTATCCTCCATTCTGATTCTTTTTTCTTTTCTGATTTTATCAATATCAAAGAAAAGGAAAAACCCTGTAATGGACTGCAGTGGGGAAAAAAAGGTTTCATTTTAATTATTCATAATACAATTTTGCAGCAACTATATCATGTGTTTGCTCAATTTTTAACTGCTTTTAAAATGGAGACAAGGATGTTATAAGTGCATCTGCTGGTGGTATCTCTGCGGAGGGGAGATGACTGAGAGGTCTCAGCTGAATCTGTATTCCTAGGAATAATTGCTTCATTACTTGAATGAGTTGCCTTGAGCTGAGCTGATGGGATTCTCCATCTGTTTCTGTGCATTTATTGAACCACTGCCACTGGACAGTGAGGAAGAGCTCTATGTAGCCCGTGAAAAACCCAAGGAAGTCAGAGCCTGAAAGTGCTGAGGAGGCTGTGGCTTCTCCTGCTTCAGTCAGCCAAAGGCAGATTTGATGGACAAAGCACAAGGTTTATATGCTCAATACGTGGCTCAATTTTCAGCACCACCTCAGACTGACTGCACAGCTTCAGACACCCTGTAACTGCTCCTGGCCTCCAAATACAGGGGTAAAATGGGAATGTAAAGACAATGATTGGCTTCCATCTCACTATTTCTATCTGATTCAGATTTTGGATTAAGAGTTTCCTCTTTGTTGATGTTTGTAGCCTTGCATACACAGATATACTCCACATTGTCTGTTAGTACTTGCAGATTTATTCAACAAAGTAAGATCATTATTAAGAATTTAATATCCAATACTATGGGTTTTTAATAAGATCAATATCTCAAGGTCTGTGAAATATATCTCTGAGAAGTATTTGGATGGACCTCTTCTATTTAGAGCTTCTCCTGATTTCAACTCTGCTTAGCCTGTCTGCGTATGATAATGTATACTTAATATTATGCATTTCTTGGAATAATAGAAGCAATATTGCAAAATATTCTTGGATCTGTGGAATATGGGTGCAAATTCTGTGCCTCTTTAAATTTTCCTTTCAACAAATTTTATTTTGCAGTTACAATTAGTGTGTACACCTTTGACTTACTTGGTGCTTTCAGAAATCTTTAGTTCAACGGATCCTTCTCATCTTTCCAAAATTTACATTTGCTACTTTATCCCAGGGATATAAAATAGAAATTTTCCCATCAACAGTGTCCAAACAAACACAGGTTGCTAAGCTGCAGCTCCCAACAAGGATGGCAAAGCTGTGTTACAGAGCTGTTGTGACTGCCAGAGGATCAGAACAGTCAAGCAGAGAACAGAATGCGTGTAACTGACCCGGGTCACTTCAGATGGTGAAAGAAACTGGGTGGTCAGCATCTGTATTTTTTGTACTGGCTCCCCTTTATTGATGAGCACAGAGAGGGCCACCATCAGTATCCTGTCTGGACCAACACGAGCTGCAGATTTTTGCTGCTTTTAGATTTGTGTTCTGGAGCTGGTTTGTAGCAGAAATGCTCCTTTCATGGTCCTTTCTACTCACATCCTTAGAGGATGAGACCTTACTCAGTTGAGTGTTTCAGTAGAAATATTGATGATCACATCTTACTGTCTTTTTGGGGACAGTACCTTCATTTGCCCCCAGAAAGGTCCTTTGAAGTCCCTGTCACCATCCTCAGAAGTGTGCTAACGCAGGCCTCAGTGCGGGGAAACTTAGATATTAAAAATACTGTGGTTTTTCCAAAGGATTCACTACATAGAAAAAGACAAAAAGTGAATATACAGAACTAATAAGCACTAATATAATGGCAAATTCTCAGCTGGATTAAACGTTGGCATAGTTAAGGGGCCAAAAATTGAGTTGGATAGATTGGGGCAGTGCAAAAGCAGGACAACAAATGGAGAGCCACTGCAGTGCCAAGCCTAATCTTGTCCACATTTTGTATTGATATGATGGCCAAGAGGAGGGAATACTAAAAAAAGCGTACAAATAAAAAAGTGACACTAGACCAGGAGCACTGGTCGATACTAACAAGGCAAGGAACTGGATCAAAGTCGACCTTGAAAAATTGCACCAGTTTTTTCCCAAATTACTTCTGAAATCTTTTGTGGGAATGGAAAAGGACGTGTAAACCCTGGAGAGGCAGGGAGCCTAATTAACACTGGGCCTTTAAAAGTGCAGACTGAAAGCTTCCAAATACCAGCCATGGAGGTAACATCAATGAAACACTGATCTGTGTGGTGATCCATCACAGCTCAGAAAGTATTGTGCTGGACGGATGACAGCACAGAGGGAAACAAGAGAGAGAATGAAATATATAGACAAACAGCACAAATTGAGGATGTCAGTGAGAGAAATGTTGAGTGGGGACACAGAATCCGTGAGCTTTGGTGTCGATTCCCTGGTAGCTTTGTAGGTAGGAAAAACCCCCAATAAACAAATCTCTCTGTACAGCTGGTAACAGGTAGAAATTAAAAATGTCTGAGTAATATAAAATTAAATGAAAGAAACACAAAATCAATCTGAGACCACCAACTGGCACGGAAATTCTCAGTGCACATAGTTCCAGGTTGTGCCTGTAATTGCTGTCAGTGTTAGTTTTGGTCATTTTTCTGTCATTTGTTCCTGCTTTCAAAGAAGCAGGTAAGAACCATCTGTGTATATTATATTCAGCTGAAGCTGGTCAGAGGATAACTTGATTTTACCACAGCTTTCCAGGCATAAATGTTTATATTCAATCTGCACTGGAATAAAACCTAATGCTCTGGTACATTTTTGCAAAATGAATTTGGTCTGGAACATTGCATTTTTGAATCAGAAACGTTCAGTTAAAATCTCTGAGTCAAGTGAAAAGTATATGTCATATCAGAAATTTTATTGTGGGACAATGTTAAAACAGCAGTACTGAAAGAGATTTTTTGGGTTATCCAACTTTCCTGCTATCACAGTCAATGGGTTGTATAACATTATTCAAAACCAAAAAAGGGCTGTCTTTTCAAAGCAAGCTATTCCAGGCCCTGAATATTATAATAATTTTTCTAATATTTTGAAAGAGTCTTCTGATCTCTGCCTTTTTTACCAGCCAATTAATCCTATTTATTCTTTTATCTGTACTCACCCTTAGATTTCCTGCCTCTATGGTTTCTCATCAAGGGTAGCACCTCTTTGCTCTGTCAACCTGCACAAGCCAGGAGCTATTTATATCTTGTAAAACAGGATATCTGAATTTATACGAAGTCACAAAAACTAGTTACAAAAGGCATATTTTGATTCGGTGAGTGAATTTGGAGCTCCCAGAGCTCATGGTGTTGAAGGTTTAGCTTTTTTGTCTTTGTCCATTACCGAGAAACTTCTTTTCCCCATGCCCAAGGAAATCAGAGCTTTTAATGTAATTAAAACCTTTTAATGTAATTAAAACCAGGACCTATGCCACTCCTAAAAAGGATAAATTCCAGAAACGTCAGCACACTGACAGCCTGAGGTAAAGACAGCTGCAGAGAATGAAAGCCCCCTTGGTCTGCACAGGCTTTAGTCTGGCCTCTAACACAGACCTTGTTTTTAAAGGTAATAACCAGGCCCTCTTGCATTTCCTTAGACACTTGGCTGTGCAAAGGCAGAGTAAAGCAAATCCACATCTTGAATGCCTGTGGCTGGATCAAAAATGCCACGTCCTATGGCACAAAGCAGGGATCCAACAGGAACATGAAATCCCAGAGCTGCTCAGAAGGCCGCGTGTGATATTTCAATGAGCCTGAGCTTGTCTGTGTCAATGTGTCTCTGCACTGAGCTCCAGTTTTACGTCCCATATCTAGTAGATATTCCCCTTTTCAAAAATACCTACCACTTCTTTTCTTGTCTCACTCTCTGTATGCACTTTGCTGCTGGATCTGGGGGGTTTATATGGAAGTTGCTGCACTTCTCTAATGTTTGGCAGATGGAGAGAAAATGCTGTATTTATTTCCCACAGGTGACAAGTAAATGACTGCCTGACAACGTTGTGACATCTTTTCAGAGGTATNCGAACTCCCAGAGCTGCTCAGAAGGTCGCGTGTGATATTTCAATGAGGCTGAGCTTGTCTGTGTCAATGTGTCTCTGCACTGAGCTCCAGTTTTACGTCCCATATCTAGTAGATATTCCCCTTTTCAAAAATACCTACCACTTCTTTTCTTGTCTCACTCTCTGTATGCACTTTGCTGCTGGATCTGGGGGGTTTATATGGAAGTTGCTGCACTTCTCTAATGTTTGGCAGATGGAGAGAAAATGCTGTATTTATTTCCCACAGGTGACAAGTAAATGACTGCCTGACAACGTTGTGACATCTTTTCAAAGGTATTTATTTGGAGAAGCAGTAGGTTGCTTTTCCACCCAAAGAAGCAATGTTTATCTTGAAATATCCATAATGATCCTCCTCCTCATCATCATTGGCATCATTCTCATCATCATCACATGAAATCAATGTTCCCTCCACTTTATAGACCTCAAGTAAAACGCTGTTCAGTTTTTAATCTGATATCTGATTATTCAGTGGCACTGAACACAAGAGTGACCTCCCAGTGACTTTGTCTCTGTATTTCTTGTGCTGGAGACTTTTCCTTAGATCAATTGTTGCAAATGGATTCCTTGCTCTTCTGTGGTCAGTTCCTTGCCATTACTTTTTATTTTTTTGTTCACAATAAAATATTTGTAATTTCATCCTAGTTGGTGCTTTCTATACTGCCTCAATCTAGCTGCTTGGGTAAAATCATGTTTCAAAAGCAGTAGAAAAGAAGAACAATTCCACTCCATTTCAAAGAATAAGAATATTTATAGAGAGAGATAACATCTCTTGTTAAACCACCTGGTATAACTTGAAGAAAAAGATGAGATCTGACATGCAGGGCCTTCCTTTGTTCTGCTGTATCTCTTCTTTGCACTGCTGAAAAATTCTCAGAAAGATTTCAATGGTATAATTATTAATTAATAATTAATGAATAAGTAATAAGTTAATCTACAAATCATATTGCTGGGCAATATTATAGGCTCATATTATCATATTAAACTTTGGTCTGAATTTTAAAAAGCATCTTTTGTACAATGAATGTGTTTGAGGGTCAAAAGGGGGACAACTGTGCTATTGTTAAAAGGAAGAGCAAATGGAACTGAGAACTATAATTTGGTAATGTAACCTAAAACGAAAATAACATGATTTCAGCAGGATCAGAAAACAACTCAATGGAAATAACTGTAAAGAATGAGAACTTTACTGAGTAGTGAGAATCCTATTAAGGAGGCATGTTGTCCTGTTTTTTGCTAAGCCTTCTGTTTTAACTTTGGAGTCAGAGAATTTCACACAGTTTTGTGTAAACAATAGCCAATGTTTATTTAACCGTATTTTCTGTTTTTCATTCCTTTTGTGATATGAGAAAGTTTGATGAACATCTTTTTTCTCCAGTGGGATTGAGGAGGAAGTGGCATGTCCTCCAATCCCTCGTGGAGTTGAGAATCTTATAAAATATGTTAAAACTCTCTCTTTTCCCTCCTTTCTACTGAACCTAGCAGGTGTTAGAGCCTCCTTTATTGGGTTTTCACAGACACAGAGGCAGATTTACCTATGCTACGTCGTTAAGAAAAATTTTACAAAATACATATATTATACACTTTAAAAAAATTTTCTAGTACCTGGTATTATTTACTACTATTTATTAAATATTAACAGTGATAACTTTTGAAGAATGAATGAAACTAAAAGCTGACCACTTAAAAAATAGCTAGTATAACAAAAATTTCAGAAATATAATATAGATTATATTCATATAATGCTGTGAAAAGGCTACAGTAAGAACTGGAGCTGGTTCATTTCTGTGTTAACTAAAATAGTGATGAAATCTAAGGATTATTGCTTTCAAAGCACTGGGTAATACCGTGTCTAAGGGACTGTCTCTTCCCTAAACCAGCACACTGTGTTATAGAGATTTGCAAATTTTCCTAGGTCATTAACCAAATCTAAATTAAAGGCAAAGTGAAGACTGCACAACATTTCTTCCCTGCTGCTGATTCAATGCCCTTTCATCCCAAAATCTCCTTGTGGGGACCAGAGCAGAGAGATAGCTGTCACTGAACAATAGCACAGGGAACATCCTGACTCTCTGAAACCTATGGGACCCTTTTCCATGTGATCACCCTCGTGGTCTCAGCATCCTTTCCCTCTCCTCTTTGCTGAGTTATTAAAAGATAAAGAAGAGCAGCTGCTGCTGTAGACGTAAAAGTTGACAAATTTACAATAGGTGATGCCACCTGTGCCTGCCTAATTTAATCTCAGCCCAAACAATCTGCCACCCCTTTACAGCGGGGATAATGTTCAAGAGCATCTCAAAGTGACTCAGAGCAGGAGGGTGAGGAGGCAGCGTGGGAGCAGTTTGCTCAAACACCCTCTTGGCTAACGAAGGAAGTTTACAGAATATGGCTGATGGACATGAAAAACCCTTTCCCTGCTTTTATGTAGAGTGGCAAAAAACGGTGGTAAACAGCTAACAAGCACCATATCCAGCACTTAGGTGCCAGATGGATTCATCTGCACAGTGTTATGTGAGCTGCTGCTGATCCATCTGTAGTGAATGCTCCTTGCCAGTTGCTTGGCTTCCAAAGAGTTTGGGCGGCCACACCAGGGGAGGAAGAAGCTTCTTTGTTGTACAGGTAGAAGTGTATTTTGTGCTGGTCCCTCCTGGACTCACCTACAACAGCCTCCTCTCCAATTCTGCTACAGAATTATGCCAGTATAATTATGTTTGCTCATCACTCTGATCCTGTATGACAGCTGTGCTTCCAAATGCCAAAGATCCACTTCACGTGCTCTTAGGTTTATAAGTTTGCAAGATTTCTCGTAAAATATTCAGTTCAACTTTAATAAAAAAGCTTCACAGATCAGAAAAGAAGACTAAATACACCTGAGACTCTTACGGTACATAACTTCTTACGGTAAAAAGGCAGCAGGACTGGAACTGTGACCTGTTACTAAAAATGTTTGTGGAAAAATACCTCAGTCAAATCTAGGTAGAATTTTCCTTGTTTTACAAAGGATCTTATTTTTAGGCAACAGTTGAAAATTTTTTTGTTGGACTTGCAGGATTTTTTTCATTGTTTGGCTTTCTTTTCTTTTTTTTTTCCCTTATATCTCAATTTTTCCCATATATCCCAATATCTCACCATAGAGAAAAATAAAGGGAAGGGTTTTTTTCTCCCAGTATACATAGTTACTCCACATTGACGTTTGGAATTTTTCTTTTTTTTTGCATAGTGGTCAAAAAGCTCTAACTATCCTACTGTTTTTTGTGATGAACTTCTCTAAAACTGATCCCACAGAATTATTTGGAGTTTTCTAATTTCTTCATTGTAACGAGAATTAAGCAAATTTGACTAGACATAAAATATGCTGAATGACAACTAATAAACCATTTAAAGAGACAGAGTTTCGTAAGCTTTGATTTAAATAAATAAGAAATATCCTTTTATTCTCAGACAGGCTTCTGGAAATGTCTGATGCTTGTTGATGTTGTTTACATTTTCTTTTTTTTTTCTTTTTTTTTCCAGGGTTGCTTATTCTTATAATTTAAACTTACCATATTTCACTGGATCAGGAACTAAATCAGGCTTTTATCTTTGACCTGTATTTTGTCTATCACCTATGAGGTTACAGAGAGGTAAGGAAACAAAAATATTTTTTGTAATACTGTATGATCACAGTTAGCTGTAGCTCTTCAGAGTTTGTGGAATCCTGGGAGACAAGTCACACCTTTTTTTTGCTCTTTTAACTGAAACTCCATCAGAGGCAGCCAGGTAAATTTATCAGTATGGTTTTGACTGATATTTTGAAACTAGTCACATTTAAAGACTAAAACTCATAAAGATTATTCTCAGTAAGCTAAGAAGATAATTAAAAATGTAGGTATATAACTTTGATTAATCTATAAATAATATTTTTCTTCACTACTTCAACATTGCCCTTTCGTAATTTGTCAGAAAGCATCATATAATGTATAAAATTATTCTAACATATGGGTTATGTTACAAACGCATCCTTCCTCTTTGAAACTCCTTTTCATAGTCCTGCTGGCCCAGAAGTGTATTCCTAATAAATGAATAAACTAATTGAAGCAACTTCTAAATTCATTTCAGACCATCTTTCTTCAGGGGATATGGCTGTAAATGAACAGATCTAAGACTAAGAAAAATAAAGAATCACTAAAGTTACTCTTCAAAGGCCATCCCGTTCTGTATTTTTATGCTAATGTCTCTTTTGTTTCCCTTTTTCTGTTTCCACTGAAAGCTAAAACCCCATAAACCAAATCTTTTAAAAATCTTAACAGGATAATGTGTCAAAAGATCAAAATCCTTTGAAAAGGTTTTTGCAATCTGGAAGAACCTGAAACTGAAATTAAAGTTTAAAATAGCATTTTAAACCATTCAGTGATAGTAGGAGGTGTATGTTTGGAAAGGCAGAATCATGGGTGCTCTTTCTATACAAATATATATATCTGTATGGGTGTTATATATTCTATAATAAGAATATTGAACGGGACAGATTCAATTGAAACAAAATAGGAAGACTTAGAGAACCAAATGAGAAAGGCAGGACTTTTACTTAAGGTCAGATATTTAAGGGCTACCCTCACAGTTTTTAATTTGCACATGATGGTGATAATCTGGAGTTTAACAAAGCTTTTTATACACTTTATTCTGTAAATATGCATTTGAGGGAAAGGTAAATCCAAAAGAATCTGTAGGACAATATTCAATTAATTAACTATTTTGAATATTTTAAGCAATGGAGAGGGGAAAAGTAAAGGGAGAATATTTTATCCCAACTTTTCGATATTGAAGGATTTACCTTTTTTCCATGTGACTATTTTGCACCCTGCATTTGTTTAAATCTATTATATTTTGAGAAATGTAAAAGCACCCAAAAAAGACAAAAGAGAAAAATACCCCCTTTGAAATGCAAATTTTTAGACTTTTTAGGTGTTCTTTTGTCAATTACAAAACATTAGAAATCACTTTCTGTAATTCTATTTTGGTTTAAGCTGAAATATCTTTTTAGTTTTCATTATCAAATTAAATTAAAATACCAGATCAGCACAGTACTTTGCTTTTTGTTCTCTTTGATCAAGGTCTTGCATGTCAGGTCATTAACTTCATGAACTGAACTTTTGCCAAGCAATGATATTTCCTGAATTGCCACAGAGTAAGCGATGGGAAACAGGCTGTGGCTTATAACCCCTGATAAGCAATTTTTCTTAACCTCCTCACCCACCCACTCAGAGCAGTTGTCTCCAAGAAAAGTTTTTCATGTTGTGGGTCAAACCGATCGTCCTTCTTAAGTGCACATTAACTTAAAATACTTATGTGATGTATCCAGAATTAGGTATGTGATATAAAAAAGAGAAGGATCTGTGTGGTCCAGGTTGCCCAAACCTCAGACCCTCAGTCTTTTTTCAGGGTGTGATAGCTCTGTGCCCACTTTCCGAGTCAGTCACAGAGTGTAGTTACAGACTAGGAGCAAAGGAAAATCTTCAGTTCTTTCTGAGAAGATTTATCTATAATATAGCTCGGAAAGGATCAGTACAAATGATGGCATGTGCTACATGGAGAGACATTAGTGTTTCTTTCATATCCAGTTGAGGATGCACTGAAATGTGAATTATTTTTATTTTATACCTTTAAGCAAAGTACAAGCCATGCAGTTATCCTGATTAGGTGTAGCAGCAAACTGGGGATGCAAACCCTTCTTTGCACAGTCCAGCTCCTGGCATGCTGCACAGGCTAATGAGAAAAACAACAGAAGCTTCACAATTATTTTCTTCCTCTCTGGCACTGGCTGGAAGCAGAGTTAATTGTTATTCTTTCTCCAGGGTGACTGTCAGCCCTTAACTCGTGACTGAAGTTACTGCTGCCTGAGATAATGGAAACAAACAGGGACCAGGGTTTACAGAAATTTATATTTGTCAAGTGTTCATAGGCATTTCACCTGGTGTCTGCTGGGGACAGAGAGATGGGGAAGAGGCTGTTTTGTTAACCTCATTTTCTCTGCTGGGTGGACTGCAGGCGTGTGTTTTTTAAAAATACTTGTCAAGCCTTGAGTACACATGTCTGTAACACGGCTGCCACGAGGCCTTTCTGCTCCTACATGGATTTTGCTGGCTACTGCCAGTTTATCCCATTAACCTGGCCGAGAAGCTGCAGGATGTCAGGCCGGAGAGTTCCCCCACAGCCCTTTACTACCTTAAAATTCAAGAGTCTCCTCGAATATCCTCATATACTTTTTGTTTGGCCATTTAGGAGATAACAGGAAAAGTTTTTGGAGCTCTGCTCTGAATTAATCCCACTTCAAGCTCATGACCTGATCATATCATTGCTTGTGGCTTTCTTTGTAGTCAATGAAAGGAGATGAAAACTCCATAGGAAACAAACACCCCTCTCAACTCTCGTGGGTCTTTTCCTCTCTCTCTTGATATCACTGTGTGACCCTGAATTAGGAAATTAATCACCTCTACCAGGTGGCTGGGGCAGTGAAGTTTCTGGGATGAATGATTGATTTACTTTTATTTCTATTAGTCTCTAAAGAATCCTGACTACTTTTGCATGGTCTGCTAAAATATTTTAATTGTCACTACTTCATATTCTAGTGTATGAAAATGCACAATAGATGCATGTGTGCAAAACCACGAATTTTCCAATCAGCTTTAGTCATAATGGGCTTCACCAGGCCATCAAATTGTGACCCTTCAACATAATTTTAATATTCAAGAACAAAATTATTTTTCTTAATATTTTCAACTCAGATTGTAATTTTTTCAATAACTGCAGCTTCTTCCTAGCTGTGTCTCTTTGAAAATCTACTGAATGTAATTTATGGGTTAGTAAACAGTTGCCAAGACCATATTTGTAATTTACACTAGCTAGTAACGATTAAAATAATGATTATGTACAAATAAGTTTCCAGAAAATGGCTTTTTGTTTGTTTCTCCTGGTTCTACTCTCTGTAATATATATTCCCACTGTATTTCTCTCTTGTGGCTGTTTTGCAATGATTAATTCCTCAGATCTCTCAATAACACTTAAGGATACAATGTCTTTCCTTATTTTGTGTTCTATTTAATTAAGTTTTTCACAGACTTTACTTCTTGCAGTATATTTTATTATTCATCTTTTTAGTCCCTTGTTTTCTGGGAGAAAATATGCTGATGGAATTACTTTAGGAAATAAAATACAGGTGGAATACAAAATGCTGTCTTTTTGCGGGTTGCAAGGAGAAGTACAAACAGGTGACAAATTGTCTTTCTTGTAATGACATTTTCAGCAGAGCTGAAGACCAGAACATTTCATACTTGCCAGGTGGGTAAACATGCTTTTCCATAACAGATCTAACAATTCTTGACCATTTTGAGTGGAAACAGTCACTTACACGGTGACCTTAATCTTCATAATTTATGAAAACTAAAATGTAATTAGCTCTGAACAATGAATGGTTGATTAAAAAAAGAATCTCCAAAACAGAGTACTTTTGGCATTTAGTATAATGGAATCCTGTAAAACAACTCACTCATTCTCCTATCTCAGTGACATGATTTGCCACTAATGAAGTAGAAATTATTCCATTTTTTTGTTTACAGATTTCTTCTATTTACAGCAAACTGTGCTATCAAAGGTTAGAAACCAGTGCATTGTGTAAGGTGTCCAGCTTAGATGATTGTTTTTGTAACAAGTCAGAAGAAAATATTCCGGGTGTATAAACACAGGAGATGCCTCAGGTGTAACCTTTTGGATCCTTGTGCTGTGACTGAAGGAAGGTTCCTGGTTAAAGGGTGGGGGAGTGGAAGTCATGGAGCTGGTGTGTTGGTGTGAGGTCAAAAAGAGAACAAGGTTAGGGATACTTGGGCAGTGACAGAGGCTGACTGAGACTCTTGGACTGAGGAGGAAGTAGGAAGAAAGTTGCAATTATCAGCACAAAATATTTCAGAAGAACCAGCTAACAATAATCTATCCTTCCTCTATAGAATCAGAGAATCATAAAATCCTAGAGTGGTTTGGGTTGGAAGGGATATCAAGGATCATCCATGTTCCAACCCTGCTGACAGGGCAGGGACACCTTCCACTGTCCCAGGACACTCCAAGCCCCGCCAACCTGGCCTTGGACACTTCCAGAGACATCGAGGCAGCCACGGCTTCTCTGGGCACCCTGTGCTGGGGCCTCACCACCCTCACAGTAAAGAATTTTTTCTCTAATATGTAATCTAACCCTACTCTCTTTCAGTTTAAATCCATTACCCCTTCTTCTCTCATGTCTTCTGTCCATGCTCTAGGAAAAAGTCCCTCTCCAACTTTCTTGCAGGTTCCCTTCAGGTACTGGGAGGCCACAAATAGGTCACCTTGGAGCTTCTGTTCTCCAGGCTGAACAATCCCAACTCTCTAAGCCTTTCCTCACAGCAGAGGTGCTCCATCTCTCTGATCACCTTGGTGCCGCCTCTGGACTTGCTCCAGCAGCTCCAGGTCCTTCCTGTGCTGGGAGCCCAGGGCTGGAGCAGCTCTGCAGGTGGGGTCTGAGGGCAGAATCCCCTCCCTCGACCTGCCCACACTGCCTTGGGTGCAGCCCAGGACACACAGGGGCTTTCTGGGCTGCAAGGACACACGGCCAGGGCATGTCCAGCTTCTCCTCCACCAGCACCCCCAAGTCCTTCTCAACAGGGCTGCTCCATCTGTTCATCCCCAGCCGTGTTGGTATTGGGCCTTGCCCCAATCCAGGTGCAGCACCTTGCCCTGGCCTTGCTGAATCTCATGAGATTCCCAGAGATTGAATTTCCAATAAGCAGCAGACTGGTTTATAAAGCAAAGCCCAGTTACATCCCTGAATTGTTTAGATTCTAAGCCATGCAACAGCCAGCTGATGTTAAGAATAACAGGGTTTAATCAGGTCCTGAGATTGTCTCAGGCAGATTTTCCCTTTTTCTGGGTAGTACATGTGCAATATTCCCCACCAGCCACTGTACAATGTTTATAAACCCATTGTGTTTGATATTTTAGATTTGTCTCCAGATGTGCTGTTTTCCTACTCAAAAAGCAGCCTTAGATGAAATACTATTTATGAAAGAAATCAAATGGCACTAGGGGAATTCTGTATATGAGCCATGACTCCTAAGGCTCCAGGTCTTCAACACATAAATTTTAATTGGCTTATGTTGTCTTGTGTTGCCAAGAACTTTCTGCTGATATAGAGATCAAATTTTTTTTTTAAACTCTGGACTTATCCCCAAATGTAAAAGCATTATTTGAGTTTAGTGTTTAGAATCCAAAACACAAACAAAAAAAAATGCTACCACAAAACTTTAAAAGAGCCAGATCAGTACAAACCTTTTTATTGTGTGAAAGTCTTTTTTGTTTTGTTTTTCTTTCTTTTAACTACATGCTGACTGAAATATGCCAGGAAACACAGGAGGATGAAAAGGTATAAGATAATGATAAAAAGATAATGATAAACGGCATAATAAAGTAAATGATAAATTTAGAAAAGTATAACAATTACAAAATAAATGTAATTTTTTTTAAATTTCAGTGGAAAGAAAAATTAGTGGATTTTCACAGAACATGCACAGATTAACATTTCCAAAGGGAAAATCTTTAAAAGGATTAGATGTGCATACTCACAGATGGATTAACTGCTGTGAATATAAAATATCAACTCTGTTCCAGGACTGTAATACCAAGAATGTTGAACAAAAGCTGTTGTCCCTTAAAACAGAAAGAAGTATGAAAACATCAGCTTTAGCAAGAACCTAAAGAACAAATGCAGCTCAGAGAGTAATTAATTATAGAGAGGGGATCATCCGAGCACTCCCTCTGTACATCTTACAGGGAAAGATGAGAGAAGAGTCTCCAAAGACTATATTCAGTTCAAAAACCAACCTCTCTGGGAAGCACTCTATTACATTTGAAGGATCTATACAGAAAAAAGTAAACAGAGATAATATTCCAGAAAGTTCCCAGGGAAGGAAATTTTCGAGAAAAACACTCATCAGTTTCTGCCAGGCTTCACTGGTGAAGTTCTTCAATGTGTGAGCTGATCAGAAGAAGGATGCACAAAGGGACATTCAGGGACAGACAGAGGGGCAAAGCAGTAAGGAAAATCAGAAGTCACAGCTGAAGGAAGCAAGATACAGACCCTAGCACACCCTGCCTTCGCTCCCGTTTGGAGTTAATGTGGAGATTGCTGCATCAATGTCTTTGCTGCATCCCCTGCTAAGCACAGCTGCAAGGTAAGATGCCAAGGGCTCTGCAAAAAGGGTTGTTTTCCAGAGAATTTTCTGCAAATCCAAAAGTTCTGAGAAGAAATCATCTGATCCACTCTTTACAATTTTATTAAGAGATTATCATAAAGAATTTGGTTTTCCCGGTGTAATTTATTAAGAGAGAATTTAGACTCAAGTGTCCTATTCTCCCAAAAAAGTTTTAGACCAAAAGTAGCAGCCGTGGAATATTCTATTTAGATTTTGACCCTTAACTCTATAAAGCATATTCAGGAAGCAGACCCTGAAAAAAAAAGTGCACAAACTTAAAAAAGAAATGGAGGTTTTTCTTTTTAATTTTTTTTCCCCCTTCTGGTTTGTTGAGCTCTAAAGCATAAGAGTTTCAAGGTTTTCTTTGAACTGCTTAATGACATGATTCCATAAGTTATGGCTGTTAATTGCCAGATTCACAATAAAAATCACAAAATGTAACCGTAAATAATAGATTCACTTTCCTTCTACAAATGCATGTGATTTAGTGGAGGTAGGAAGGGGAAAAAAAAAGCGTTTTCATTTCACTTAAGTAACAGTTTAACAACTTGTGAAAATAAGCTGAAGCTGTCGGAGAATGAAAGAAATGAACATTTCCAGAGTACAAAGACAGAGAGAAGTTTTGTATTATAACAATTGCTGCATATCACAGGAAATGAGATATTTTGTCCCAGCAGAGAGCAATCTGATTGTGTAAGGTACTCAAGGTGACAAGAGTGGCAATAAAACCTCTCATGGCAAATTAGCAACTGCAGTAATATATCAGCTCATCTGTAGCACCAGGGCTGCAGAAGTTGAAGCACAAATACACATGTGTACATTAAATGTACCATCAGCATTGCTTTCACTGACCTCCCTATCGGATCACAGGGGCCCCTCTGACACCTCCATATTCAACTCATCTGAATATAGAAACAGAAAAATAGTCAGCAGAATGCACTCCTGAAATCTCATTCAACTCCTTAATCACACAAATTCAGTGAGAGGAAACTGAGGTGGGAAAAGAAGGCCACCAGGTTATTCAGACATGATTTGCCCTTTGTGAAACCACTTTGGTTGTCTCTAATCACCTCCCTGTCCTCCACAGACCTTGCCATGTCTTCCAGGTGCATCCATTCACTTATCTTACGAGGCACAGAGGTGAGGCTGACTGGTCAATAATTCCCAGGGTCCTTCTTTTTACCCTTTTTAAGAATGGTTGTCATGTATGGTCAGTCAATGGAACAGGATGCCCAGAGGAGTGGTGGAATCACCACCCCTGGAAATGTTCAAAAAGCAGGTGTTTGTGGCATTTGGGAATATGGTTTGGTGGTGAATGTGGTGGTGCTTATTTATTGGAAGGTGGGGGTACAACTTCTTTTGTCGTCCTTTTCGGACATGTATTGGTAAGACACATGGCTCCACTTTGGGGTATGGAACGTGTTTATCCAAATGTGTCAATACACTGAATAATAATTTTGCTTTCTGTTTTCTCCCAGATCCTAATTGCTTGGCCTTTCATTCCCTGTGTGTTGCCTCATCTGGTTTTGAGCGGATCAGCTAATTTCCTCTGCTATTAGGTATATGTGCTCTTGATGATACCTGCAATTGTAAAATCTGAATTCTTGTGAGGCCCTCTGGAGGTCACTAACCCAGCCTGATGCTCAGGAAGGGCTAATACACAGTCAGTTCCCAGCCTGTGAGTCTGCACTGGAAGATGTCCATTCCAGGATTTTCTCTTTTTAAAATGAACCCCATGATGTTGCTGTCTGTCTGTTCCTCAAGTTTAATGATGTTCTTCTGATTGTGTTTTGCTTAGATTTTCCTTGGGCTTCTTGGCACTATAGATTTGCATGAAAGCTACTTGAAAAAGAGAGGAAAAGTTGCAAATGTATTCTCTGTTTCCTATTTTATGAAATATTAAGAAAAATACAGATTTTGGAAAAAGGAAAGGAAATAATTGTCTGGAGGGCTGGGGGCAAGGTACTGGGGAATTTGGGGGCTCTTTGGTCCATTAGGGTCCATCCCACTGCCCCCAACAGTGAGAGAGCGGGGCGTGATACAGAGAAGAGGACCCATTTCTGTATGAACTCTGCTATCTCACAGCTGGCAATTTTGCCTAAGAGATAATGGGACCAAGCCCTACACTCTCTCCATGTAAGTATCATCATTAACCCAAAGGATGAGGGGTAATTATTATTGCTGGTTTGTCACATAAAGCAACCCACACTAAGTGATATTATAGACACAGGGATATAATTTGACGTACAATAGAATATAACACATTCACTTCCAGATGGCCACTGATAAAGAGAAGGTTTTAAATACAGCCAGGAAAAGCCCAAGCTCACTTACACAAAGATGTGATTTAAGCCCCTGATTTCTGAATGCTCATGGAGCAGCAATGGAAAGAGGAACAAAACACTGTCAATATCCTTATCATTTATCATTAGCAGCAGGAAACTAACAGTCAGAACCCTGCCACAGCGTTTATCTCACAGTGATTGTAATTCTGATGGTGGGACATTTTAACTGCAGAAAAAAATGCTGCCCTTAGAGACAGCCAATCAAAAATATACCACTAATAAACATAGTGGTCCTAATGACAATTTACGATCAGCTCACAGCTATAATGAACATTTTGCTGTTAATGGATGGTGCTAAAAGGAAAACAGAAAGTAAGGACTCAAGGGGAGGTTTTACATTTCAGAAAGCAAGCTCTGCTCATGCTGCTCTAAAGCGACAGCAGAGATATTCATTTCTGTGAAGTCATAGAGATGATTGGCAGCTATTTAGAAAGCCAGTCCAGGAAGCTGCAAGCATCCTTTAATTCCACCTAAATATTATTTTAGTTACTGCCAGTTGTTGCAAATATAAACTAATGTTCTTTTTACTTGTATCAGCTAAAGAAATATCATGATAGATTACACAAGTTATAGGAAAAAGCAGACTTATTCTGGCTTTGCTGTTACAGCAGTTCAAATTGCAAGCCAGCATCAGTATTTTTCCTTGTGGAGTCTGAAGGCACATAAATATTAAAATGCAATTTGAAATTTCTGGCCAGGTCCCAGAACAGTATTGTTTATGCAGTGTTTGACAGCGCTATTCAAATAAATCAAGTAACAAATGTGTCATGATTATTGTTAAAGTGGAAACTGCAGCTCTAACAACTATTAAGATAAATGATGCCATGCGTGGAAAATATTTGATGGGTGCTCTGTCTCTGTGCATGGGTGTGCAGGCATGCACAATCAGCCATCTCTTAAAACTGCATCCAGGGATGAATATTGCAAACAACCAGCTCTGCAAACAACCAGCAATGACAGCATAGTCACTTGTTGTGCATGGGATAAAATAGACTTCTGCTTTGATATTTCACTAAATCTTGGCTGCTTTTGGGTAAGCTTATGGTTTGGTGTTTTTTTTCTTATTATTATTTTTTCCCTAACAGACAGAAAGATTTTTGGCAGTAATCAGAGAAATACAAGGAGTTACTATAGTCAGCTGCCTGTTTCTTTTTGTAGCAGCATGTTGCTGTGAGATATTAAATTGTAATCAAAAGTAGAATTTAAGCTCCAGCAAAAAGAAGACTGGAATTAGATGTTTAAGGAGGGACTGATCACGTCCTAGGCCCCTTCTCCACAATGTGTATGTCTACAGCTGAGACATTCAATTCTGTATTACGGTCATGTGAGGGACACAGGCATTTTTAGAGAAATCATCTGACCCATTTGAGATGTTTATATTTAGCCAATGTCACTGTGACACAGACTGAGTGTCTCTGAGTGCCTGTGGGCAATGTTTGCAGCCGTGGCACATTGTCTCCGTTCGAGGCCTGGACCATTGTGTGCTGTCCTGGTTGTAAGAAGCCAGTGGAACATGGCAGCATATTTATCTTGGCTGTACAAGGAGCTTGGAAATGTCTGGTTAACTGTGCTCACCTTCTGTGGTAGCAGGAGCATGTCTGAACCCAGGCAGTGTAAATTAATGCAGATTTCAACTGGTGGCATACCTAAAATGCAGGAGGCAAGTGATGACTTGTTATATAAGCCTGACGTGAATAAAAATACAAATTTGATGAGGATCATAGACCAAATAAACATAGGCACATCTTTTACTGTTGGTGGTAGAAGATCTCAAGTTCTGAAGTTTTTAAGCTGACTGTGCAGGGTCTCAGAACTTGTCTGAGCTCACCTTGGCTTGCTCTGATTTGTGGTTGTTCCTCTGTAGCAACAAATCCCAAGGCATTCCTTGAATGAGGAATTGTGTTCTAGTTTAGCTTTAGGTTGCAATGATAACAAGTACAAGTAAAATTAGGAAACTGAGAACACCAGAGTAAAGGGTTGTCCAGGTCAAGAAGGAATTTATTCAACAATTTTAATTGTATTATTATTAAGGTTTCCTATAATTATATATCTGATTACATGATCTGAATTGACTAGATTGTTAAAACTTTAATTTTACTAACAGTAAATTCATAGCTCCATATACATGGTATGCTCTATTTTGGCCATAACAAAACTTTTAGTATAACAGGATACTAATGAGCTTGGGTAATTAGGTACCAACAGCAGGTCTAAAGTCAGAGCAGTCTCAGCTTAGTTAGTTCTATCTTTACTTTTAGCTTTGCAAATAATAATGGGACTAACATCCTCATCAGAAAATTGATTAGAGTGTACAAAGTCCACTGGTCTTTGATGAGGATTGATGATGCAGGACATTGATTAAAGAGCACTTGGTGAGATTTACGCTCGTCTATAGTTCAGCAAAGTTCCTTTGGCCGAAAAGATGACAGTTGTGTTTTAAAACTGATTTTGTAACCTAAGAGATCAAGGTCCTGGCTGGTAGATGCTGCCCTCAGAGCCAGCAGCAGACCTCTGATGACGGTCTGGCTGTGCTGCAGGAAGAGCACAACCTTGGTACCTGTAGAAGAAATTCCAGTTAAAGGCTCATTTTACTGAAAGTAGACAAAACACCTGAGTGCACAGCTCATCCTCAGTGTCTCTACCTGTTACATGGTTCTATCCACACAGCAAAAACCCCATGATCACTCATAGTGGAATTGCCATGTACTTCATCAGCTGAGCTCAGACAAACCAGGGACAAACTTGTTGAGTATATGAAAAAAAGTGCAGAAGGGAGGCAAGACTTGTATAACCTTTCTGAAAAGTTTGAATACTATGCTTGTAAATAAAACTCTTATACCACTTTACAGCTAAATGCAGCTATTAAGATTTTAATTAAAGCTGATGGAGCATGTACAGAAAAAGTGAAAGAAAATTAGGACTTCAAGAAACATTCAAAAATTTAAGTAGGCATTTGAGACCAGATGGGAGACTGGGGAAGGCCAGTGCCAGTAGACCTGGGAGTCCAGCAGAACCAGGTGAAAGCTGATATTTGGCCTGCTTAGAAAACTCATTTGTCAAAGCAGGACTTCTATATGGGTGGGAAATCAAATCCAGCTGTAGTGTAAGATGCCACAAGCCTGAGCTTGAATTTCCCCTGCACTGTGCACTAAGTCTGAAAATGTTATTTGTGATCTTTGTATGCTTTAAATCATGTGATGTTTTATCCTGTCTTAGGCAGATAACTCCTTTATGTAAAATGAATGGGGAATAGATCAAATAAACACTTTGTACAACAAATGCAGTTAGTTTGATATTCACAAAGTATCCCTTAATCACCAATAAGGCCAAACAAGAAGAAAAGACTGATTTCAAACATCATCATGTCATTTTTGATGTCTGGAATCAGTTGCTCAGGGTTCTTTAAAGCAGTCGCTTGTGTTTTAGAGTAATGATTAATCAGAATACTTTAAAGGCTGATGGGTAATTCAGTATTTATAGGGATCTTAGTTTTTGGTCCCCATTTTACCTCTCCCTGTCCCGGGATTGATTATTGTTGACTGTAGCTGACCTGTGGAAATTAGTATTGCTGTAAATTTTCAGCCAGCTAATCAGCAAAAATATCCAGGAAGAAAATAAATTCATACACTGCCTATGCTTCATTACAAAATGAAAAATAATTATTTTTGTCTGGAATGATTGCTTATTTTATATGTATGCATATATAAAATAGAGAATCAGACATAACATTGTGTTATCTCTACTCCCCAACTTATTGTGAACTTTTCTTGGTTTTTTTTAAGATATAGCAAAATTAAACCCAGTATAATATTTTCCTTTACATCTATTCAACTGCAATTTTCTGCTTCTTAAATATTTTTTTTCCTCAGACTTATGAAAGAACATAGCAGAACTATTTGTAATACTTCCCCTTCCATCTTTTCCTACCCTTTCATCTCAAAGTTTCTTATAAGAGTGTGATAATTTCTTACCTCCGTGTTTTGTTGTTTCTGAAATAATACAGAATTTAAACATGGAACTTCTTTTCTTACCAACAGACATCATCAGACAAGGGAGTCAGTTTGGGCATGCTGAGGACTTTCGTGTGATGAGATGCCCAAAATTTTTTAATTTTCCTAATTTATTTGTTTCTTTTAAATATATAGACTGTTCTGTATCCACTTTCTATGAAGAGAAAACTACACTGCCATTTGCTAATAATGGATGTCTGGGAAATACAGTAGCCCATAAGATCCCTAAGGAGAACAGAAGTGATTTTCAGTTCACTTACAGCCTGGAGAGAAACATAATTTTCTCATTTGTAGGGAAAAAAAGAATTACAGTGGTTTATGTACTTTCTAGGGTCTGCTGTTCAAAGTCAGAAATGCACGTGCCAGAAGAACAGCCAGTTCATGCACAGATATATAATGTGTTTTCCTGAATTATTAATTCTCATACCCGTGAATTGTTGTGGTTTCAACATGCAAACAACCATTGCAAGAAATGACAGCAAAAAGCTGAAGACAATAAGTCAGCTTGCCAGTACTGCAAAGTTAGAAGGCTCGAATGTGAAAACCTTGTGCTGAAGGTTAATGTCACACCTTAATGAAATTTTTTTGAAGTTTATGACTAAAAAATCCAGATGGTAAACCAAGAGGTAGGTGAAGGAATGAACCCACCTCGTATCTTACTATAAGCCTGATGTATGATTTTAAATGGCACCCAGATGAATTTTCATTTCCAGCTCCTTCATAATTCTACATAATGAAAGGTTTGGTAATGTATAAAAGTGATTAAATGCAATGCTGAAATCCTCAGAGTCATCTTTTTCCTATGATATTGAAAATATCTGTGGTCTATTATGTATGGTTTTGTAAATGATATACATTTTTCATAGCTGCTTTCACTGGCAATTTTGTTCTAATGCTGTATAATTAAACGATAATGGGATATTTAGGCTTATGTATATTCATGGAGAAGTAGTTATAACAAAACCCCCTATAATTAACTATGACCCCCCCCAAAAATACACTTTTATTTATGCACCAGTTTTTATTTTTCATAGACCTTATTTTCTCCTGCAGATAATAATATTGACAAGCAATACAGAATATGAACTTTTAAATCCACATGAGGTTTTTGCAGCTAAAGGCTTGTTTTCAGCAGTTTGTATTAACTCTGACTACAACAATGCCTAGGGCTTGGACTTAGGTATTTTCGATGCTCTCAATACACATAGGGGGGAACATTATTGTCTAGTCCACATATACACAGTGGAAAAACTCAGGGAGATTTGTTTGATGTTTCCTTTACTGAGCCTGTGGTGCAAAATTAGCTTCTTCAATATCTTTTCCAGCATACTGAATTTAAGATTGTATCCACTTAAATTTTGCACTCTCCTCTCATGATAGTATTTTGTGCTCTACCAACTCTTGAAACGTCCAGATCACTAGAAAATAGGATATTTTGTGTTTCCACTCCTTCCCAATCCTCTGTGGAGAGGAGTAAGCTCCAGATGGAGCCACTTGGATTAGTCCTTCATGGGCTCTTGGATTTTCTAAATTTAAAGTATTAAATTCTTTAAATTCAGGAGAATTTTGTCATTGACTTCAGAACATCCACTGACTTCTGTGTTGTCACATTTAATCCTCTCTCTTTTTTTGAATACCGTACTTGAATTTGTAGACGCAACCTTGAATTTCAAATTTATTTTCATATCATAATTATGGATTTTCAACATTAGCAGGACAAACTAACAATCCGAGTAATTAATTTATTTATTCTTTGACATCTGTCTTGTGGTGGGCTTTTTAATTATGATGATGATGATGTTTTTAACTTTGAAATTACTATTTCACAATGCTTGTTTTTAGGGATTTTTTCCTAATACATTCCTTTTTCATGGATATTGTTGGCTTATGGTGCCTTAACATGACTGTGAAACTACAGCACTGGTCTCCATGGGCACAACTCTTGTTACTGATTCCAACTTGACTCCCATTGCTGCCTTAGGTTTTAACTTTTATATTTGTCAAATCCTGTATTGCCTAGTGTGTAACTCTAAAGTTTCTTGTAGCTCGTTAGCTGCTCTCTTAGGCCAGATAGACACAACAAATCTTCTCTGAGCTTGCTGTTCAAGGACACTCAGATTGTCCTAGGCCCAAAGGTGTAAACTGGAGCCTCTAAAGAGGTGGAGAGATTGAAGAAATTACATCATTAGCTAAAGTTTTAATTGGTGAATTTATGCTGACATGCAAATGGACCAAACCTATAAAAGTGTGAAGAACTCGTGACCTGTCGTTCATTTTGGGGTCCATTATGGAAGCAGCCTCTGGCTCCCCAGGGTGCACCTCTGAAGGCCTTTCAAATAAATACGCACCTTTGTCCCCTTATTCCTGTCTAGACTCTGTTTCTAGGTAGCCACTCGAGGCATCACCATAAAGGAAAATATTCTCAACCAGCACAAGCAGAGGTAGACCAAAGTTTTCCACACCTTGGTCTGAATTGCTGCTTTCTTGAAACTTCCTGTGAGGAGCCTCACAGTCCTCACAGAACACCTCTGAAAAGAAATTTGTAAGCACAGGAGACTATGGTCATCAAAGATTAGCCTGAGCTTGTAAACATGAGAGGATGTAAACATTTAGGTTCTGTAAATATACCTTTATTGACATTAACAGAATGTTATTTCTGGAGTATATTTTCTAGAAATAAAGACTTCTATTATGTGAAAAATGAAGTTCTGTGATACTTCTTCAGTACTTCTTGTCTAACTTGAAGTTTATTGATGCACATTGGAACTTTTCGGCTGAGGAAAGGATGTGAGATATGGCAAAGATATGAAATATGGATGACAGAGGCAAAAAGAACGACATGACATACGGCAGAGATTCCATGAGAGACTTGGAGAAAAGGAATAAATAACAACTGAGCATCAGTTTTTTTCCGAAACAACAACAAAAGCATCAGACAAAACTTGGAGTTGGGAAGTGCAGCTGCAAGAACTTACTGTCTTCGTTCTACTTGTACTAAAACTATGGAACTTTCTGCCTTTTCTTATGAGTGTTTACAGGCACTCAAAAAAGAACTGGAATTCTTTTTTAGAAATTCAGCCCTTTCAAATTTTTTTAAAAGAAATTACATTTCACTTCAGCACTGCATACATGGATGGGACGATGGATGATCTATTCTTGTGTTTTCAGAAGCTTGTAAAACCTACAAGCATGCTGAGAAGCATGAGTGAGGCCATAAGGTGTTGTTTGGCTTGTTACTGTTTTCTGACATCTTTCTAGGCTGTGATTTTCAGATATAAGAGATGAATGAAGATCCTGCTGACTTTGAGGGGTTTTACATATATCCTTTTTGAATAAAAATGATGTCCCACACTGCATAATGATATATTGAGGTTGAACTTTTTTTTTGGGTTATAAAAATTTTGTTCTACTGGAAGCTTGTATTTTTTTTTCTTGATTCTAGGCAGGTTACCTAAGAATTTCTAGTCAAAATATTTTCTTAACACTAGATGAAAAAAAAACTTTTGGTAGTATTTGTATATGTAGTATTTTGAAAATGTGAGACTGAAATCTTATTTCCTTATTCACAGTAGAAACTAGAATTCTCTGGTCCTCAGATTTCTCTCTGGTGTCCCACAAGACTTGTACTGACCCTGAGATGTGAACTTTTGCTTCTCTAGCCAAAGGCCCTCAGGCTGACTTCTCTTGTCATGCATTATAAACATCTGGCTGCTGTGAGAAATCATTTCCATGGACTTAGACGTGAGACTGTGCTGAATTTTGGGATAGATAATTCAGTTAGAGCCTTGTCTAGAAGAGGGATTTTGTGAAGTACCTACATTCCAGCTCCTTCAACTTATCTTGGTGGCTTTTGAACAGAAGTAGTTGGATAGCAGCTGAGATTCGTGCAAAGGTTTTTTCCTGTGGATATTCTTAACCAGAAAATTGGCAAAAGTAAAGTCAGTTCCAGTAAGGTGAAGATAACCCTGAGATCACAGATAGTCCTGCTTCTGGTTTTATAAAACTTTTAAACATAGAGATTTCATGTACATACTATTATTCCCCAAAACACCAATGAAAGTCACAATAACATCATGTTCTACTGCATTTAATTCAGTAGAGTACAGCTGAGAGACAGAAATTATTATTACCTCCTTTAGCTAACTTTCTGCTGCCATGAGGTGATTATTTCTTTCCTTTCTCTCATTCCTTATATCAGCACCTTAGGAGCATGAGGTTTATTTCAGGTGAAAGCAATATCAGGAGCCCAGAAAACCAAACCAATATGTGAAATCAAATGTGATAAATTGCAATGAAAAGGCTATGGTAGTAGTCTCTAACACAGGAAAATTGAATTCTTAGGAAAGATGATGCAAATTAAGTTCTATCTATTGTACAGACCTGAAAAACTAAAAGATAGGATCAGAGCTGAAAAATGCGTGTTTACAAGAAGCAATGCAGATGAGTTAATTTGGAAAAACAGTAAAATGGCTTCCATAAAGTGCACTATGACATATATAAGTAATTACATTTAATATGGAATTATGTAGGCATTTTTGTATATGTAATTATCTCTATGAGGTTGGCAGTATGGTTCAGAAAAATTTTCAGTAGTAATTTTTAATTTAGCCCAGAATTACCCTCTGCATCCAGTGCTGTTGGTTATCCTTTATTTTGAAAGAATTCTCCAAAGCAGATCTCCTTTTAATGCTTATTTAGTCAAATAGTAATAACTTACAGGACTGCTGGTCAATCAATAGCAAAAAAGGCACCAATTTTCACAGAGACAATATTCATAATCTTTTTTTTCCAGCTGTAATTTAAACTGACTGCTCTCTGTGGATGAAATGACATGCTTATTTATGGAGAAATTATTCTTGACCTTAGGAGCATGGTGGCAAAAATTATCTTAAAAATCTGGGCAGTATTTTCATGGCATTTTTTTTAATCAAAGGGGTAATGATATAACAACATATATATTGCAATCAAAAAGTCCATATTCCCTTCAATGAGATCTGCTGGACATGTGCAGAAAAGTCTTTCCAAGTCTGTTTTGGGTTTGCCTTTCAGTACAAACTTCACTGTGTTTTAGTATCCGTGACCATCTTTCTGTACAGATCCCAAAAATATTTACTAAAATGTGACAATGGGGACTGTGAAGACTGGTGCAGGAATAAAGAAGTTTTCCAAGCAGAAAGAAAGGCCCTTGAGAATACTTAATTCTCAAAAAGTGATTGAAGGATTTACAGATGTGGGGAAATGGTGCAACTTAATGAATAATGATTTGCTGGTTCTTCATTTTGTTCTACTGGAAGCTCAAAGTGTGGATATTTTGAATTTGTTGCTTTTCAGGGTTGAGTGACTGAGGTCTTTTGTAACAGCTCCACATTTTAATAGACACTACAAATGCAGAGGAACCAACTGCTCTCATCACACCCCTCTTCCACAAACTAAATCCAGCCTCTTCTCTTGAGAAATGTCGTGACAGTTCAGAATAATAATCCATCAGTGCAGAAAGTTACCATCATATGGAGAGTAAAGACTATTTTAAGGATGTTAGTGGAATTTTGATAACTGTCTGAGCAGCCTCACTTCTGGTTGTGCAATGTTACACCACCCATCTCTGGTTTTAACATTTTGATCAGGTGTTTTTTCAGCATAGATAAGCTGCCTTTATTCCTAATATTAGAAACAAGCAACGAGCTCAGGGAGAAAAATGTTTTCACAGACTTTACAACCAGAATAACAATATGCACAGACGTTTCCCTTTCAAAATAATCTGCAGTTTGAGAGCTATTGAAGATGTCTGCTGTTGATATAAATTGTAGGTGGATGTGTTAGTAACAAAATTGTTATTATAAGAAGCCAGAAACAGAAACAGGAATTATTGCAGGCCAGATAAAGACACAAAAATGGTGTTCTGAAGAAAAACATTTCATCCTTAAAAGAACAATAAAGAATCCAGTGTCACTGGTTTTATTCTCTCAACTTTGTGGCAAACTTTTGTGTCTGTATCTGTGTAGAGCTGTAAACTTTTACAATTGAGAATATAAATAAATAGATATTCACCTTTACATACATTTACACACTAACACATGCATATTGGGTGTTCAACTCCCTTCTTGAAAATAGTCTTTCTTTTCAGACATTCAATTTTTCCCATTTAAGATATTCCAGTTATGGACTCAGATTTTTTTTTTTTTCTGAAAATTGTCCATGAAAAAATCAAAAACCATCATAAACTCTATACTCTCTGAGATAATCAGGCTTTGACAGTGCTTGGAATCACTGCTGAGGACAAGTTCAGTGCTGGTGTGGAAATAGATGAACACAGTAATTCTATGTTCAAAAAACCCCTCTTTTTTGGTGTCAGCTCCATTTCTAATTCTCCACGTTGGCTTGTGAAAGGTCAGTAACTTACAATATATAATGTATAGTCATGAAAAATATGTGTTTGGTTAGAAGAAAGATGACAAGGATGGTTATGGTTGATATTTTTTTCTTTTTTTTAAATTTTATATGAATCTGAAGATTTATCATAATTCAGCAGTTTACTTCAAAATTTAAGAATTCTTTGGAGAAACAGAATAACCTTTAACCCAGAAGTGCTAGAGGAGAACACCACTCACAGTGCCATTATGTTACAAATCAGACTTTTTAAGAAAGGCACAAGGTTCACACAGGGGTAAGGCTGAGCTCTAACCCCTGAGGAGTTTTTCAGCGAACTAGTGAAAATACAGATCAGTTGTTCACTATTACTTTCATGTTGTGGAGATTCACACCCAATCATGCATAGAGCTGTAAAACCAGCACAGTACATCAAATATGAGTTATCCATGTCATGTAGATAAGAGCATCATAAATCTGGATCTGAGAGGTAACAAAGTGCCTCGAGTGATAGATCACCTCAGCTATTTCAGCACTGCTAAGAACGTGAGAAAACGACTGGTGGAAGAACTGAAGGTTGGATAATGCACTCAAATGAGCACCCAGAGCAGCAGTGAAGAGTTCGCAGCAGTGAAAAATTTCTTCTTGTGGTGAAGAAATCCAAGTCACGAGCACCAGATGAGATCACAGAGATTCCCTGCTGTGTCCCAGACGCTGCCTTGGGGTGGCACTGGGGACAGGTCACCTCTCTGGTGTCATCTCCTTATCAATATCACTGAGGTAGGGATGATTTCCTTCTAAACTGCCCACAAAAAGGTCGGTATTACCCAATTCCAGTGAAATCAAAACATATCAGACATTGTTGATTCTCTGAAAATATATTTATTCGAGTAAAAGAAAGGAAGAGCACTCTGAGAAAGTTTAAAAACCTGACCATACCTATACATGCTCTGTTTTTACATTTTGATGACATATTTGGATGTGGGGTTTTTTTAAGCGTGTGAAACAGGTATTAATTTTTTAAGTTGTGTCAATATGTTTGCTCTGTGCTTTTGCTTTTCTTTAAAATCAGGACAAGCTCTTTGTGTTTTCATTGCTATTTTCATATTATTATCGTTAAAGATTTATTTACTTAGAAATTTTATACACCACCACCATGAACTGAAAGTAGACATAAGTTCTTTATTTTTAGTATTTTATGATAATGGAATAAAAAGACATAAATTTTGTAGAATTATAGTATTTCATAAGTCTCCAGGTATTTTTTTCAGGCATCTTTTTAAAAATTTATTCATTTTTCTAACTTTTCAAGTAATTCTCCATTCAAATTATGAAGTTAATTCTGTACTTCTAATGGCATTTTTATTGCTTGTGCTGTACATGGAAGCCTTCAACTTGCTGACACCTGGAGCATAAGCTGTGACTGGAAAATGCACTTTCAGGATTGATAGACATTTCTACCCACATTATTTTTCATAAATGAAAATATCTTCAGCAGACATTGAACAAAATTGTTCAAATAATAGTAAGAAAGATAATTTCACACAAAATTTTCTTTACAGATAAGATGAACCAGGAAAGAGATATAAACAAGAATTTCAAAGTTAGGGTTAAAGACAATGAAATCCAGTTATATAAAGCAGTGATTTTTAGCCTAACTCCTTATGACTTTTAAAAATTAGTGAATTATTCTGAATGACCCCACAGGAAGCAGTCTACGGTGTGACACCTAAATTCCATTACATGATGAGTCAGAACTTAAAAAAAAATAAATTAGGGAAGCTCAAATTTGAAAAAGTTGAACACTTATCATTTAAAAGAAATAAATAGTATTAAAGCTTTAAAACAATCATAGCTCTGTCCTATAGTGGTAGAATCCAGATGTGCATGTAATGTTGTGAATATATAGAAAATGCCTCTTATCTTGACAACATGAATAAATGAATATTTCTTTTCAGAACTGGCACTTGTGCCAGTGCATGGTGACTTTGCACTTCTTTGCATTTTCTTCTAGCAACCATGGGACTCTAAAATGGTTTCATAATTTAATGTGTCTTTTTGTATTAAAAAAATAAATTAAAAGTGTGCTTTCCTTTTAAAATTTTTTTAACTTACATGAAATTATTAAGCAGGCAGTACCTAAAGATAAAACTGTAGAACCAGGATAAATGTAACTTGGGCCACAGATCAGAACAGATTTCTCTGACAAGCTGCATTTCCAGAGAGTTAATAACCTGGAAGAGCTGTGTGGTGTTGCCCTGGAATTTTGTAAGCCTTCTGTTTTTAACTTTGGAGTCAGATTCTTTCTCACAGTTTTGTGTAAATAGTAGCCGATGTTTACTTAACGGTGTTTTCTGTTTTTCATTCCTTCTGTGATATGACCACTTTGATGAGCACCTTTCTTCTCCAGTGAGATGGAGAAGGAAGTGACATGCTCCCCAATCCCTTGTGGAGTTGGGATGTGTATAAAAATAAGATAATGTCAATAAATCGATGTCATATCCTCCTTTCTGCTGAACCTGGCAGGTGAAAGAGCGTCTTTATTGTGTCTCCCCGGACATAGTGTGGTATCAGAGTTATTGTAAAATCATCAGGGTCCTGCTTTTATTTTTTTAATACTGATAGCTAGTATTTCAAGCCAGAAATACACAAACTGACTACTGCTGGAAATAGATCTGATTGTAATGAAAATTAACTCAGAACGTTCAGAATGATATACTGCTTTACTGGTCCTGACAACACTGCAATTTCTAGATTGCAGAGAGAGGCTAGAGAAAAAAAAATAATAAAAAAGCAACTTTTAAAACCTACGCGAAGACAAAGCTTTTAAAATGCCACATCATGGTGTTCTCTTTCCTGGTTGCAGGCTTACAACTCCCTTTGACACCAGTGAACGCTGCAGAGGGGCTCAGAGACAGCACAGCTGCCTGTGCAGCCCAAAACTCTGGAGGTGTGATAGAACGGAGATATGTGCAAGGGAAATCTGTGCTAAGAGCTTCACAGTCAATTAATTAATCATGAACTGGAAAAGAGTCAAGTATCTGGAGACTGGAAGATAAATGAGACCTAAAACTCGGGAGATTTCCATCTGATCTCTGCCAAGTCCAACCCTGAGAGCTCGTGGTGCAAAGATACACATCACGTTCATGTGCTTTGGGCGTGAAGTGTTTCGTTTGAGCAAGAGAAAGACTGTCAATGTAAAATAATAAAAATAAGGACCTCCTAAAGACCGCTGGGCTATTCTTTTGCTCTTCCAGGCTTACCCTTGGCACTCTAAATTCTCTAGACTTACCCTTTCATTAAAGATGAGAGGATTGTTTTTTCAGGCAGACCATTTGAGAATTTAAGCTAATCCAGTTTAAACAGCCATGAACTGTTTAAAGCAACCATTAAACAAGCCAAGGTGGTGATCCATGATCTTTTCATACTTTTGTGCTCTCTCACATTTCCCACTCCTGCATTCTGACTTACACGGGGCAGAATGATTCTCATGTTAACAGCTCACTCTTCCCATCCATAACACACATTTTGTACAAAGCTTGATGTCTTCAGAAAGGTGATTTTCTCCAGTGGGAATCCTAAATTAGGTTTCCAACCAAACTGGTTTGGGTTCCAGATTTGTCCCTCTTTTACTACTGACTGCAGAAAATATTTCATCTTAAATTAGGAGCTTTGTTTTAGAAATCTAAGACTTGGTGAGATGGTCAACTGTTTTAACTGATAAGATGTATAATTTTTTGTTTTTAAGATCATATCTATATACATGGATAAAAAAATCCCTACATTCCCAGTGTCTAGAAATTGCGGTCCTAATTTTGTACATAAGTACAAAATTTGTAAGTCTTGGGAAATTAGATAAAAGGTTGCAGTCAGATCTGCTGTCCTGAAGGAGTGAGAGGTACAGAAAACTTATTTATGATTAATATCTCAAAATTTTGTGGCAGGCGCCATCTTGCCTTGTTTCAGAACCTGCACTGCAGAGGTGCCTCCATGAGCTCTCTGCCCACATCCCTGCTATATCAGTGCTTCTGAACAAATCCAGTTAGCTAAGACTGTGTGAGATGAATCCTTTCCTTAACTTAGCAGGGTTTAAGTTTTTAATACACCCCTGGAGCTGTCTTCTCATATGGAAAATAAGGGAGCTTCTGCTTTGCATAGGTGCTTAAGAGAAAAGCTAAAAGTCCTTCTCCACTCTTCATGTCCCTCGGCCAACAGAAGCTACATCATGGGGCGATGGGGAGTCTCTTTCACCCTTCAAAACTTTTCAGAAAGGAAAATAAATCTAATTTTCATTTCCAGCATCCTGAGAATTGCCACAATAAAAGTTCTTCCTAATCCAATGTCCTGACAGCACACTGCAGAGTAGAATTGAAATATAAGCATGAAATATAAGCAATCAGGATATTCAGAGTGACTGATTCAAACTGACGTGCCTCTGCCTTCCTTACAAATAAACAGATTCACTCTGTTTGTTTCAGTTTGAGACAGAAGAAGTTCGAACTCTCACAAATACCCACAGGACAGAAAGTTCAATTTGTTTCTGATGTAATCCTGTCCTGAATCCTATTAGAGCCTCCTGAAGAGAATCCCTTTAATTGACTCCTTTTTGACAAGTCATATAGTTTTAAATTACCATACTGCTCTCATGTTGCTCATTAAATAGGAGATATGATGGTAAAGTAGATGCAGCTAATTAGTAATGAATAAATTATTTATGGCTTCTTAAAAACTTGGGTGACCTGTAAGTTAACATTGTTGGGAAATTATTTTTTAATTGGATGTGATCTTACTGCTCTTCACACTTCACCTCAAAGTTTTTAAGCAGCCATTTCTTAATTCAAAGATCTGAAAGTTCACCTGCCAGAAGTGGTGGAAGAGGGCAAAATAAGGGTACACTCCTGTGAACTGTCTGTGCTGGGATCGCTGGAACCTCTTAGAGTTCTGCAATAAATAATGTGCAGAAAGAAATCCAAACCCACCAAATCAGCAAATAAATTTATTTTATGCTCAGCCTTAACTCTGGGACACATTTACAAACATAATTAAATGGTGAGGTACTTGCATCTTTTTTTTTTTTTCTCCCAGTAACAAGCAAAGAATTGCCATACTGAGACATGCTACAGTTTTTTACCTATTCCAGCATCCTGCTCAACAACAGGATAGTTGGATTAAAAAAGAAATAGTCATTATGTAGGCAGATTCTTCTCTGGGGTCATTATTTTGGAAATCAGCAGTTTATGGGCTTTCTGAATGCCAGTTTATGCATCTGATTGTGTTTAACACTCAAAAGGATGGACCACTTTCACATGAATTTGCAGAATTCTTTTCTAATCCATTTAAACTTTTGTGGGAAAAGTTTAAATTCCTGGTCATTTCCTACTTGTTTCTATGTAATGTTTTCCTACATTTTGAACTAAAAATCCCCTGAATATTTATTAAACAATACATACATCCTCCATAAAAGAATGGGGATATACTTTGCTTTCCTCTGTCGTGACTAAAGATGTCTAAAGACCAACAGTGATTTTTACTCCCTGCTGCAGCCCTACAACATTTTTACTTCTTCCATTTCAAGTTATGTTGAAAATGTATAATACATTTTTAATAATTTATAGTATGTTCTATTTAATTTTTAACAGATTTATACTGTATTAGAAAGAATACCGAGTATTTGCAACGTCCACTTCAAAATTATCTAACAGAATCAAAGAACGTTTTGGAAAGGACCTTAAAGACCATCCAGTTCCAACCCTCTGCCATGGGTAGGGACACCTTCCACTACACCAGGTTGCTCAAAGCCCCTTCCAGCCTGACCTTGAA